>JANAVB010011598.1:8798735-8938746 GCA_029216955.1 Iris pallida
TATATATATATATATATATATTATATATATATATATATATATATATACATATACATACATAACATATAAATTTTTTTTTTATATATATATATATATATATATATATATATATATATATATATATATATTGTATATGTATATAATATATATATATATAATATATATATATATATATATAATTATTTGAGAATTTTTGGTTTTTTTGGAAAGGTTGTTAGGAGTATTAGCTATTAGTAATTTGTATTAAAAAAAAAAAGATTGAATGGGATGAACAATACCCGAACGCATTGTTCCACTTAACCTAGTGAACTAAACTCGAGAGTCAGAACAGAACATGCCTGTTCTCTTATCTTTACGATACATTCTCTAGCTCGATAACATCCACCAAATTGAACTCAATCAAATCTACATAATCCTACACCTGTTATTTTTAGCCTGGTCCAAATCCTTGACAGATCGAAACCAAATCAATTTTAAATCAATTCTAACATATATATATATATATATATATATATATATATATATATATATATATATATATATATATATATATTATATCGGCTTTAGAATTGTTGCACTTGCCCGTAATCCTTCCCTAGCCTGTGCACCGCCTCCACGAACGCCTCCAACTCTTGTGCCTCCTCCTCAGTATAGTGCTGCCTGACCATGCCCTGCAACGCCACCGTCGTCGGCCGAACACCGAAATAGGGGCAGCAGTAGGCTGTAGCAACGACAACAGCCGTTGCAAGTAGCCCGCTTTGAGGTAAAATTTCTCCTTCGTGTTTATCCGTTTTCTGAACCGATTAGTCATTTATGTTCGCAACATAACCATCATCATATTCCACTGATTATCGAATTGAATCAAGATAATTCAAAGGAAAATTTAACCCAAAATTCATGAAATAAATGGGTTTCGATTCAAAACCAGTTTCTAGATATTTGAAGGCGATTACCTTCCAAACCAGTGAACCAATCCAGTTTTATTTCCTATATACAGCCTACTTAACCAGGAATAAAACCATTCAAATAATTTATTTAATTAAATATAAATTTTTTGAGTAAAACAGTTTCAAATTTGAAGAAAACAAGCTTTCAAAACAACCAATTTTTTTAAAATTGTCGATACGGTGTGCGCTCCGACAAACTGGGCAACGTGGTAACTGACTGAACTCGATTTCGTTGCGCATGTGCGACGAAATCAGTGCGTATCCATCAAGATACCCCGTATCGACCTTTTGCAAACTTGGCCATAACTTTGTGCACGCTCGTCGTATCAAGACGAAACTTGTGCCATCAGGACCATATCATTTTTTGGTCCTATACGCCGTGTTTGGTCGAATCAGAAAGGTCGACCGAACGCCTATTTGGCGGGCTCGTGACCCGCTCCAACGGGCAAAATTGTGCACGGTCCACCGAAATTCGACTTTGGACATACAATTGGGTTTGTCTCCTCAAACGAATCTGTAGACATATAGTTGGAAGACTTTAGAGACCGTTAGATACTGGCACGTATTTCGGTATAAAACGGGTCCAACGACGGACATCGTTTTTACCCGAAATTATAATTTTGCCCCTATTTCGGAATTGGACTTTTGGACAGGCATTTCCTAGACATATCTTTTATACCAAACATGTTCGTGATTTTTGTTTCAGCATTCGGAGCTTTTTGTGGATTTTGACTTTCGTGTTGACGATTCTGACTGTTGGATTTTGCTACATCTCGTACCACCCCTCAGGCCAGATACCTTGCCATTTGTTGTTTATTTATTGTAGCTCATATTTCATGCATTTACTTATTATTTACTTTCTGTAAAATAAACTGTGATATAGGCATAATTTGATTGAATCTTACTGTTATGTTCTATTTCCTGCTATATACTATTTTCTTATACATTGAACTTAGATTTAAGGGGAGCACCCTTTGTGTATTGCATTCATAGGCCTTGACACATTTGTACCACATTGTTGCGAGTTGTATATAGAATACGGAAATACGTGACTGGCTGGCCACCAGTACGTATAAGCCGTGCGATAGGATTAACCGCTAATAGTATTGCATGTTTAGTTGACTTAGTTGTTAATAGAGGTTCTATGTTGTGGATACAACATAGTAGGCATTGGATAGGGAGGACAATACCTTAGTATGTGGGCTACTAGACACTTTACTTTTTGTAACCCGTGAGCTCTGCCAGAGACGCGGATGAGATTACCCATAGATTCTGACGACTACTGACGTTCTGCAAAACATTATGCTCTCCTGGGCCTCTGGTGCCCAAGGGGAGACCATGCCGATCCTATTTTAGCCAGGGCCCATGCGTTGGAGGATTTTCTTAAAACTGCATACACTTAGACTGGTTATGCTACCTTATCTGTTAGGTATGAGTACTCTTGGTTTGGATACTTGTATTTGACTGTGGCTTGGAACAGTAACTTGTCATGGACTAGTTTGCCACATCTTGTCCTTATTTGGTTGTAGGCGTGACTCACTACTCCGATAACAAGGTACTGAACCTTGTTGTGGTCCGGATACCATATTGGATTCGTGACTTGGAAAGATACTTTATCATGGGTTAGTGTGCGTCTTCTGTCCTTGTTTGGTTGGGGGGGTGGTACGCTAATTCAAGATGAGTATTGGACCGTGTTATGATCCGATTGACTTATTATTGAGCAGTATTTATTAAGTTTATATGGCATGATATTATGTATCTTGTTATGTCCCTCTGAGGACCTGGTGATCTCTCCAGGTGTGTGCTATTGTCTTTTTGCAGGTGTTCTAGCCAAGGCATGATCTTCTCTATTCCTTCGAAGATGATTGCTCTTGGATCGTCATTCGCTTTGCTTGATATTTTCTCTCATTTGTATTTATTTCTGTTTATATAAACAGTTGGTAGTGGATTTGTCTCCGTCCAACATCTTGTACAATGATAACTCAAAGTTGATTTATGACATATCTTACATTCTTTCATTTTGTGGATGAGATTAGATTACTCTTGGTTTACTATATTTTACAGCTTATGTATACATACGAGGTTTCCAATATTGGAATATACTTTGTATGTATGCAGCTGGTATGTCTACATACTTAGTCTTAAGTATTTTGGGACTGGGGCATTACAGAAGAGGACTGTGCGGTTAAAGCACATGGCAGCACATGATCTCATCAAGAGAGGTGTTATTACAGTGATTGATATTTAGAGTCAGGAGAACCTGGCAGATCCGTTCACCAAGGGCCTCAAGGGCCAGCTGGTCGATGATACAACAAGAAAAATAGGCTTGAAGGCATTCTGATATTATTTTATTATAATCCTACCATAAGTTTTATGCTATTAGTTCAAAGAGAAATCTACTAGGCATCGAGCTATTGGTTCAAGGGAGGACCATTAACTGGAAAATATTAGAAACTATGGGTACATGCCCTTTGTGGCATGGATAGGTTACGGACCTACAACCATTGTTGTCTACTATTATTTTCTACAAAAAAACGGATCTTGTGAGAGGTTCGCTTAAACGTCTTAATGAGTTCTTAGGCAGAGTGAATGCCTGGTGTGCTTTACAGGAAGCACGGTAGTGCAGCACCACAAGGAGTGAAACTCCATGCTACAGTGGGGTGACTCCACATGTGGTTCCAGAAAGGGATAATGCCTCGACTTTGTGAGCTAAGTCATAGCGGAGTAGTACCGCAAATAGGCAGGTAGCCTAATGTTGTATGATAAAATTAAAGAGGGGTAGTCAGTACTACAAAGGGGAGATGTTCCTCATGTTACAGTAGCACGACACCACGATGAGGTACCCGGATAGGGGTAACGCCTCAGCCTTACAAGCCATGTCATTGCGGTATAACACCGCAAGGGAGCCTAGGGCTTCATGCTGGGTAGTATGATACGACAAAGAGGTTGTAACCTCATTCTACAGTAGTATGTAACTACAATGAGGTTCCTGATAGGGGTAATGCCTCGGCTTTAGGCCACGTCATAGCGGCGTAGCACCGGAAGGGAAGCGCAAGGCTTCATGCTATGTCTCTTTAATAAAGAACTCACCTATAGTGTATGGACAGAGATAGCATGTAAGCCCCTAGATTTCAAAATAGTATTTTTATAATTTTAAATTGTATTTCTATAATTAAAATAAATTAATATAATTGTTAGGAATTTTACTACAATTTTTAATTAATTTTTAAATCAAAATATATCATTTTGTAATATTTAAATTTGTTTTAATATCAAACAACAATTTGTTGATTTGTTTTAATGTTGATTTGCAAATATATGAATTATTTTAATTGCGGTTTGTAAATTGTATTTGCAAACCGATAGGCTTAGGGCTATTTTGTAAGACCCCAAACTATGGGGGCCTTGTTGCAAACTGCTATCACCCCCCCACGTTCTTTCTCTCTCCTCCCCACCTGCCCCTGACGACCGACGGCTGGCTGACCACCGCCCCGACAACCCGACCTAAAACCTAACCCTAATCCTAATTCAAACCCTAATTCGACCGCCTTGCCACCCTATAAATAGCCCCCGACCCCCAAACCCTAGCCCTAGACTCACCCGACCACCACCCTAAGCCACCGCAATCGACACGTCTTCTCCGACCAGCCTCGCCGAAGATCACCCTAGCCCATCCCGACACCTACAGACCACTTCGATCGCCCCAACCACCACCACTCGACGCGTCTCGTCGAGACGAACACAACGCCGCCTTCCTCCGTCGACATTGACGCTTCCTCCGCCCCTGTCGCAGCATCAACAGCATGCTCGACTCTGACACATACATAATACTTTGAATCCTGTTTCACCCTGTGTCTCGTGACTGCAACCCTAGACTCGTCCGGACACGAGCAATGTGTAGGTAAGTCTGGACACGTCTAACTCGAGTCGTGCGTGTCGTGCACGACATGGACACTTGGACTCGATCGATCTTCGTGTCCTTAACTGTCAGGACACGAAGTTTGTGCTATCGGGTTTACAACCCGTTAACCTAAACCCTAATAAATTTAACTAAAACCTAAACCCTAACAACTGACCCGGGTTGATCCCCTGGCAGCCCGACCGCGCTAAAACCCCCTTGCGAGTTCGAGCCCCCATTTCTTTTCTGTTTTGTTTTGTTTTGTTTTGTTTTGTTTTTATTTTATTATATATATGTATATACGTATTTATATATATATGTGTATATATGTATATGTATTTATATGTATATATATTATTATATATGCTGTTATATATATATATATATATATATATATATATATATATCTATATATATATATGTATATATCATATATATATATATATATATATATATATATATATATATACATATATATATATATATATATAGTATTTGTATCTATATATGTATATTTTATATTTAGTATTTTTTATATATCTATATTTATTATATATATATATATCCATTATATATATATATATATATATATATATATATATATATATATATATATATATATATATATAAAATATATATATATATATATATATATATATATATATATATATATATACATATATATAATTGTATTTGTTGTATAATTATGTATATATTTTCAAATACAAATGTTAGTGCTAATTATTATTATGTAAATTTTCACAAGTTATTTTATAATTTGTGACTTATATATTTTAGCACTTTAAAATATATTTATGTATATATTATTGCATTTTATAATCATGGCCAGTTGATGTCCAAACCTAGCATGGGTTTTTGGGTCCAATTGTGTCTAATACATTCATAGTCTGTACAAGTCATATTGGACTTGATTCATGGCTTTGGGTCCTGTATCTGGACTTCGGTTCAATTTCGAATACATGGACAAAATATTAAATAATTAATTAATTATTCTCCAGAAATTATTACTTGCTATTTTTGAATTTTTATATATATTTTAATTGCTATAAAAATCTGGGAAAATTTGTATTTAAATACTATGTTAATTTAGCTAATTTATTATAATTTTTTTAGCATTTAATAAGTAATTTTGGTATTTTATAGAAATAGAAAAACAGAACTCATTTTGAGGATACATATGTTTGCTGATTTTTAATAAATACCTATGAGGGTTTATAAATTCCAAAAAAATTAGTGTAAATTTCTATAATTAACAAGGATCATTTTGGTACTTTACTTTATGTAAAATTAAGCTTTTTTGTCTATCTCAAAAATTATTGGAACACAGTATACAGTTTGATTTATTTATTGAATAGTTATGACTTGCAATATTTTGTGTTGTTTTGAGTTATAGTCGTATTGAACCTCACCCCGCACTAGTGTAAAGATCCTAGAATGTTAGTTTGGGTATTGTGTCACCCTACATTGGTCTCCTATGCTAAAGTAATCATTTGGCTAGGTGTCCAGTCAGAAAGTCGTATCACACAACTAGTGTCTTAGTGTTTAACTTAGTATAAAAACTAAGTTTATGTGTTATTTCTACAGTGACGAGTCACCAGACATCTCTAGCATTTCTATCACTTCCTTGCTTTGCTAAAGGCAAGTACCTCTACAAACTTTACATACTGCTACAACAATAAACTGTGATTTTCCAACCATGTTAAATGCTGATCCTTGGGGTAGCAAGTTAAATCTTCACATGTTGTATTACTTTTAGTCTACCATGTTTAGGACAGTTTTCATATCTCTCACATGTTTAAATAACGGGTTAAGGGGAAACTGTTAGTTGTGTACGTGATCATGCCCCCCTTCTCCCTATGTATTTACCGAGTACTTCACATTCTATATGTAACTTTGTCATATGTCTGATCCCGTATTTGTGTATGGATATATACCGATGTCATTAAGGGTACGTATGTACACTTCAAAAAATTGATATGTACCATTGTACATCCTATTTACCTATTGACTGATCACTCACCTACTACAGTTTTAAACTTTAAAACAAATACTTATTGCCATGATGAAATATATCTAAAACTGGATAAACAAGATATGTCATTTTATTTCTTTTCATCACATGATCAGTATTATATGTTTGTTAGAATTAGTACTTGCTCCCATCCTGACAAGATAAACGTTATAGGTATACTTACTGAGGAGGAGTTGCTTTGTGATTCCTATTATGGAGTTGCTGCCGAGGACCAGGCTTTATCTTACGAGGATGTACCTACGGGGAAACTCGTCTAGTTGTCTATTTACTTTGGAATTTTGAGAGTAGTCATGTATTAGACTATGTATTTTGTGACTGGACCTGTATCCAGCTTTACATTTTGGACTTGTACTTGGATTGTATTGATATACGAGATGACTTTTGTGTTTGGAACATTTACGACTCTTTGTTACATATAGAACTGTTAGCACATTTTAGTCTTATCTTGTTATCTTTAGAACAGCTTACTACGCTTTATCTCAAGCGTAGGCTGGACATGACTCAGCCCGGCCCAAAAATTTGGGTAGCGGATCGTGACATAGCGGCCATCTCTTGAGGGTAAACATGTAGACGCCCAAAATTATACACTAAAACCAGGCTGGCACAGGGTCTTTAATATGCAGCTAGAAGCACATATAACTACATTATGTGAGTGGAAAGAATTTCACCTATGTATAGAATTCAAGGCTTAGTCCATTCTAGTATTATAGTCTGTTGTTTGACCCATGCGAAAAGATTCAAGTCGTAAGTGACATCTCTCCTAATATATGATGGATAGATACTGTAGGGAACACTCAACTCCATATATCAAGTTATATGGGGGATTGTTGGAGCTTTTCCTTTGTAACATGTGAAGACAGCTTGCTCTCAACACATGCCTAGTAAAGTTTAGTCCCACATTGGAAAAGCATCATGAGGTATCTCAATATATACTTGGTATGTGTTGTTGAGATATGCACATGGGAAGATGACCCTAAGAAGGGAATAATATGGATGATTTTACTAGGAGGTAAGGTTAAGACTCCATGGTAAAGCATTAGCTTATGGAATTTATTCCTTTGGAGCTAAGCCCCGTAGGGGCTTAGCGACTCGGACTTGGACTCGGACTTGGACTCAGATTCGGGCTCATGGGCTCATGAGGCATAATATGGCATTTTGTTGGCGCAAATTGCACTTAGCACGTTGCTAGGCGCATAGTGCGCTTAAGTTGCGTTTGTTGCGCGAGCCTCTTATGTAGTCGTTCGTGGGCCAGTTTGTGCTGCCCGATCGCGTGAGAAGATGGCATGGCAGATGGCACGGCCCAATCATGCAGCCAGATGGCACGCTAGTAGGCGCGCAAGTTGGTGCGCCAATAGGCGTTGCCAGTTGGCGTGGCAGTTGGTGCATGGTTTGTGCACAGTTTGTTCGTGGTTTGCACAGGGTGCACGGGGTACGCATATTGCACTAGTACATATGGGAGAGGTTGGGTGATATTAGCGCTGGTGTGCAGCTTGTACGCGTTGTGCGCCATTTAGCTCAGATCGTGTCTGTGCACGATTGAGCAGTTACAGCATGTTCGGGTTGATTTTTTCCTACATCCCGAACTTGTTGCTAACTGGACGGTTACAGAGCAAGACTATAAAAGCTTCTCTGCTATCCCTCTCATGGTACAGAATATACAAGTATTCAGAACACAAGTTCCATACGAATCCAGAGAGTTCAAGCGAGAACAAACGTGTGCCAGCACCAGCTCCACTTAGCGTAGGAGTCCGTGCAATCTAAGGAGTCAGAAGAGCGAAGTGTTCCAAAGTTCTCCGTCGAACTTGCTGGTTTCTGGAAGCTGGTCGTGTGGGACGAATCAAGCTTTGAGCACCGATGATAATTCACCCCAACAGGCTTTTTTCCTCTCTGATCTAATCAGAACCTTCAGTTCTTCCATTATCCACTTGCAACTCGTTCTGAACGAGAACTTTTCTGATCTAATCAGAAAAGTTAGTGGACGTTTGTTGCTATTGCTGCTACAAATTCTTATGTGTCTTCTTCGAAGTAACACATTAGTTTTTGTCTTTCAGAATCCTCCAAGGATCTCTGTTTTGCACCTTCCTTGAAGTGTTGCTACAAAACATTGTTCTTACAATCGTTTCATTTCTTAGTTTTCCAATAAAAATTATGCCCCGGGACTAACAAAAGAAACGTATATTGAGAAACTCTTGATCTCGGCCTGGTGGATTGCAAGCCTTACTCGATCTTTGTATACACGGGGATATAGAACCTTGCCTCTAGCCTCCCCCTTCATGCATTCCATATGGCCTCTAGCAAAGCCTATGGTTTCTTCGAGGATCGGATCGTCATTGGTGCCTATCATGCTCGCTTCGTACAACTGTATTAGGCCGTCTACATCATAACTCAGTTCCTGTTTGAACTTTCCCTCACTATCTTTGAACTTACTAAACACCTGCATTAATTTACATTATTAGTGCATGATATTTCAGTTTGAGCTGTTGTCCCCCCCTCTTCTATATTAGCGCATGCTATTTCAATATTGGTGCATTCTATTTCAATATTCTTCGAGGTTCAGCAGTAATTATTCTGACTAATTACCTCGGGAGACATCATAACCTTCTTGTCTCAATAATCGAAATCGCAGGGCAACCAACTGTATGTCACCAATGTCATCGTCGACATGGTCATTATTACATCTTATTTCCTCCCCTAATTTCATCCTCGAAGTGATAGTATATGCCGAGGCGATGGAGATCTTCGACCAATGCCCGTTTTTGCACTAGGATGTTGGTTGAAAACATTGTCTTCAGCTCCTTGTTGAGCTCTTTGATTCTGCACTCAATCGCAGACATCTGTACAAGCAAGTTAGAAATAGATAAATGTAAGACGTCGAGAGTTCAACTCTCCTTAACTAAGTCCAATACTGAAGATTTTGTTGCAACTTTTTCTGGCTGTGAGATGATAGAGAACTTGCCTGGCCAATCGAAAGTGAAGGAGTGTAGTGAAGGAAGAAGTCCCTCCAAATGCTTGGTTTGAAATTTGCGGTTGGCATGACAACCTCCTTATTGAAGAACACAACTGCTAGAAACTGTGAGTGCAAAAGGCCTCAATACTGTTTCTTATTTATAGAACTTGAAATTGAGATCATAAGTCCTATGAACTTTGCTTATTTATTTATTTATTAAAAAGAAAATAGGAAAAAAAACCTGTTTTCTCCAGTGTTTTGTCAAAGTGAGGTTCAACGAAACCAAAAAGTTACAACAGAATATTACAATCTGAATATAAAGAGGGCATTTGACCATAAAATTTAGTCATGAAAAAAAAACTAATGTATCATAATATGAATTCCCTATAGACCATCTTTGGTTCTTGTTGTTTTTGGATATGCCATCATGTCTTCTTCGATCCACTATCGGATGCATCCACTATCCAAGATCTAATATTAGACAAAATTTTGGAAGTTGGTGTTTGTTGCTATGGGTTTTTATTAAAGATCATATTTTTCTTTCCAACTAAACACCCCAACAGACATTTGCAGCCATGATGTTCCACAACCAAGCATTTAGGGCTGTAAATGAGCTAAGTCGTTCGCAAGCTGCTTGAAGCTCGGTTCAATAAAAGCTCGTTTGAGCTCGGTTTGTTTAGTAAACAATCTGCGCTCAAGCTTCATTTTTGAGCTCGTTTAATAAATGAGGCAAGCTCAAGCTTAGAAATACTCGACTTGTTTGAGCACGCAAGCTGGCTCGTTTGTGAGCTTGCGAGCTAGCTCGTTTAGGAGCTTGTTTAGAAGCTCGTTTGTTCTTTCTTGAATTCTAATTTTATATATGTTTGTATGACAATATGGTTGTGTGCATTATATATTTATGTCCTTAATAATTGATATTGAGGAACTCTTTTAATTAGATTTTTATAAATAAATTGTTATTATTACAGGTACTTGAATTTAAACCTAACTAGCTTGAAATTGAGCTCGTTAAGCTTGCAATCAAGCTTAATGAGCTTGAAATAAAGCTGAGCAAGCTTGAAATCAAGCTTAAAGAGCTTGATTTTGAGCTTATCCTGCTTATTTATCAAGCTTGAATCAAGCCAAGCTCGAGCTCAAACCAAGCCAAGCTCAAACTTAATATTAACAAGCTCAAGCCAAGCTCAAGCTCTAAAATAAAAAACTTATCAAGCTTGGGCTCGAGCTCGAGCTCGATTAATTCTAGTCAAGCCAAGCTCAAGCTTACAAAAGCTTGGCTCGGCTTGGCTAGTTTGCAGCCCTACAAGCATCGCTCCTTATTACTCTTTTCTTCCTCCGCATTATCCAGTGTGGCTTAATAGACCAAGGTTGGTCATGGATCCCTATTAGGCCTTACAACCACCTAAGTGGAAACACAAACTCTCATTACATAATCATGGTTTCGACCATTTCTTTATGGTTATTACAGAGTGTACTAGAGTTTGAATCCAAGAGCGGAGTCAAAATTTTAGTTGACCACGGGCTAAACTTAAAATAGCCTAATTTTTTTAACAAAATAAATGTTGTGTCAGTGTTGTCATGTACATATCTAATCGTGTCCATACCATACCGTGTTTGGCTAATGTAGAATCGTGTCCAACATAATAAAATAAATAGGAACCAAACAAAAATTATTTTGTTTACCATGTACTCTTTAGGCATAAACTCAAACACTAAAAGACTTCAGTATCCTCTTCCACAATCGGAAGAGGATACGTGATGTAGCAGACCTTGCCGTTGGTGCAGAGATTCGGACGACGAGGGTCGTACCAGTGGCGAGACTTAGACTTACCGGTTATAAGCTTATGTTCAAGCATATTTATTTTAAGGATTATTTTGTATAAGGGTAACATGTTTAGAACTAATTAGACATGGGTACTGGGTTTGTCCGATTTAGATTTTGGGTACTCGAAACTTTTTAGTAACGAAATTGGGCTTTCAGTGATGAAATGAATCTTTTAATGACGAATGTTTGTCACTAAAATGTGTCACTAAAAAAAAGTATCAGGTTTAGGACTAATTAGACTTTGGGTACTAGGTTTGTCTATTTTAGGCTTTGGGTACTCGAACTTTTTTAGTAACATTTTAGTGACGAAATTGCACTTTCGGTGACGAAATGAATGTTTTAGTGACGAACGTTCGTCACTAAAACGTGTCACTAAAAAGTCCGAGTACCCAAATTATAAAATGGATAAACCCAGTACTCAAAGTCTAATTAGGTCCTAAACCTTGTACACTTGTACAAAATAATCCTTTAATTTTAGTTGTGAACTTATCAAAATTATATGGATAGTTAAATGTGGAGGAATAATATATTCTGTTTACAACTTCAAATAATTACGAAGTAATAACAACTGAACTTATGTCAGTCACATGTATAGGCTATTGAGATTCTGCTTTCTTTCCACTTTCCATTGAACTTTGTTAGTCACAACCTATCAGCTGTATATGGAAGAGAGAGAGAGAGAGAGGGCTAGGAACTAGGTAAGAGTTGAGAGAGGCATAAATATAGGGTTGCGATTGGAGCTGGTGGGATACATATGTATAAGATTTTTTTTCCTTGAAAATTTGGGGTGGGCTGGAGCCCACCCCAGCCAACCAATACATCCGCCTACATTTCAATCCACTCGGTTACGTTTAGCGAGATTATCTTTAACAGGACATTTTTCTATAGAAATTTAAAGTTCTTTAATCATACTTTGAAGTTATAGGCACCTACTACAGTATAATATATATATTAAGATATTTATTGACCTAACCCTGTCTAGTTTTGACCCGATAAGGTTATTGTTGGGCCAACCCAATATAATTTTTCGATCTGGGCCGAGCCTAGTCTTGAACTAACATCCCAAACCCAACCTAGGCCCAAGATCCGGATAAGACGATCAAGACTGGACTAAGCTGGTTCAGCGTCAACTCTAGGTTAGGTCTTAGCGGCCCGAATTTTATTTCAACAAAAAAAGACATGTACGCCTTTGTTTGACCCACTATTTAAAACAATTATAATGAAAATAGTAAAAAAACGGATAATTAAAAGTAGAATGATTCAAAAATAAGTAAATTTTAGTTATTTGAATTTTTCTACGGGTTTTTATTTATTTCTAGAAAAGCTAAAAGGTAACAAGTTCATCTTTACTTTAATCTTTAATATTCATTTTTCAAATTCAATTTCATGTCTAGCTTCTTTTGAATCTATGACGACGATCTTTGATATCTTTAAATCTTCGATATTCAAATAAATGGATCTTAGTGATCCTCAAGGCTTTGTCGCTTCATGCTCCAGCTTCTACAGTGTCATCTATACTAAGATCTTGGAAGTCCAGTTCTATAACATTGACACTTTTATCTCTCAAGTGTTGAGTCCATTTTCTATATGAACCCAATCGTGCATACAAAAGTAGACTATCAAAGGTTTTGGTAGCATAATGCTCCCCTTCTTGGTTAGCATTTGTGTACGTATAATAAAACATGATTTGGATGCAACCTTAGACAAGGGGGCCACTAGAATATCATGTGCCAAAGAAGAGTAGGTTAAGTCTTTTCATGTGTTCTCCAGTACCCTAAAGTAGAAAAGTGTGTTAAAGAAACGTCGTCATCTTCCCTATACGAGTTCAAATGAAGTGATAATTCTTGAATTGAGAGAGAAGAATATTTTTTATTCTTCCTTTTTGGGAGAAAAGAATGTTTTGGTTTATTCCATTGTAGTATACTTATAACGTCAGATATTATAAGTTAAACTAGATGAGCTGCTACTACCTTGAACGGTTGAAACAGATCGATTCATCATATTTTTCTTAATATAAACTAATTAAAAATTTAAAAATTGTTAAATTTCTATTTTTTTACTACCTACCTCAATGTTAGTATTTTTATGAAAATCTTCTAACAATACGTTACACTAACTAATTTTTTTAGGATCCAAAACGATAGCCAAACGAATGAGAGTGGAATATTTTATAAATTTTACTTCTTTTTAGTATGTAATCAATATTTTGCAAATAAATAATAAATATTGCTGATTTCTATTATAGCTAAGGAGAAGTTGGATAATAAACTCTAGATAAGTATATGTAATGTTGTAAAATAATTCTAAAAACATGGAAAATGAAGTAGAAAGTATCAAATCAGTCTCAGTTGATTGGTAATCACTACTTGAATTTATATTATTATAGTGTACATAATAGCATCTTTATATTTAATAGATGATTTTAACATCAAATATGTATAATTTTATCTATATGACACATCCTTAACAAATCCGGAATGTCATCTTGTGCATATAACTTTTTAAGACTTGTTGTTTTCTTGATAAAGTGTTCAAATTAATTTGACAAGTTATAATATTTTTAAATTCAAGTAAAAATATTGAATGTATTCTATTACAATTAAATCAATAATATGACAAACATATCTTTATGAAATTGTTTTCCTTCTAGTATAGACAGAAGTTGGAATTTTAAACTATTAATACAATATAAGCATTATTAGAAGAAATTGAATACAAAATTTCCATCTCAGCTGCCATGTCAGATGCAATGTCAGTGTCACCCTCATTTTTCGTATTTCCCGTATTTTGTATTTATACTCGTATCTGGATTTTTGGTATGTATTTTTATTTTTCTCAACTTGTGGAATTTTGGTATTTCTCGTATTTTGGGTTTTGACATGGCTCGGTTTTAATTGGGATGGTTTGGTTTGGTTTGGTTTATTATGTATTGGAACCTCTTAGCCTATGCTCCACCCTCAACACACCACATCCCACCCTCTTTAAAACTCCACCAACTTTTTCTCTCTCCTCATAAACCTCCATTAATTTCTTCTTCTCCTTCCTCTACACAACACTCTTCTCCTTCCTCCACACAACACCAACCCATAGGCAAGTGCACCTTGCCACCACATGAGAACCCCATTTTATTGGTCTATTTGCTAGATTAGGACATGGTGATCAACATTAGAACTTAGCATTTTATGATTTGGAGTCTCCATTGTTCTAGATCTAAGTTTTCCCTATTTTCGGTTTTGCATGGTTTTGATCTATTTAAGTTAGATTTTTATGGGTTTTGATGTTTTCATATGTAAGAGAGTTCAATTCCACCCTGGTTGGAACTTTAGAAATCCGGATTTGGAGTTCGGATGGCCAAGTTGTGATGCTTTGAAGTTTTGGAGCCATGAGAGCTTCTTTTCAGCCATGGAGAAGAAGATCCTTTCCCCTGCGTGCGTGTTTTTACGCGTACGCAGCTCTCCTGCGTGCGTGACTTTTCACGTACGCAGCTCTCCTGCGTGCGTGTTTTTACGTGTACGCAGCTCTCCTGCGTGCGTCACTTTTCACGTACGCAGCTCTCCTGTATGCGTGACTTTTCACGTACGCAGCTCTCCTGCGTGCGTGACTTTTTGCGTACACAGCTCTCCTGCGTGTGTGACTTTTTGCGTACGCCGCTCTCCTGCGTGCGTGACTTTTGCGTACGCAGACTTGAGCGTGCCTTGGTACGCAGACTTGAGCGTGTCTTGGTACGCAGACTTGAGCGTGCCCTGGTACGTAGACTTAAGCGTAAGCATGACCTGAGCGTACGTTTTCCCCTGCGTGCGTGGTTTTGTGCGTACGCTTCTCTCCTGCGTGCGTGCGTTTGTGCGTACGCTTCTTCCCCCTGACCCCCCCTTGTTTATCCTATTGGCTCTTGGAGTATTGGTTTTATTTCCTGACTTGGTTTCTCTTTTGTGGATTTGGTTTTCCTGAGATCTGTTCAACACAGTACCACTATCTTGACCCGACACGGCCTAACACGGTTTTTAAGTACTTGTTTATGACTAGTACTATTCTCGGGATTTTCTGTGGATTATGATTCTGGTGTTCTCTGATCTCCTTGCTAGTAACCCAGTAGGGTGCACACCTAACTTGTAACTGTAATTAATCCTTGTGACTTGATAACTTGATAGTGGCCCGTAGCGGCGCACTCCTGACTTGTAGCATAACTTGATAACTTAATGCTGTTGCGACGGCTACTTAACTTGACCTGCCTTGACACCGTGGGTAGTTCTTTCTTGCTTGCTTGTTAAATCCACTTGTCTTGTCTTGCATCATGTCTAGGATGGGACTCCTGAGTACCACGGTTAGGAGTACCTACTAAAATGGATTAAGGTTAATAACTAGAATAACACAGTAGTCATGAAGAGATGACACAGCTACAAGCAATCCCGTTACCTGGGTGCTCTTGGGATCTGTAGCCTGCCGTCGAGTAGGGCACATTTCCAGCACACCGTCGAGTGTTGCACCCTCTAAGTCACCTAAGGGTACATTTGTCTCCCAGGCGATGTACACACCAGAATTCAACTCCTAATTTTTGACCTGGGTAACCTGGATGGTCTGTAGGGCTTGTGGCTATGGAACAATCTCACTGTATCTTGCTAGTAATTAGGCCTGTGATAACCCTAGTTAGTTAAAGTAGTAAGCCGTAGTATCTGCTTGGCCGCGATTGATTGAATGAGGTATAACCAGTCTAGCCATGTCTTGGTTCAGTACAAGCTTGCTTCCTGTCTTGATTTCTTATATTATTATCTTGCCGATAAATGGTGGGAAACCAAGTTCTGTTCAGATGAAGGGTTACAACCCCGGTCCTTGTTTTGTATATGGGTTGTAACCTGGCTATCGGAATAGTCCCATGGTTATCTCGTCGTATATCATCCTGACATGTTTTCGTAAATTCTAGTTTTAATATTTGATTTTCTTGTGCTGATTGCTGGCTTTTGTTCTTATTTCGTGTCCCCCTTGTGGCACTTGCTCTTTCTGGGGTTGACCCAGCTGGTTTTGTGTGGCCAAATTTTGGAGCAGCTCCCGAGGATCTTCCGAACTTCCAACCCGATGGTGGCAACTAGAAGGAACTCGGGCTACGAGTGGGTTTTCTATTTTGTTTCGCTCACTCTATTATAAAATTATTCTTTTGAGGCGTTTAGCCGACGAGCACCTGTTAGCTCGATGCACTTTTACTTATTGTCTGCCTACGGGATGTATACATGATTAACAAATCCTAGGGTTGATCATGTACGACTAAAATCTTGCTAGTCCTAACATTTTGTAACGACTAGCTTCATGATCAGCTGAATATATAATATTTGGGACGCCTTATTATTGTATATTTAATGATCATACATCTTGCGACCTTACTTACTTGTTGTGATTGAGACATTAGGCTTGTTCATGACCATAAGAGACTGTTGGCTTGTAGTAAACCCTCATATATCTAGATAGCCGTGACCGTATATCGAGGTGGTTTCCATTTCAATATACGTAGCTGGCTATGTTTGCCCCCGCTCTCCAGTATTCTGGTTCTGGGGCGTGACATGGTTTAAGTGGTGGCCCATGCAGGTCTTGTAAATCAAGATATGTAAGGGTTTACCAGATAGATGTCTCAATCAGTACTCGTCCTTGATCTCTATTCGTATCCTCTGAATCCCTGGATTCTTGCCCTGATTACATGCTTATATCGTTGATCTGTCCTGGTCCTTCCTTATTATTTCCCTGTGTCGTCTTCCTCAGCGGCACTGTACCTGACCCTACCGATCAGCAAGGAGGAGCACCTCCCGTGGGCCAGCAGCAACCTGGAGATCAAGCCCAGCATTCCGGAGTCGCCTCCAGAGTGATACCTACTGGAGGAGAGTCACCAGTTCGGCCCGTCCAGCCTGTAGAGCCAGATGATGGTACCTTTGTAGGCCTCATCAGAACCTTGATAGCTTCCCAGGATCGTCAAAGCGACGCCCTGTACCAGATAGTTCAAGATGTTTTGACCCGAGGCGGACATCCAGGGAACCAAGCGGCCAACAGCTTCAAGCGATTGAACCCTCCTTTCTTCGATGGCAGCGAGGATGCGATTGCCGCAGATGCATGGCTTCAGGATACCGAGGTGATTCTGGAAGCAGCTAGGACACACGAGAATGAGAAGGTGGCGGTGGTACGCCTGTAGTTGTTGGACTTGGCTCGTAGTTGGTGGGCGACGCAAGCCATGGGATTAGTGGCACCTATTGCTTGGGCAGTGTTTAGAGAGAGATTCCAGACGAAGTATTTCGATGCTGTGGCTCGGTACGACTTGCAGACCAGATTTACCAACTTGAAGCAAGGAGGCAGAACAGTTGACAGTTATGCATCGGAGTTTTTTAGGCTCAGTAGGTTTACCCCCACCTTGGTGGCGACCGAGTTTGATAGGGCCCAGCGGTTCCAGCAGGGACTGTATTTGGAGATCTTGTTGGCGGTTGAGCAGTTCGAGCACCAGACGTTCGATACAGTCTTGAGAGCAGCTAGGAGGCATAAATACACCTCCCAGAGGATCGTGGATAGGACCGGAGGTAGGAAGCGGTCCTACAGTCAGATGCACCAATCATCAGCTCCAGCCCCGGCAGCTAGGGGATTGACCATTGGAACTCCGAGACGGGCGGCCTCAGTAACATCGGTTCAGCATTCGACCCCGACGTACCCGCAGTAGCAGAAGCAGAAGCAGACATCCGCGATGGGATGTTCTCATTGTGGGAAGCCAGGGCATGTGGTGGCAGACTGTCACAGGGCGCAGGGATTGTGCCTGGCTTGTGGAGCAGCAGATCATAGGATAGGGGCTTGCCCGAATAGGGGTGGTTCATCAGCATCCAACCCTTCTAGCTCTTCGGTGAGAGGACCGGCCCCAGCACCAGTTCAGCAGCAGTATCAGTCTTCGAGGCCCTTGTCGCCTCAGTCTCAGGCATTCCAGCAACAGCATCCCCAGCAGTATGTGCAAGCCCAAGCTCAGACCAAGAATAGACAGAGAGGTTTCCAGCAGAGAGGACCAGCAGCCAGAGGACAAGGTCAGGCCATGATGATGGCTATGGAAGAAGAAGTTGCACCAGGTGAGGTTGTGGCAGGTACTATTCTCGTCAACTCCTCTCCAGCTTCTGTATTATTTGATTCTGGTGCATCGTATTCATTTATGTCTGTACGATTCGCGACACGGATAGGATTGGAGTCCGAGTCATTATCAGTAAGGCTCAATATACTTACTGGTAATGGCCTTGTGGGAGTAGATTGAGTGTTTTCCTCGTGTCGGATTGTAGTTAGCGGTAGGGAGTTACCCGCTAGATTCATAGAGTTTCCTATGGCAGACTATGATGTAGTCCTAGGCATGGATTGGTTGAGGAACCGGTATGCTAGGATAGACTGCCATATTGGCAGAGTTGTCTTTAGTATCCCTGGCGAGCCAGAGTTTTCGTTTTCTAGAGGCACAGTGGAGCCGTCTTCCCCAGCATTGCGGATGGCAGTAGCAGCAGTGCAGTTACCCCGGATAGTTGAAGAGTTTCCAGATGTCTTTCCAGAGGAGCTTCCAGGGATGCCGTCGGAGCAGGAGATTGAGTTCACTATAGACTTGATTCCCGGGACAGCACCAGTATCAGAGCGACTCTACAGGATGGCGCCTTCAGAGTTGGAAATTTTATACAAGATGATTGAAGAACTGAGGACCAAGGGATTCATCCGTGCAAGTGGATCGCCTTGGGGAGCCCCGATGCTTCTTGTAAAAAAGAAGGATGGTACGTCCAGGCTATGTGTTGATTATCGTACCTTGAATTCGGTGACAATCAAGAACAGATACCCTCTTCCGAGGATAGATGACTTGTTTGATCAGCTCAGAGGGGCTTCAGTATTCTCGAAGATCGACTTGCGGTCGGGATACCACCAGATCAGAGTCAGAGAGCAGGACATCCCGAAGATAGCATTCAGATCGAGGTATGGACATTGGGTGTTCCTTGTTATGCCCTTTGGAGCGACCAATTCACCGGCCGTATTCATGGACCTCATGAATCGTATTTTCATGCCTTACTTGGATCAATTTGTGATCGTGTTCCTAGATGACATCCTGGTTTACAGCAAGAGTGAAACAGAGCATGAGCATCAACTCAGAGTCGTCCTCCAGACGCTTAGGGAGCATCAGTTGTACGCCAAGTTCAGTAAATACGAGTTCTGGCTCGATCGAATAGCATACTTGGGTCACATCATTACCCGAGGAGTGAAAGTGGATCCCCAGAAGATTGTGGCTATCGAGTCATAGCCGGTACCCAGCTCAGTGGCAGAGGTTCGCAGCTTCCTTGGATTGGCCGGCTACTACCGGCGGTTCGTTTCAGATTTCGCAAAGATTTCAGCGCCGATGACCCAGTTGACCCACAAGGATGTGCCGTTTGTTTGGACAGCAGAGTGTCAGGAATCATTTGAGAAGTTAAAGCAAGGTTTGATAACGGCTCCCATTCTCACCCTTCCAGATGGGACCGGAGGATTCACAGTTTATTGCGATGCTTCAGGCAGAGGATTGGGGTGTGTCTTGATGCAGCATGGGAAGGTAATATCTTATGCTTCATGTCAACTACGTGATCATGAGAAGAATTACCCGACCCACGACTTGGAATTGGCGGCGGTAGTGTTTGCTTTGAAATTGTGGAGACACTACTTGTACGAAGATAGAGTGGAGATCTTTACTGATCATAAGAGCCTGAAGTGTATTTTCACCCAGAAGGACCATAATATGCTGCAGAGAAGATGGCTCGAGCTACTAGTAGACTATGATGTAGATTTGCAGTATCACCGTGGGAAGGCCAACGTTGTAGCAGATGCATTGAGCAGGAGAGCCGGAGTTTATTTCCTGACGGCGCAACCGGAATTATTGGCAGATCTTCAGAAGATGGGAATTGAAGTGGTTCTTCCAACCAGCGTGGCATTAATGGCCAGTCTACAGGTTCAGTCCAGCATAGTTGAGAGAATCCTGTTGGCGAAGTCAACAGATTCTAAGATCCAGCGACTCAGAACAGGGTGTGAAGGAGGAAGAAGGCTAGAGTTATGTATCCATGAAGATGGTACACTTCGGCACGGCACTCGTCTTTGTGTATCCAGTAGAGATATCAGACAGGAAGTCCTGGCAGAAGCCCACAGTTCACAATATTCTATTCATCCGGGTGGTACGAAGATGTACCGTGATATTCGTCAGCATTTCTGGTGGAATGGCATGAAGAGGGAGATAGCCCGGTTCGTCTCTCGGTGTTTGGTTTGCCAACAGGTTAAAGCTGAACATCAGAGGCCCGCTAGACTTTTTCAACCCTTATCGATCCTAGAATGGAAATGGGAACATATAATCATGGATTTCGTGACCGGATTGCCCAGATCTCCGGTCGGCAGAGATGCTATTTGGGTAATTGTGGACAGGCTTACTAAGGTGGCACACTTTCTCCCATTTAGAGTTGGACAGTCGACGGTGCAGTTAGCAGAGATGTATCTCAGGCAGATTGTCAGGCTTTACGGTGTGCCAGTCAGCATCACCTCGGACAGGGATTCAAGATTCACATCACACTTTTGGCACAGCTTACAGAAGAGTTTGGGGACTCACCTTCAATTCAGTTCAGCTTATCACCCGCAGACGGATGGTCAATCAGAGCGCACAATCCAGACTCTTGAAGATATGTTGAGATCCTGTACCCTTGACTTCGATGGTTCATGGGAGAGTCATCTGCACCTGGTGGAATTCTCGTACAACAGCAGTTATCAGGCCAGTATCCAGATGGCACCCTTCGAGGCTCTTTATGGCAGGAAATGCAGATCCCCGCTACCATAGGACGATGTCGGGGAGAGGCAGATGCTCGGACCCGAATTGATTTCCCAGACGATTGTAGTGGTCAGGAAGGTCAGAGATCACCTCCGAGTTGCCCAGGACCGCCAGCGCCATTGGGCCGATGCTCATCGGCGTCCCCTAGAATTTGCTGTCGACGACCATGTATTCCTTAGGATCTCGCCTAACTGCGACGTCATTCGCTTTGGCGTACGGGAAAAGCTTAGTCCTAGGTATATAGGGCCGTTCGATGTTCTAGAGCGAGTAGGAGATGTACCCTATCGTCTCGCTCTTCCGTCGTCGCTAAGTGAGGTGCATGATGTATTCCACGTGTCCCAATTACGACGGTATATTCCGGACCCGAGCCACATCCTAGACCATTCGAAATTGGTTATTGGTACCAACCTTTCGTATGAGGAGAGGCCCGTGTCTATATTGGACCGGAGGAAGAAGATACTCAAGAACAAGACTATTAAATTAGTCCGTGTTGCTTGGGGTCATCACTCTCTAGGTGAGTCAACGTGGGAGCATGAGGACGACATCCGATCGCGATATCCCTACCTGTTTGACTCATGAGGTATAATGTCTTTCTTATGCCTTACGCTTTCCCTTCCTTGCTTGCATTGTATGATTGTATGATTGAACTGCTTAGTATAACTTGCCTGTGCTTAATGTAGCTTGTCGTGACTATCTCTAGCTCCTTGATTAAATTTCGAGGACGGAATTCTTTTAAGGTGGGTAGAGTTATCACCCTCATTTCCCGTATTTCTCGTATTTCGTATTTATACTCGTATCTGGATTTTTGGTATGTATTTTTATTTTTCTCAACTTGTGGAATTTCGGTATTTCTCGTATTTTGGGTTTTGACATGGCTCGGTTTTAATTGGGATGGTTTGGTTTGGTTTGGTTTATTATGTATTGGAACCTCTTAGCCTATGCTCCACCATCAACACACCACATCCCACCCTCTTTAAAACTCCACCAACTTTTTTTTCTCTCCTCATAAACCTCCATTAATTTCTTCTTTTCCTTCCTCTACACAACACTCTTCTCCTTCCTCCACACAACACCAACCCATAGGCAAGTGCACCTTGCCACCACATGAGAACCCTATTTTATTGGTCCATTTGCTAGATTTGGACATGGTGATCAACATTAGAACTTAGCATTTTCTGATTTGGAGTCTCCATTGTTCTAGATCTAAGTTTTCTCTATTTTTGGTTTTGCATGGTTTTGATCTATTTAAGTTGGATTTTTATGGGTTTTGATGTTTCCATGTGGAAGAGAGTTCAATTCCACCCTGGTTGGAACTTTGGAAATCCGGATTTGGAGTTCGGATGGCCAAGTTGTGATGCTTTGAAGTTTTGGAGCCATGAGAGCTTCTTCTCAGCCATGGAGAATAAGATCCTTTCCCCTGCGTGCGTGTTTTTACGCGTATGCAGCTCTCCTGTGTGTGTGACTTTTCACGTACGCAGCTCTCTTGTGCGCGTGTTTTTACGCGTATGCAGCTCTCCTGCGTGCGTGACTTTTCATGTACGCAGCTCTCCTGCGTGCGTGACTTTTCGCGTACGCAGCTCTCCTGCATGCGTGACTTTTCACGTACGCAGCTCTCCTGCGTACGTGACTTTTCGCGTACGCCGCTCTCCTGCGTGCGTGACTTTTGCGTACGCAGACTTGAGCGTGCCTTGGTACGAAGACTTGAGCGTGCCTTGGTACGCAGACTTGAGCGTGCCCTGGTACGCAGACTTAAGCATAAGCATGACCTGAGCGTACGTTTTTCCCTGCGTGCGTGCTTTTGTGCGTACGCTGCTCTCCTGCGTGCGTGCTTTTGTGCGTACGCTTCTTCCCCCTGACCCCCCTTGTTTATCCCATTGGCTCTTGGAGTATTGGTTTTATTTTCTGACTTGGTTTCTCTTTTGTGGATTTGGTTTTCCTGAGATCTGTTCAACACAGCACCACTATCTTGACCCGACACGGCCTAACACGGTTTTCAAGTACTTGTTTATGACTAGTACTATTCTCGGGATTTTCTGTGGATTATGATTATGGTATTCTCTGATCTCCTTGCTAGTAACCCAGTAGGGTGCACACCTAACTTGTAACTGTAATTAATCCTTGTGACTTGATAACTTGATAGTGGCCCGTGGCGGCGCACTCCTGACTTGTAGCATGACTTGATAACTTAATGCTGTTGCGACGGCTACTTAACATGACCTGCCTTGACACCGTGGGTAGTTCTTTCTTGCTTGCTTGTTAAATCCACTTGTCCTGTCTTACATCATGTCTAGGATGGGACTCCTGAGTATCGCGGTCAGGAGTACCTACTAAAATGGATTAAGGTTAATAACTAGAATAACACAGTAGTCATGAAGAGATGACACTGCTACAGGCAATCCCGTTACCTGGGCGCTCTTGGGATCTGTAGCCTGCCGTCGAGTAGGGCACATTTCCAGCACACCGTCGAGTGTTGCACCCTCTAAGTCACCTAAGGGTACATTTGTCTCCCGGGCGATGTACCCACCAGAATTCAACTCCTAATTTTCGACCTGGGTAACCTGGATGGTCTGCAGGTCTTGTGGCTGTGGAACAATCTCACTGCATCTTGCTAGTAGTTAGGCCTGTGATAACCCTAGTTAGTTAAAGTAGTAAGCCGTAGTATCTGCTTGGCCGCGATTGATTGAATGAGGTATAACCAGTCTAGCCATGTCTTGGTTCAGTACAAGCTTGCTTCCTGTCTTGATTTCTTACATTATTATCTTGCCGATAAATGGTGGAAAACCAAGTTCTGTTCAGACGAAGGGTTACAACCCCGGTCCTTGTTTGGTTTACGGGTTGTAACCTGGCTATTAGAATAGTCCCATGGTTATCTCGTCGTATATCATCCTGACATGTTTTCGTAAATTCTAGTTTTAATATTAGATTTTCTTGTGCTGATTGCTGGCTTTTGTTCTTATTTCGTGGCCCCCTTGTGGCACTTGCTCTTTCTGGGGTTGACACAGCTGGTTTTGTGTGGCCAGATTTCGGAGCAGCTCCCGAGGATCTTTTGAACTTCCAACCCGATGGTGGCAACTAGAAGGAACCCGGGCTACGAGTGGGTTTTCTATTTTGTTTCGCTCACTCTATTGTAAAATTATTCTTTTGAGGCGTTTAGCCGACGAGCACCTATTAGCTCGATGCACTTTTACTTATTGTCTGCCTACGGGCTGTATACATGATTAACAAATCCTAGGGTTGATCATGTACGACTAAAATCTTGCTAGTCCTAACATTTTGTAACGACTAGCTTCATGATCAGCTGAATATGTAATATTTGGGATGCCTTATTATTGTATATTTAATGATCATACATCTTGCGACCTTACTTACTTGTTGTGATTGAGACATTAGGCTTGTTCATGACCATAAGAGACTGTTGGCTTGTAGTAAACCCTCATATATCTAGACAGCTGTGACCGTATATCGAGGTGGTTTCTATTTCAATATACGTAGCTGGCTATGTCTGCCCCCGCTCTCCAGTATTCTGGTTCTGGGGCGTGACAGTCAGCTACGACATAAGGAAGGATGCTTTCGAGGGATTAAAAGTTACTTTAGTACCTTAATATTCATGATAGATTGCGATGATGTCCATGATCGGACGAGACTAAAATTAGCAGTCTAAACTTGGAGATGAGAAAACAAGACTAAAATGAGTATTTGGACTTATCAATGACTAGTGAGACAAAAATTAGTAGTCTGGATTTGAAAATAACCCTATGGATATCATTTCCCCCATGCTTGGCAATGATGATGCGACGACCCATCACACTTTTCTAGTGTGCAACTGACTACTTGTCGAACTTTACATTATCGGGATGCTTCTAGTTTTGTTAAATAATAGATACTTTATAGAATTAACGATAACTTATGATACTATACATGAGAATAATTACGAGTGTTCTAGGTAGTATAAGTAATAAAGGAATGGAGTCTGGCTGTTGTTCTAAGCCACCCATTACCTATGTTCAGTAAAATCTTAGTCTAATTTAGTCCAAAAAGTGATGTCTGTTGACCTAAACAGGATCGCAGTCAACCTAATCTTGATAATTAACAAATCGATATTTGTCATGATCCAACTCGACACATAAATCTCCATCAAGCTACAAATCAGACGATTATCACATATCAAGTCAGACGAACATCATCGACGACTGCTCGACAAATACTGCTGTAACTTGTAAACGGAGTCTGTATTTTTACACTTTTATTGAGTTTAGGCTATTGTTGTACGTTGAGTCGCACTGAGTATCTCAACCATAGACTAGATAACCAAAAGCTCCACAAACAAAAGACCAAATTACGAAAGCCCAAAATTAGCCCATGAACATTCTGTCCCCAAGGAGGTAGAGTTCGGACCGAACTCTGACCCCACACAGAGTTCGGGCCGAACTCTGTCCCCTAAATTCCAGGAGCTGATTTTAGGGTATGCTCATTGCTAGTTGTCCAACGGAATTTTTTTGAATATTTTGGACGGAGTTCTGGCCGAACTCTGCATCCCAGAACTAGTATAAATAGGCACCCATTTCTCTTATTTCAAATCATCCAATTTTTTATTTTTCTCTACTCCTATAGCCTATACATCCTAAAGAGCTATACCCTTCTCATGTACTAGCCACAAAACTTTCCAAGCCTACAAGGTGCTCAGTGCGAGTCAATTAGAAGTTTGTGTGCAAGAGTCTCAAAGAAGTCGCTTGGAAAATTCCAAGTTTTGCCTTTCGATTTTGTAAGAAGTTGGCGTGCTCTTCTGAATGAAGGTTCGTATTTGTACGCTATTTCACAAATAATGGATTTCAATTCTGAGCGAGAGTTCTCAGGCCTGGACTATTCCTCCACGAGGGAAACCAAGTTAAAACTGCTATGTTTGTGTATGCTCTCTGATCTTCATTTACTTTCCACACTTATACTCTGATTAATCTTTTGTTGGTTATACTTGAATAGAGTTAATTTTTTTAAATTGATTATTATTGACACACATACTCTATTCACCCCCTCTAGAGTTGCCTACACGTACTTCAATTGGTATCAGAGCCCTGTTCTTTTGATACATGATTTACATCCTAGAGTTGATATATGGCAACCACACAACCCATCTTTACCAACTATTATGAGGGTCAATCCACAAATAGGCCACCCCTATTTGATGGAACCAACTACACATATTGGAATACTAGGATAAGTTTTTATCTGAAGTCTCTAGACTTTGACTTGTGGACTGCAGTCACTGATGGCTATAAGAAACCTTCCAGAATAACTGTCGAGGGGAGTCTCGCCGAGAAATCCCACGACAAGAATACTGATCAGGAGAAGAAATAAGCAAGTCTAGATGCTAGGGCTATTAATGCTCTCTTATTTGCTATAGACAGGACTGAATTCATCAGGGTCTCCATATGCACCACCTCGCACGAAGTATGAAAGCTTTTGGAGGTGACTTATGAAGGGACCACACAAGTCAAAGAATCAAAATTTAGTCGTCTAACACAAGAGTACGAGGCATTCAAGATGAAGCTAAATGAGCTGATCACTCAAATGTTCACCAGATTCCTCGACATCGTCAACCCGCTATCTTCCTTCGGAAAATATTATTCCAACCATGCGAAGATACACAAAGTGCTACGAGGATTACAGAAGGTCTTGAATCCAAAAGTTACGGCGATCATCGAAGGCAATGATCTTACGGTCATGTCACTAGAAACTTTGATGGGCAAGCTGATGACACATGAGCTCGATCTAAAAGATTTCAAAAAAATAGCTCTAAAAGAGAAAGAGATTGCATTGAGAGCTCATCGCCGAAGAACCAGCTCAGAAGACACTGATAACTACGACTCCGAAGGTGACGATCAAGCTCTTTTAGTTCGACACTTCAAGAAGTTTCTACGCTTCAACAAAAAGAAGAAAGAACAAAAAGACGATGAGGAAGAACCCACCTGCTTCGGATGCAAGAGGACGAGATATGTCAATAAAGATTGTCCCGTAGCAAAGAAAGGATGCAGATACGAGAATCCATACAAGAAGCCAACTACAAGGAAGTATGCCAACGCAAGCATCTGGCACGAAAGCGAGGCTAGTAATTCAGACGAGGAAGAGGACTCTCCGCAAAACATGGCTAACGTCTGCCTAATGACGACTTCAGATAAGGTAAAAGATTCTTTTGATGATTTCTCATTTGATGAACTTGGTAATGCTTTTAGTGATCTATTTGAAGATCACAAAAAGGTACTCAATAAATATAAACATGCAAAGGATAAGATCAAAGACTGTGAAACCGATATCCATAGACTTTCATATTTACTAGATAATGTTAGAAACACTACACCCATGGAAAATACTGAAGAGGTATCCAAGCTTAAATTAAGCTTACACGATGCCGAATCAATCATTGAGAAACAAACACTTGATATCACGGCTTTAAACAGAGAACTTTCTGAAGAGAAAAACAAGTTCAAAATTACTACAGGTAGTGGATTCTCGATAGTGGGTGCTCGCAACATATGACTGGAAATGCAAATCTATTCGCAACACTATCGATGAAAAAGGAAGGATACGTTTCCTTCGGCAATAACCTTAAAGGCTATATCATAGGTAATGGTACAATTGGTTATCCTCCTTCTCCCGTCATTAATGATGTCTGTTTAGTGACCGAGTTCAAGCATAACTTGCTCAGCATTAGTCATCTTGCTGATCATGGATATAATATTAACTTCGAGAAAACTAAATGCTTTATCTATGATAGAACAACTGGAGACATCACTTTTGAGGGGATAAGGGAAGATAACATTTATATTTTCTATCTATCTAGTGATACTAACAGTACAGGAAGATGCCTTTACGCTCACAAAGACGAAAAGCTCCTATGGCATCAGCGTCTTGGTCATGCCAACATGGATACTATATCCAGACTATCCACCAAAAAGCTAGTCAGAGGACTGTCGGATATCACATTCAAGAAAGACACAGTATGTGTCGAATATGAAAAGAATAAGGCTACCAAATCTTTTTTTAAATCTATAAACACTGTAAGTACTATCCGACCATTGTAATTACTTCATATAGACTTATTTGGTCCTAGTAGAGTTGCCAGTCTTGGCGGAAAACTCTACGCTTTTGTTATGGTAGATGATTTTTCAAGATTTACTTGGGTTTTCTTTCTTACAAATAAAGGTGATACAATTTATGTTTTCAAATTATTTGCTAAAAAGGTCCAAAACGAAAAAGGCTACATGATTACTCGTATCCGAAGTGCTCATGGTGGCGAATTCTGATTTTGAAAAGTTTTGTGATTCAAATGGTTTTAGTCATGAATTTTCATATCCAAGAAATCCTCAACAAAATGGTGTTGTGGAGCGAAAGAATAGAACTCTTGGCGATATGGCTAGAGTTATGCTAAATGCATTCTCTCTTCCGAAATACTTTTGGGCAGAAGCTGTCAGCACAGCGTGCCATATTTTGAATAGGGTGTTGATTCGACCAATTTCAAAGAAGACAAACTATGAGCTTTGGTTTGGTAGGACTCCTAATGTTTCTTACTTTAGAGTGTTCGGTTGTCGCTGCTTTATCCTGAATACCAAAGACAACTTAGGCAAAGTTGATGCCAAAGCTGACGAAGGTATTCTTCTTGGCTATGCGGCCGAGAGTAAGGGATATAAAGTGTCCAACAAATGCTCCATGATTGTTAAAGAGTCTTCTAATGTAACTTTTGATGAGAATAATAGTATAGCTGTCATTTCTGACGATGATGAACCGTCAACCTTTACACCTATAAATACAACGTCTGAAACCAGTTCTCCGGAGGAATTACCAAAGAAGTTTCACTTCACTCCCTCTCATCCAAAGAACTTGGTAATAGGTGAAGTAACAAAAGAGGTATCTGCTCGATCTTCTGTAAGAGACAATATAGCTAGTACTGCATTCATTTCTCAAATAGAACCTAAAAATGTTTTAGAATATTTTAATGATGAATTTTGGATTTCTGCGATGCAAGAAGAACTCAACCAATTTGAAAGAAGCCAAGTTTGGGAACTTGTTCCTAAACCTACTGGCCACTCGATAATTGGCACTAAATGGGTTTTTCGTAACAAAGCAAATGCGGACGGTTCAGTCACTCGCAACGAAGCTCGTCTCGTAGCCCAAGGATACAACGAAGAGGATGGCATCGACTATGATAAGACGTATGCTCCTGTTGCCCGACTTGAATCCATTCGGATGCTTTGCACATTTGCAAATTTTCAAAACTTTAAATTTTTTCAAATGGATGTGAAAAGTGCTTTTCTAAACGGTTTTATCAAAGAAGAGATTTTTGTCAAACAAATACCTGGTTTCAAAAATCATAAATTTCTCGACCACGTTTTTAAACTTAGAAAAGCTCTCTATGGCCTCAAACAAGCTCCTCGAGCATGGTATGATCGTCTTAATTCTTTCTTACTTGATAAAGGTTTTTTAAAAGGGAAAATCGATACTACACTTTTTATAAAATCTCTTGATGACACAATTCTTTTAGTACTGATATATGTTGATGATATTATTTTTGGGTCTACTAATGAGGGTACATGTAAGGAATTTGCCAAGTATATGCAGAACGAGTTCCAGATGAGCATGATGCAAGAGCTCAACTACTTCCTTGGACTGCAAATCAAACAACTCTCGCAAGGCATCTTCATCAGTCAGTCAAAATATGTAACAGATATGCTGAAAAAGTTTGAGCTTGACAGCATCAAACCGATCAGCACCCCTATGGCTACTACAACAAAGCTGGAACTTGATAAAAGCGGCTAACCGGTCGATCAACGTAAGTATCGAGGTATGATTGGTAGTTTATTATATTTAACTTCTAGTCGCCCCGATATTATGTTTATTATTTGCTTATGTGCTAGATATCCAGCCAATCTGAAGGAATCACACATGACCGCAGTTAAGCGTATCTTTAGATACCTTAAAAGAACTATTACGGTAGGCTTGTGGTATACCAAAACTACTTCCTTTGACTTAATCGGATATTCCGATGCTGATTTTCTGGGATGCAAAGTCGACCGTAAGAGTACCAGCGGCACGTGTCATTTGCTAGAAAAGGCATTAGTCTTATGGTTTAGCAAGAAGCAGAACTCCGTCACACTATCCACAATGGAAGCTGAATACATCACAGCTGGTCGTTGCTGTGTACAGATTCTGTGGATGAAGCAAACCCTTATAGACTACAACTTATTTTTCAAGCACATACCTATCTTCTGTGATAATACTAGTACAATTAATCTGACCAAGAATCCAGTATGCCACTCATGCATAAAACACATAGATATTAGACATCACTTTCTGCATGATCATTAACAACAAGGCACAATTAATTTAGAGTTCAAAGACATCGAACATCAGCTAGCCGACTTCTTTACCAAGCCACTGGGCAAAGAGCGCTTCAATTTCCTTTGTCGTGAGTCAGGAATTTTGGATGCAACAGTCATAAAGTAAATTGGACCTGCATAAATAACGATTATGACATATATCTTTATGGTGACTTTGCTATGGGTACAAGCCGAAAGGGTCTTTCTGACAACAAGGCGTAAAAGCCTAAGCGACACGGTACACTAATCTTCGGACTACCGCTAGCTGGGATCTGGCCCATATAGCTACCCCATGGCAGTTTTATCGTAATAATCGCTGTCTTAAACCATTATTTATTATATGGTTTAATTATTTTTATAACTTATTTAATTCAAACTTTCAAATTTTAGACGTTTTCTCTCAAAACTTACCCATTTTTTCAAACTTTCATGTGTTCTAGAACATGGAGGCAGAGATCGGGCTGAACTCTGCCCCATACAGAGTTCGGGTCGAACTCTGTGTCCATGTTCATAGAACCTCCTTTGGTTCTCAGTCATCCATTTTTTGATCCGATGGTCAGGATTTCACCCGACCTGCTGCCCCCAAAGCGCTTAAACCCGAGAAAACCCCCTCTCTCCTCACTTGTATCTTCTTCCACCTTCCTACAAACATATTTTTTCTCAAACCCTAACCCTAGAAATATAATTTTAGGGCTCCTCTCCTTTCCAAACACAAGATCTAAGGCTTTTGAGGGGATCTCTTCCATCTCCCATCATTTGGGTGAGGTATAATTTCCTTTTGTCCTCTATTTTCCATTTCACATTTATTTTCTCCGTGGCTCCAAGACTCCTTGGTAGAGGTAAGAGAAGAAGGATTGATGGTGCATCATCTTCCTATTCTCCTTCTCTTCTTGCTTCTGCAATCCATCATTTATTCAATCTACCACCACCACACGACCCCAACACCCTCAATGAAAAACTATTTGTATCATTGGATGCGTCCAATAAATAGTTTTTCGATTTTCGATCACGAAGCGTGTATGCGAAACATCAGATAAATTTTACTATCTTTTCGGATTATGATTCCTTGTTTCATGATTTGTGCTTAGATGAATTAGTTACTACTTCATCTATCGTTTATTTGAATGCGATACAAATGTTCTATTGTAACTTAACTTTTGACGACACATGGATTTATTTCTGTGTCGTCGGTATCGATATTTCGTTTGATGACTTTGAGCTTGCTGACTATTTTGAGATCCCGGAACCTAATTCTTGGGAAAAACTTGTCGACGCCCAATAATTTCAATTTTCCAACGGATCTTCGCTTGAGAGCTTCAAGGATGACTTGTGTACCCCTAACACTCATCCCCGCAAGCTACGGGCAAAATTCCTCAACCTGTACTTTTATGAACTTCATCAGATTCTTTTCCATGATCTTGCCCAAAGCGGGATCGACCGATGAAGTGTCCTACCTTAAGATTTCTGCTCTTTACCATCTCCACTTCCATGTCCCATTTAACTTTCCTCGCATGATGATGGACTGGATGATTCGTACAAGGATAAAACCCCGATCATTGGTTTACGCCATGTATTTGCCAATGATCTTTCGTGCTTTCCATATTCCACTCGATGAGTGTCAGTTTCTTCCCGCCCCTGCCTATCTGTCCAAGGCACGGAGGCTTCTGGCTGCTATTGAGTCCCCTGCTGAGCCTGAGCACTCTGAGTTTGATGCTCATGCTGATCCTCCTGCTCTTGGCGACCCTGAGCCCGAGCCACCTGCTACCCTTGAGTTCCTTCAGACTATGTTGAAAGATCATTTCCACTTGGAGGACGATCGCTGGATTCAGATGGATTACCGTACTACCCTACAAATGACAGCCATCAGCAACACCCTGAATGACATCCATTACTCCCTGGCTACTCATTCTACAGTGTATATCCCATGGTATGAGACCCTTCTCGCGAAGGTTTCCGTGTCGATGACACTTGGGTCAGGCGGTACCTGGTTTCGGATGCAGTATTTGTTGATCCACGTCTCTCTGCCAGCGGCCCATCTGATTCTGCTGGCCCTTCCATGCTCTGTGACAGTCGTGGTCCCCTTTATAATGCTGCTGCTAATGTTTAGGATTTACTTTATTTCTGCACTTTGTAGTTTCATTCAGTTTTATGTAGTTAACCACTTTGTATTGTACTTCTTTATGCTTAGCTTCTGTTTCGTTTATTACTTGCTAGTTATCTCTTACTTTGGATTTGAGCCTGTGTTGTGTGAATGCATATTTTCTCCTTGATTATTCTTTATGGTGGAGCATATATTTCATTTTGTTAAATGCTAAAGCGGAAGAATTTAATATTTGCTTGTTTTGGGAGCATTGGATAAATATTATGATATGTGTATGGATATTTGTTTTAAAGCTTCAATACATATTATGCTTGGACAAGTACTTGTATCAGGACTTCTCTATTTACGGGGGAGCCGACATGTCCAACTACAGGGGAGCTATATATATGTCCAGGTATGAATGTTGCAACACGCAGATATCACAATTTTGTCAATTATGAAAATGGGAGAGATTGTTAACCCAAACTGGATCGCAGTCAACCTAATCTTGATAATTAATAAATCGATATTTGTCATGATCTAACTCGACACATAAATCTCCATCAAGCTACAAATCAGACGATTATCACATATCAAGTCAGACGAACATCATCGACGACTGCTTGACAAATATTACTGTAACTTGTAATCGGAGTCGGTAATTTTACACTTTTATTGAGTCTAGGCTATTGTAAGTTGAGTCTCACTGAGTATCTCAACCATAGACTAGATAACCAAAAGCTCCACAAATAAAAGACCAAATTGCCAAAGCCCAAAATCAGCCCATGAACATTCTGTCCCCAAGGCGGCAGAATTCGGGCCGAACTCTGTCCCCTAAATTCTAGGAGCTGATTTTTAAGGTATGCACATTTCTAGTTGTCCAACGGCCAAATTTTTGAATATTTTGGACAGAATTATGGCCGAACTCTGCCTCCCAGAACTAGTATAAATAGGCACCCATTTCTCTCATTTCAAATCATCCAATCTTCTCTCCTTCTCTACTCCTATAGCCTATACATCCTAAAGAGCTATACCCTTCTCATCTACTAGCCAAAAAACTTCCCAAGCCTACAAGGTGCTCAGTGCGATTCGACTAGAAGTTTGTGTGCAAGAGTCTCAAAGAAGTCGCTTGGAATATTCCAAGTTTCGCCTCTACGATTTTGTAATAAGTTGGCGTGCTCTTCTGAATAAAGGCACGTGTTTGTATGCTATTTCATAAATAGTGGATTTCAAAACTGAGCAAGTGTTCTCAGGCCTGGACTAGTCCTCAATGAGGGAAACCGGGTTAAAACTGTTGTGTTTGTATATGCTATCTGATCTTCATTTACTTTCCGCACTTATACACTGATTAATCTTTTGTTGGTTATACTTGAATAGAGTTAATTGTTTCTAATTGATCATTATTGACACACATACTCTATTCACCCCCCTCTAGAGTTGTCTATACGTACTTCAATGTTCAACCCATGCTTTCAAATTTATGAATATATATCAGTAGCTAAACTTTACTTATTTTTAATTTTCTTATAATGTAACTTGCATGATCAAATAACTCCTTTTTTTCTCGCAAACATGTAGTATATGTTAGTCTAATGATTAAATTGGTTTTTATTATGTTTAATCTATTAAGTTTAGTATTATAAAATCACTAATAATCATACAATCGCTATATTGTTTATACTTAAACTTGGTATTGTTCTTATGTGAATTAATTTTATCATCCTTGCTACTATGATATTGTTTTATTCGCGTAACATGTATTTACAGAAGAATAATAAGCAAGATTAATCCTGGATGTATGTAATAAAGAAATCGTGATGGAACAAAGATACATCAAGTCCAAATATTTCTCTAAACTGCCTACGATATCTTCGGAGCCACAAATTCGGAGTTCCATCCCCATAAGCTATTTATATTTTCAGATCTGATTAGCTTTGGACACCTTCCATCAGAAGAAAAAACTACCATTCAGACAAAGAAAGAATCCAAACTATCAAGACATCGTGCTCACTGTAATATTTTTTTTATTCTTATATCTCTAGGATTATTTGTAATGAGTTAAAATGAATGCTAAACCAAAATCCAGCCAAATATCCAATTCCTGAACCATAATATCAGACTTGTATACCGCCAGTATACTGTTAGCGATATACTTACGGTATACTAGTAAAAACCTAACTTTCAAACTGACCACCCCAGCATAAGCAAAAATCTTCAGTCTGGTATACTGACTGTATACTTCGACATACATATGGTATATTGTTTGCTTATTTTATGTCAGCAATAAATGCTACAACAACTATAAAATTACCCATTTTATATTCATTATTATACAGTGTAATATACCGATGGTATACTGCCTGTACAATAATGACTATATTAATTATGGTTTTTTATGTGTTATATCAGAACCAAATTACCCTTATTTGTTCCTACTTCTTGGAGCCTCAACTTTGTATCTTCTATATAGGAAACCTCTCAACATAAAAGTACTTTTATTTGCCAAAACTATTTGAGATTAGAGTTTTCATTGAGTTATAATTGGATCTTCAATCTATTGTAAGACGATCAAAACTATTTCTTGCAAGAGGTTGAAGTCCTCAAGCCTTTGTGTCAAAGCTTATGTATAAGTCGACAAGCCTTCGAATGAAAGTTCGTGTGCAAGAAGTCAGTGATGCCTTCAATTAGTGCTCACAAGTGTAACTATTTTTTTATAATAGATGATTAAAGTTGGAGAGTGTTTCAGGATAGAGTCTTTCACAGAGGTTACAAGGATACATCGGGTGTTGGTGTTCTTATCTTATTTTTAGCACATTTTAAATTTTCCAAAACGTCTTTAATTGTGCTTAATTAGTAGTTAAACCATATTTTCTCCCTCTTTAGGGTGCTTTCAGTAATGATCTCTTGTCTCTGTCCCTCTCTTTACCTCACACGCACCTCTCTTAATATACCTACCTGTTTATTTGCACTTAGTCCCCCAAGAACTTGCAAAAATATTTTTGTGGTCTAGCTCCAAATAAAACTGTAACTTTAGTAACTTCCAACGATAAGATATTCCAAGTTAACTTCTATAAAGAAATAGAAGGCAAATACATAGGACTACTGTGATGGGCGAAAGATCTGAACATGTATGCCTTAATGACTATAATTTATTAATCTTTTCGCTAGCGTGGGAACACAGTATTCACCTTTCAGCATCCTTGTTAGAATCACGTGTTACAAGATGACATATACTTATGGTTCTTATACGGGTGTTAAAATATGATCAGTATGAGAACCATAAGGATATGCTTTCACATAACATATGTTATTTGTGAACATCATGTTGCCACGATAGCGAAAGACTAATAAGTCATAGTCTTTTAAGACATGCACAATCAGATCCTTCACCCATCCTTTTTTTCCTACTATTTTTGGTACAAATCAACATGACATATCTTGCCTTTGGTAGTCACTAAATTAAGTTACAGTCTTAACTGCATAGTCCATAAAATATTCTTCGTAAGTTCATCAGGAACTAAATATACAAATAAACTAGAAATATTAGAAAATTACAGGGGAATATAAATGCATCTATGCACTAACTCTTTGGTGAAGGCGAACGCATCTGTGAGGATTACTTTTGAACAAGTGTACTGTTAATAGCCGTTATTGATAGGTTATGTGTTTTGAATGGTATTGACCCTTGGGGATTTTTTGGTAGGTCAGGTTAACATTTAGGCCTCGTTTGGTTCATGGAAAGGAAATGAATTCCCTTCTATTTTCCATAGTAATGGGAAAGTAGGATTCCTGTCACATTTTCTTTCCGTTGTTTGGTAAAATAAGGAAACTACCTAGGAAAGGAAAGCAAAATATAACAATGTTCTAATAATATCCTTATCTTTTAAAATAAAAATAATATTATTAAAAATAACGTTAATGGTAAAATAAGCAATGACACATAGTTACTTTTGTCATAACTTTTGTAATAAATGTTGGAAAATGAGAAGGAAAAATCAATCCCACGGGTCTTGAGTGGAACCATATCAGGAAATTGATTCCCAAGTTTGTGGCTACCAAACAAAGGAAAGGAACAACTTTCCTTTCTTGGTTCCTTAAATCCCTGAACCAAACGAGTCCTTAGGGTTTTAGTCCAATTATTGATCAGCTATTGGCCAGCTCTTCTAAGCTAAAACAATTGAGGTCTTAGTGTTGGGCTTTGTGGTGATGGGCTTAACAGGTTTTGAGGGGTTAAAGAAAAAAAATAATGTGTAGCAACAGTAGTTGGGCTTGACTCAATTAGTTTTAATTGGGATAAGAAGATTTGGACTATGGGCCATGTATCCAATGTGTTGTTAGTTTTGGATTATTTAAGTATCAATGATGATAAGCCTGTAGGAGAAGTCTTTATAGTCTTTAATGATTTTTGGGCCCAATGACATTGAGCATTTGGTTAAATTGACAACCTTGGTTTTGAGTATTAGATTAGTTTTGGTGGGCCGTGGGCTTAGCAAGGATTTCTGTAGGGAAAAGAAAAGGATGCAGTAGCATTAACATGGAAATGGGCCGACTTTGTTGTTTAAGTAATTGATTGAATGAAATAGGCTTTTAGAAGTTAATATATTTTTTTGTATTATTTCTAGGTATGGACCAAGGAGCATTTGTGTGAAAATTGGACTTAAGACAAGTACTCCGTATTTTGTTTCCAAAATTTAAATAAATACAATTGTTTTGTTTTCTAAAATTGCATGATTCATATTGTGACACGACTCTCGACACGAATCATGACTGATGACTCTTGCATCGTGTGATTTATGCAGGTTGAATCCTAATTTGCTAAGAATTTATTAATCATGAATCAAAGAATGAAGTTCTGAATCTTGCTTGAAAGAATCAAAGAAATCAAGTTCTAAATCTTGCGTGAGTTTTCGAACCATTAGAGAAAAAGGGAAATATCGATTAGACGTGTGGTCAAACCAGTTATTTTCGAATCATAGCTTGACATACAATGCACATATATTCGAGCCTGACCAGTCTGAATCTAAACCATAGCCGGCCACTTGTCAAAACAGTATTTCAAATCACTTAATTAGTAGCTATGCATCATTGAATCATTGTCTGACTCAATGACATGTTTATTTGATTCTCACAGTTTCTTGTATTGCTGATTGCATTTATACAATGTCCATGCATTTGTCTGGTTCAGTTTCTTTTTTACTTTTCCTGTTTTATTTATTATTGTGTTACATTTTGCGGGGATATATACTTTGCTCATTTTCTGACTGGAATGTTGACTACTAGGTATTAGAAGGTTGGCTTGAGGACTCTTAGAATATTTAGATTTAGTATTGAATAGTTCATGTACTTATTATTTGTATATTATTCCAAGGCTTGGCCGGATTTGTCTCTGGGATGATATGGACATATATATGTACTAAACATATATAGTGGTTTGGGATTGTATGTGATTGATTGTTTTTCGTTTACTAGTCTTGTGATTGAGCATAGATGATATCGTATCACATTGAGGATTTTTAGGACTAGACAGCTGACTACCGCTGTTAACGACAGTGTAGGCTGGACGAGCTCAAAACTCGTACCCGATCATGCGGGCGCGGGACGTGAAAGACTTCTTTCAACCACGATCTTTGATACGAAGGGATCGCCGACTTCAAACAACGAATTGAACCGTAACTTGGAAATCTGAGCTTGAACTTGCAATTGGCACTAGAAGATTAGGAGTTGTTACATGGTGATAGGAAGGTTTAGAGCTCAGAATTGTTAATAACAGGTGAGAAAAATTATTTAATCAAATGAGAAATGAGATGTTGTTTATAGATTTAAGAAAACTCTGCGGACAGAATTTGTTTCAACGGATAAAAAAATATAGTCGTTGTCGAACATTAGAGCAGTTTCCAAAAAATATGCAACGACAAGACCAAATTCAGTCTGAGTTCGGTTAGGACCGAGTTCGGTCTGAATTCTGTCAAAACCAAACAAAATTGTGTATGCATATGCAAACCGAGTTCGGGTTAAATAAAATTGAACATTTGAATAGTTCTGACCGAATTCGGTATGAGTTCGATTGGCTGGGAATTTTATGGTTTTTAATGAATTGGCTTAGTGTTTTGGTTTTTTCAGGATATAGTTTTCCAGGATATAGCTTTCAAATAACAAATAGTGCTTGGTGCATAGGTTTTAGTAGACTCTGTAATTGCGTATGCATGTCACAAGCATGTTGCTATCAGAGCATACTATTGCTGGTTGCGTATGCCACATATAGGTAGGACGCTGTCAAATCAATATTGTGTACAGGATGATGTGACAAGCCAGTGTGACAGGATATAGGCGCCGCATCTAGCTACTGCTTCATTTGTTCTTTCTCCAAGAGAAACTTGAGAGAGAGTAGCCAATCACCCACGCACATAAGATTCCTATGTGCGCAAATCTTATGTGCGGCAACAAGCTAATGTGAATTTTGTGTCCAAGTTCATCTTGAGGTTACTTAGTACGTTCCAGAAGTTAATGTTTGAATTGTTGATTCCTTGGAGCAGATGTCGATAGAAATATTTTTGCTTTGTGCAACGATGATTTTCATCACCCCAGCAAGGTGTTTCGTTTGTGGTTTTCAAGTAATAAAACTTGTTATTGTAAACATTTTGTCTGATTGTAGCATCTGCAATTGCAAAGAGAAGAACATGTTTTCCTTTTCTTAAGTTTGTTCTTACTCTCTGTAGCAACTGCGATTGCAAAGAGTAGAATGGTTTTTTTGCTTTCGTCGTGTCAGGTTGTAACCTGCTTGAAGTTGGCACATGGAGGGAGTTTTGTCTGTTGTTAACTAGGGACATATGAACTCTGCAGGAATATTTTTGCGTGCAGGTTCTATGCGTGGCTACAATATCTATCAGTGTTCTTTGAGGGCCATTTATGCACGTAAGTTTGTTGCACATTCGTTGTATGCGCCAGTGATAACTGCCATGCATTTATGCATGCAGGATCTTGGCGATGCCACTCTATGCGCTGAATCCTCTGCAGATTCTTCTGCGGGTGGGAACTCTGTTAGGCCACTCTATGCGCTAGAGTTATCTGCAGTTCATCTACGTGTGAGTTCTCTCTGAGGCCATCCTCTGTGCTACTGATACTAAGTGCAGCATGTCCATGCGCACATAGTGGTCGAAATGTTTATGCACGCTAATGTTGCTTGAAGGCCATCTTCGTCTATCTATAATATCAACAACAAGTACAAGTAATGGCGTCCATGGTAAGGATGGCATCCATGCTATTTATTGAAATAATATTACATCTTGCAAGCCTTATTCCCATGCTAATGATGTTGCTCCAAATGAAAAGACATTAGAGGACCTCTCAATCCTCAAGTGGAAGTTCAATGTTCTTTTCAATCTGGCCTTCGGTGTTGGTGTATGAATCTTCATGCTTGTATATTACACCACCACTCGAGTAAATTTGAGAGCCAACAGGTTAAGTTGCTTTCGTGAAGGCAATGAGTTTAGACACTCGTTTTATTCATGTCTTTCCACCCATTTTCAACCATTTCGTTAAGCATGGTAAATGCCTTTGCACTGTGATTCCTTCTTCTCTTATGTAGATCTCCAGGCTCGAGTCTACATGTTTTCTCTGTTATTCAAACTACGAAAAAGAAAACTGCCAAAATTATCATCAGTCAAGTTGGAACACATTATTCTTACGAAAGAGACGTCAAATGCATGTCATTAATTACTAACCTTAGATGAGACTAACTCATCCATAAGCCTACAAACCATGCTAGAGGCTTTCACAATCTTAGGCATAGTTAGCAACCAGTCTAATGTATCTTTGCTCAAATCTTCCGTCATAAGGCATAGTGAGACAGAAGTGATCAACGGGTATGCAAAGCTCATATGTGAAACATTAAGATATTCTTTGAGTGTTGATTTGTATCTGGTGTCTGTCCATACAGCTTCCTGAAAGTATGCTCTGACTAATGGCTTGAACTGTTCATGAGATAGGATTAGGAACCTTAGCATTAATAAAAAAAAAAGAATTTTTTTTACTAAATCCAACGATGATACATGGCATTCAACTGATGTGAATTACAAGTAGTTCATATAGATATTCATTGAATTTATTTTATTTGAAGATAAAGGTCAGTTTTTCTTGACCGTTTATGTCATTGGCTACTAGAATGAAGACCTTATCTTATTAAATCGTATTTGAGTTGGAATTCCAATCACATGCCAACTCTCATGTATTACAACTATACTACCTCCTTGGTGGTTGCACATTGAATTCATTAGTTCATATTTTCCTTTTATTTCATGAATTAGTCTTTTATGGTCAATTATTTATATACTTATATTTAACGCAAAAAATTAAGTTGTGCACCATATGTACTTTTTTGTTGTTGAAGTCCCTACCATTACACCAAAACACAATAGAGGATTAAGGACAATGGTAGCAATTTGGATATAACACACCAATCTGACCCGTCATCCTACCTCCTTAAACAATTTCAGATTAGCTCTAAATAGATTTTGGTCATAATAGTATTATTCCCAACCCGTTTAATAAATGAGTTTGGTTCATCAGGTTTAGGAGTTATGTTTCTTTTGTTAATAAAAATTGTTGATCTTGTTTCTATTAGGGGATGTTTGGATAGGTGCAACTTGCAAGAAGTGTGAAAGTATCTGTCGAAAGTGAAATGTATATGCTTTTGAGTTTTAAGCTACTTATTGTATGCTGAAATAGATTTTCAATGCTTGAATACATGGTTTATCAATGAAAATGGACAAACTCGTACTTCCTTATTTGGATGTTAAATATAAAATTGGTAGAAAAGTGAAAATGTTCACCATAGTAATAACAAAAACTATTATATATATAACTGAACTATTAATGATTTATTAATAGTAATTGCTTAACTTTTTTATTTAAACAATAACAATTAATATGGTCAAAATATTTATTAATTAATTGTAATGTGTCAAATAATATTACAATTGTGCAATTATTGTTATGTATTTTAATTATTTAATATTATCTAAAAAATTATTAATAACAATTTTAATAATATAATATTAAATAAATTAAACTAGTACTAATTATTTATGAATAATAAAATTTTATTAATTTATTATTTAATATTAGTGTCAAATTTTAATAATACGAAATAAAATATTCAACTAGTTAGTTAAATAATTAGTACTATTGTAAAGCAAAGAGATGAACAATAGAGAAAAATATTTCTTCATTCACTTGTATAAATCAACTTGATAAGAGCCCCTTATATAGGCTTAAAATGTTAAGAGCCCTTATATAGGCTTACAATGTTAAGAGCCCCTTATATAGGCTTACAATGGAGGTTAATATCATGATGATAATTAAAAGAAGAATGCTAAAAGCTATAGGTTATGGATAACCAAAAGCCATAGGTTATGGATAACCAAAAGGTATATGTTATAGACACCAAATAATTATGGTGATTTATCCATATTTACAACACTCGCCCTTGGATATACACCATTAATTTGTTGGTGGTGTATGTGCATTTGTTGTCTCATTAAAAATTTACTAAGAAAAAAATTCAGTGGGAAAAATCTTAGTTAAGAAAAAAGAGTATAACACGCAAAACTCAAAAATATTATGTACAAGTCATACTCCCCCTCGATACAATGGATCTAAAACAGCTAGTTTGTCTGATGATTAAGTCGTCGCATGCCTATTCCGTGTACCAACTTCTAAAATGTGGGCTTTGGGAGTTCCTTAGTGAACAAATCGGCTAAGTTTTCATTTGATCTTACTTGCTTAATTTCGATCACTTTCATCCTTTGGAGCTCATGTGCATAAAACAATTTTGGTGGAAGGTGCTTCATTCGATCTCCTTTAATGAATCCCTCTCGGACTTGCGCAATGCAAGCTGCATTGTCTTCGAATATTGTTGTAGGCTCATCTGTAACTATGGGTAGTTGACAATTTACCCTTATATGATGAATGATCGATCGCAATCACATACTTTCTCTTGTTGCTTCATGTAATGCAATTAATTCTGCATGGTTAGAGGAGTTGCCACTGAACCTTGTTTTATTGATCGTCAAGATATAAATGTATGATTATTAATAAACACATAACCTGTTTGGGAACAACCTTTATAAGGGTCAAAAAGATAACCATAATTTGCATAACCAACTAGATGAAAGTTATTAGTGGAATTATAGGAATAAAATAATTTCATATCAGTTGTTCCACAAAGATATCTCATTATGTGTTTAACTATATTCTAATGTCTAAGTGTAGGTGCATAACTATATCTAGATAATAAACTAACAGAGAAAGCAATGTCCGATCTTGTGTATTGTGCTAGATATAGTAGTGCTCCAATAGCACTTAAATATAACACTTCAGGACCAAGAACTTTTTCATCTTCTCCCTTTGGTCGAAATGGATCTTTTTCATCTTCAGGACCAAGAACTTTTTCATCTTCTCCCTTTGGTCGAAATGAATCGTTTCAAAATCCTTTCGATATATCGAGATTGATGCACTAATATTCCACTAGAACTTCGTTCTATATGCAAACCGAGAAAAGCTTTGTCTTTTCCAGGTCTTTCATTTTAAATTCTTTTTTCAAATAGTTTACAATTTTCTCCAATTCTGCAGGAGATCCGATCAGGTTTATATCATCCACGTATACTGCTACTATCGAAAATCTATTCTCGGATTTCTTAATGAAGACACATGGGCAAATTTGACTATTTTTATATCCTTTCTTAGTCAAATATATACTAAGACGATTATACCCCATTCTTTCGAATTGTTTTAATCTATATAATGCTCGTCTAAGTTTAATTGGACACATGGCCTTTGACTTAGTCTCTAGAATTGTAAATCCTTCTAGAATTTTTATATAGATGTCAATATCTAAGTTTCTATACAAATATGCAGTTACCACATCCATAAGTCTCATATCAAGATTTTTAGAAACTACGAGACTAATTAGATATCTAAAAGTAATGGCATCCATAACTTGAGAGTATGTCTCAACATAGTCAATTCCAGGTCGTTGAGAGAAACCTTGTACTACAAGTCGGACTTTGTATCTTTCAACTTCGTTTCTCTCATTCTGTTTTCTTACGAACACCCATTTAAAGCAAACAGGGTTTATGCCATTTGGTGTTTCCACTATAGGTCCAAATACACTACGTTTTTCTAAAGATTTCAATTCTGCTTGAATATTATCTTTCCACATTGGCCAATCTTTTCTTTGTCGACATTCATTTATACTATGTGGTTCATTTTCACAATCATCATTGTCCTTTGATACTTAAGTAGCTACTGTATAGCAAAATATGTCATCGATGATAAGTGCTTTTCTATTCCACAATTCACCTGAACATGCATGAAATATCGTGATCTCTTCATTTTCAGGTAACTGTGCCTCTCTAGAGGCATCAATAGGCATTTTAGTGAATTTGGAAACATGTACATCTTCATTATCTATTTCCAGAGCTCCAGCCACTATCGGGCTTTTATCAGGACAAGATGTTTGCCATTTGGTGTTTCCACTATAGGTCCAAATACACTACATTTTTCTAAATGTTTCAATTCTGCTTGAATAATATCTTTCCACATTGGCCAATCTTTTCTTTGTCGACATTCATTTATACTACGTGGTTCATTTTCACAATCATTATTTTCCTTTGATATTTCAGTAGCTACTGTATAGCTAAATATCTCATCGATGACAAGTTCTTTTCTGTTCCATAATTCACCTGAACTTGCATGAAATATCGAGATCTCTTCATTTTCAGGTACATGTGCCTCTCTAGAGGCATCCATAGGCATTTTAGTGAATTTGGAAACATGCACATCTTCATTATCTATTTCCAGAGCTCTAGCCACTATCGTACTTTTATCAGGACAAAATGTTTCATTTACTCTCCTCTTTCTAGGAGCACTATCCTTAGAACCTATAGGCCTACCATGCTTTTGACGTGTAGTAATAGATTCATTTGCCGACTTGTTTAGATTTTATCCAACATGAAACTTAATTCTGGCTGGCACATTTGAAGCTGGCGCATGGGATCTAGTTAACTTTACGGAATCATTAAATGCATCAGGTAATTGATTTGTAATTTCTTACAAATGTATCATTCTCCTTGTCTCATAGTCACATTGTGGAGTTCTTGAATCTTGATGAGATAGAGTAGGTGTATTCCATGTTAAGCCACGCCGTTCATTAGCAATGGATTGTTCTATATGAACAATTTATTGCTTACCTCCCCCTAACGACGGGAAAACTCTCTCATCAAATTAACAATCTTCAAATCTTGCAGTAAAGACATCACCCATCATTGGTTCCAAATACCTTATTATGGTGGAAGATTCAAAATCAATGTATATTTCCAAACGTCATTGGGGACCCATCTTAGTTCTTTTGGGAGGTTGAATTGGGACATATACTGCACATTCAAACTTTCTCAAATGTGAAATGTTGGGTTGTCTACCACTAACAAGTTGTATGGATGAAAAAATATGGTAGACAGTCGGTCTAAATCTAACTAGAGATGCATCATGTAAAGTAACATGTCCCCAAGCCTCAATTGGTAGATTAGATTGCATTAGAAGAAGTCTAGCTATAAGTTGGAGATGTTTAATAAATGACTCAGCTAACCTATTTTTTGTGTGCATATGGGGAACATGATGCTCTACCTTAATCCCTAATGATGTACAATAATCATCAAAAACTTGTGAGGTAAATTCTGCGGCATTATCAAGTCTAATTAACTTAATCTAGTTATCAGGAAACTGAGATCTAAGTTTAATAATTTGGGCCAAAAGACGAGAAATGCAAGATTTATAGTAGACAATAAACAAACATTTGACCACCTAGTAGATGCATCTATGAGTACTATAAAATATCTAAAAGGACCACTAGCAGGATGAATAGGACCACATGTTAGGGTTATATACTAAAAGCATCACTTTTTTAGTAACCTTATTTCCTTAAATTTTGAATGAGAATCATATGGGCAAATGTTTGCATATTGTATTTGTTGCAAGTGTTAATGCAAATGTTTGATATTCTACATTGTAGATAATATGGTGTGTGGTATCACACAGAAGATCATATTATCAGTTCCCTATGGAGTATATAAATAGTTCACAACCTAGATGGACTTGGACAATCTATTAGAAAGGTTATAGTGTAATCTAGTATTAGTCTATCTTGACTATAGGTTTACACTAGTACACTTTGTGTGTATTGAACAGGACCACTTGAGGTTGTTCTCTTTGTACTGACTACATAAGAGAACAAACACCTCTGTTATTATGGATGCTTGTGCTCTTAACCCGGATATAATAACCGACATGTATATGCAGTGTGCATTATTTTGACTCATAAAAGAGTGAGATTCATTATGGATCAACAACCTCTATGAATTGGGTAATAACATTGTATGTATGATGGGTTGTTGATTATAAATGGAATCCATGTTCCGATACATCCGGTTGATGATGTCCCCTTAAGGAGCTCATAAGGATTGTCATGTAAATCCTGCAGGTGGATTATATCCGACATGACAAATAAAGTTGAGCGGTACTACTTAAGGATAAAAGATGTCGAATCAATATAGTTGTCAGTAACTTAATTTGATCGACGGATATACGATATCTTAACATGGGTAGCCAAACGAGCATACAATAAAAGGAGCCCACAAACATAATTTGGGATTAGGGAGGTAGTGCAACAATAGCTCATTAGTGGACCGAGCTATTGTTAATGGGCCTGGATTGTGTGTTCGGGCTGAACACGGGATATCCAGATCCATTAGGAGGCCTAACCCTAATTTCTCCTCATGGTCCCTGTCGTAGCCTATATATCCTCTATTCACTGGCTGCCATATTACCGATCAGAAATCTGAAACTTTCTCTAAATTTGTGATTCACGTAAGGAGAGAAAGAGAGGGCTGCCAAGGAGAAGAAAAGGTTGGGAGATCGTCGCCCACACGACGTCCAACTCGAGGAAGGAATACGTGCAGAAGATCTTGGGGTCGTCCGCTCGAGATTGCAAGGAATTACTTGTCTCCTTTCCGCCACAGGTATAATTCGTGAACCCTAGTTTTTGCCTATGAAGGATTAGAACACGTATTAGATCTATTTAACTTTCTATCGATCAATACGCACACCAAAGGAAGGGTCCTGGGAATCTCCAGTTCCATCAATTGGTATCAGAGCCACTTTGGATCTACGTATTTATTGATACGTCCATGTTGTCCAATAAAACCTGTGCTGTGTAATAGTCTGTAGATGTAGATCTGTTCTAACTCGGTTTTGTAGGCATCTTAGATCCAACTATTATGGTTCAATGCATGTTTTTGATTGTGTTGTTTAAACCACGAATATGTCGTGGATGTTGTTGTTGCTGTGGATGTAATTAAAATCACGAGGGTTGATCGTGCTTATTATTTTAATTTTACAATCTAGATTATGTGTGAACTCCTTCGGGAGGCATAGGATTGATGTAATTTTAATTTTTTTTGATCAATCGTGATGGCGGTGGTGGCTGTTTCTGACGTCGGACGAGATACTGGATTTAAGCAGTCCAGAGGCAGACAGATGATTTTCGATGAAGGAATCGACAGCCAAAAACTTATAATAAAAAAAAATAGGGCGCTACCCCGAACCCCGTGACCTGATCGGGCAGGTCAAACCCCGAATAGATCTGCGCAGCACCAGATTTTGGATTCGGATAGTTGAGGAGCAGCAAAGATGACCATAATAGTTGGATATTTTCTCTTATTTTTGTCATTTTGCTTTTTCTGATTATGCATGTTTATTATTGTGTGGTTGTTTTTTTTTGAAAAAACAAGGCTACATTAATAGTGGACAACATGGACATAATATCAACTAGTAGAAAAACCCTCATTGTTAAACAACTATGTGGGAGAGGATATTTATTTAGTTTAAATCCTATGGTCTCCATTACTGGTTTGTAGGTGATGTAATTATACTTGCTTGTTAGCTATAGTACTTTCCTCCATATCGGATGAGTATAATTATGGATCACCAGTACAAACTTCCTTAGGGATAATTGTAGAAAGTTATCTAGTATGTGTTCACTTCTCCATCTGAAGGAACTCATTACAAGGTAATAGACTTAGTATTAAGTAATGGTATACACTTAGATACAAATAATGGTATCCTTCCCATCGGAGTCACTGCTATTATTTGTATGACCAGAGCAAGACCAGCATATTAATTTTATTTATCATAAAGTTATGTTGACATGATAGTAAAATTAATAAGAAAAACCTACTTGAACAAAGTTGAATTTGTATACGTCCACACTATCGTAGCTTGCTAAATTCATGGTGTTCAAGGTGTTGGTGAATTTCTTATCATTGTTTTGAGGGAATCAATATTTAGTTAATTCAAAAAGTTTTTTTTTGCCCTGCATAATTTTATTTATATAATTCTCAGGATTTTAAAAATGGGTTCTTTCAGTCCACTTATGGTGATTCTTAAAGAAAACAAACTTACTGGACCTAATTATATTGACTGGAAACGTAATTTGGATATTGTTCTGAGTGCTGAGGAGTACAAATATGTACTTGTTGAGGAATGCCCACCTAAGCCTGATGCTAACTCTGATGAAGAGGTCAAAGATGCTTATAAGAAGTAGAAAAAGGCAGATAAGATGGCGCGGTATTACATTCTGGCATCTATGTCAAATGTACTGCAATATCAGCATCAGGCTATGGCCACTGCTTATGACATGATGTATAACCTCAAGGAACTCTTCGGACATCAGAGTAGAGCAGCTAGGCATTTTGCTATGAAATGTTTGATGAATACAAAAATGGCTGAGGGTACACCAGTAAGGGATCATGTTCTCAAGATGATGGGTCATCTGAATGAGATGGAGATCCTTGGAGCTGAAATCGATAGGGAATCCCAGGTCGATATCATTCTCGGGACTCTGCCTAAAAGTTTTGACAATTTCTACCTTAATTACAACATGAACAAAAGGTTGTATAGTTTGGCAGAACTTGTAAAAGAGCTACAGGATGCTGAATCTCTCTTTAGGCAGAGTGGTCATGTTTTTGTTTCTGAAAAGGCTTCTACTTCTAAGCCAAAAGGCGGTAAGAAGAAGAATAACATTCAGAAACAGGCAAACTCAGCAAAGAAGGGCATGGGACCTCAAGGCGCAATAAAAAAGCCGAAAGGCAAATATTTCAAGTGCAAAGGGTCAGGACATTGGAAGACTGATTGTCCACTTCTCAAACAAGGGAACAAAGAAGGTCTATCTCATTTACTAGTAGTTGAAACATGTTTAGCGGTGTTATCTACCGGCTCCTGGTGTGTAGATACAGGAGCCACTAATCATGTCTGCAATACATTGCAGGGGTTCCAGGAAACCAGACGGCTCAGTGATGGAGAGATATGCTTGTTCATGGGTGATGCTACAAAAGTATCGGTCGTTGCATTAGGAGATGTTACTTTATCTTTTGGTAGAAATAAGTCTTTGACATTGAGAGATTGTCTTTATGCACCTTCACTTAGAAGGAATTTAGTCTATGTTTCTATGTTAGTTAAGGATAGATATTCAGTTTATTTTAATGATAATATTGTTATTAGAAAGAATAAACATTTTATCTGTTCTGGTGCATTGGTTGATAATTTGTATGTCATTAATCCTATTTCATCCACAATGCAACTTATAGAAATGAATAATATGTCATCTAACTTAAATAAGAGAAAAGAACCTTCTTGTATGAACCAAACATATCTTTGGCACTTGCGATTGGGGAATATTAACCTAAGAAGGATTCAAAGACTGTTTGAAGATGGACCTTTGAGTTCATTGGAAGTAGAGGCACTACCAGTCTGTGAATCCTGCTTGGAAGGTAAAATGACCAAAGGTCTTTTACGGCAAAGGGGTATAGGGCCAAAGATGTGTTGGAATTGGTTCATTCTGATTTGTGTGGACCCATGACTATCCAAGCTAGAGGTGGCTTTGAATATTTTGTCACATTTATTGACGATTATTCAATGTATGGATACATTTATTTGATGTGCCGTAAGTCTGAGTGCTTTGAGAAATTCAAAGAGTACAAGGCTGAAACGGAGAAACGTTATGGAAAATGTATCAAGTCATTACGATCAGATCGTGGTGGCGAGTACCTCTTTGGAGAGTTTAGGGATTATTTATCAGAGGCTGGGATTGTATCCCAATTGACTGTACCTAGAATGCCCCAGCAGGATGGTGTAGCCGAAAGAAGGAATAGAACTCTTATGGAGATGGTTAGATCAATGATGAGTTATTCGGATTTGCCAGATTCGTTTTGGGGATATGCCTTAGAGACTGCAGCTTATATTTTGAACTTGGTTCCTTCTAAGTCAGTACCTCTTACTCCCACAGAGCTGTGGATTGGGCGTAAGCCTAGTCTGAAACATGTTCGCATTTGGGGTAGTCCAGCATATGTGCTGAATGGAAAAGCAGATAAGTTGGAATCTCGTACAGAAGTACGCTTATTTGTAGGCTATCCAAGAGGAACGAAAAGAGGTTTATTTTATAGTCCTAAGGATCAGAAGGTGATTGTTAGCACCAATGCCCGATTCTTAGAGGAAGACTATGTGATGAACCATAAACCCACAAGTAGAGTTGTTCTAGAAGAACTGAGACGTGAGACACCAAGTACTTCAGTACCAACAGTACAAGAGGATGAACCACAAATAACTGTACAACGTGTCACAAATGTTACACCACAACCGATAGTTCCTCGTCGTAGTGGGAGGGTTGTGATACAACCTGATAGATATATGTTCTTGGGAGAGTCGTCAGACTTCCTCCCTGAGAAACAAGATTATGATCCATGTACCTAAAATAAAGCACTCCAAGATAAAGATGCAGAGTCTTGGCAAAAAGCAATGATATCTGAAATAGAATCTATGGATTCTAATCAAATCTGGGAGCTTGTAGAACCACCCGTTGGTGTAAAAGCCATTGGATGCAAGTGGGTCTATAAGAGAAAAAGAGGATCAGATGGTAAGGTTAAAACCTTTAAAGCTCGGCTTGTAGCAAAAGGTTTTACTCAAAGAGAGGGTATCGATTATGAGGAAACCTTTTCTCTTGTAGCCATGCTTAAGTCTATCCGGATTCTTTTATCTATTGTAGCTCATCTCGATTATGAGATTTGGCAAATGGATGTCAAGGCAGCTTTCCTTAATGGAAATCTTGAGGAAGACATCTATATGAAGCAACCAGACGGGTTCATTGAAAAGGGCCAGGAGCATCTTGTTTGTAAGCTCAAGAAGTCCATTTATGGACTTAAGCAAGCTTCTAGATCTTAGAACATATGTTTTGATCAGGTGATAAAATCCTATGGATTTGATCAATGTCAGGATGAATCATGTGTATACAGAAAGTGTGACGGAAATGTGGTGGTGTTCCTAGTAATTTATGTGGATGACATCTTGCTCATTGGAAACAATGTGAAGGTGTTATCTGATGTAAGGGTATGGTTATCCAAACAGTTTGATATGAAGGACTTGGGAGAAGTAGGTCACATCCTTGGGATCAAAGTTCTACGAGATCGTAAGAAAAGGATGTCGGGCTTATCCCAAGCTTCCTATATTGATACTGTACTAACTCGTTTTAGTATGCAAGATTCTAAGAAAGGTTTCCTACCTTTTAGACATGGAATTGCTCTATCAAAGGAGCAGTGTCCGAGGACACTTAAAAAGATAGAGAACATGAAGGCAGTTCCTTATGCTTCAGCAGTAGAAAGCTTAATGTATGCAATGCTATGTACGAGACCAGACATCTGCTTTGCCATAGGCATGGTCAACAGATATCAGTCTAACCCAGGACAAGAGCACTGGACTGCCGTAAAGCATATTTTGAAGTACCTGAAAAGGACTAAAGAGTATATGCTAGTTTAACAGGCAGATAATTTAGTTCCCTTGGGGTATACAGACTCAGATTTTCAGTCAGATAGGGATTCCAGGAAATCTACCTCAGGTTATGTGTTTACTTTGGGAGGTGGAGCCATTGTGTGGAGGAGTATCAAGCAAAAATGTATTGCTGATTCCACCATGGAAGCCAAGTATGTGGCAGGCTCTGAGGCAGCCAAAGAAGTGGTTTGGCTCAGAAACTTTCTGTTGGACTTGGATGTGGTACCTAGTTTGCCTAAGTCTATTACACTTTATTGTGATAATAGTGGTGCAGTTGCAAACTCGAAGGAACCACGAGCCCATAAGACTGGCAAACACATTGAGCGCAAGTACCACCTGATACGAGATTTCGTAAAGAAAGAAAAAGTTAATATGATCAAGATAGCATCAGCCAACAACCTAGCTGATCCCTTTATAAAGAGCTTACCAGCTAAGGCTTTTGATAGTCATGTTGAGGGAATGGGAGTCAGATGTGTAGCAGCATGGCTTTAAGAATAAGTGGGAGATTTGTAACAGTATACTGAAAAGCAATGCTTTGAGTATAAGTGGGAGATTGTTAGGGTTATATACTAAAAGCATCACTTTTTTAGTAACCTTATTTCTTTAAATTTTGAATGAGAATCATATGGACAAATGTTTGCATATTGTTTTGTTGCAAGTGTTAATGCAAATGTCTGATATTCTATATTGTAGATAATATGGTGTGTGGTGTCACACAGAAGATCAAATTATCAGTTCCCTATGGAGTATATAAATAGTTCACAACCTAGATGGACTTGGACAATCTATTAGAAAGGTTATAGTGTAATCTGGTATTAGTCTATCTTGACTATAGGTTTACACTAGTACACTTTGTGTGTATTGAACAGGACCACTTGAGGTTGTTCTCTTTGTATTGACTACATAAGAGAACAAACACCTCTGTTATTATGGATGCTTGTGCTCTTAACCCGAATATAATAACGGACATGTATATGTAGTATGCATTATTTTGACTCATAAAAGAGTGAGATTCATTATGGATCAACAACCTCTATGAATTGGGTAATAACATTGTATGTATGATAGGATGTTGATTATAAATGGAATCCATGTCCCGATGCATCGGGTTGATGATGTCCCCTTAAGGAGCTCATAAGGATTGTCATGTAAACCCTGCAGGTGGATCATATTCGACGTGACAAATAAAGTTGAGAGGTACTACTTAAGGATAAAAGATGTCGAATCAATATAGTTGTCAGTAACATAATTTGATCGACGGACATACGATATCTTAACATGGAGAGCCAAACGTGTATATAATAAAAGGTGCCCACAAACATAATTTGGATTAGGGAGGTAGTGCAACAATAGCTCATTAGTGGACCGAGCTATTGTTAATGGACCTGGATTGTGTGTTCGGGCTGAACACTGGATATCCAGATCCGTTAGGAGGCCTAACCCTAATTTCTCCTCATGGCCCCTGCCGTAGCCTATATATATCCTCTATTCTCTGGCCGCCATATTACCGATCAAAAATCTGAAACTTTTCTAAATTCGTGATTTATGTAAGGAGAGAAAGAGAGGGCTGCCAAGAAGAAGAAAAGGTTGGGAGATCGTCGCCCACACGACGTCCAACTCGAGGAAGGAATACGTGCAGAAGATCTTGGGGTCGTCCGCTCGAGATTGCCAGGAATTACTTGTCTCCTTTCCGCCGCAGGTATAATTCGTGAACCACAGTTTCTGCCTATGAAGGGTTAGAACACGTATTAGATCTGTTTAACTTTCTATCGATCAATACGCACACCAAAGGAAGGGTCCTGGGAATCCCCAGTTCTATCACCACAAATTTCTTCTTGTATTCTTTGTAAGAAAGTAGGAGATGCATTCTTAACTTTTAGGAAAGGTGGTGTAGTTGTAAACTTCCCTTGTGAACATGGAACACATAGGTGATTCTTTGGTAAACCAAGATCGTGATTTTTCAATAAGTGTTCGCAAGAATTATCAATGATCCTCTTGAACATAGTTTGTCCCGGGTGACCTAAACGGTCATGCCAAATGGTACATGTAGAAGCAAAGAATTTCAGGACCAGAAATCCTATGTATCTAACATTTCATGCGCCAGAAAGCTCACATGGCACAGCAAACAGCAGAAGCATAGACATTAAAAACATATTTTTATTTCATATAATATTCTATTACATGTCTAAAAAGGGGTATACAAAGGAGGATTTCTACAAAGAAAAGACCCTAAGTCTACAGCTAGGCGCAGCAACTGCCATGCGCTCTCAGTTTGGCGCATCACCAGTGTCTCAGCCAGGCGCATCCCTTCAGCAGCTCAGTCATGTGCATCCTCAGTTATGTGTATCCCTTCAGCAGCTCAGTTATGTACCGCCCTTCAGCATCTCAGTCAGGAGCATCTCTTCGGCGTCTCAGTCAGGCGCATCTCTTCAAGAGCCCCAGTTATGTGCATCATGAAGTCTCAGCATATGTGCCACTTCGACCCGATCAAATGCTTCGACTAATGAAGCATTTATTGAGCAGAACGAGGGTAGAAAATCAACCCCCAAGCTGGAGGAAGAGCTCTCCAAAGGAAGAGGAGAGCACCGCAATCCCTACTGCAAAAGGAGGCTTTCAATACAACCAGAATGGGCGACACCCACTCTGGCAGGAAGAGGAGCTCTCCCAAAGCCCAAGGAAGATGATCGGAGCACCGTAATTCCGATCTGCGAATCTTCCAGCATAACGCAGACAGAACTCGAGCATCCAGATCTTTGGATGCAACAGGCACCTTTCGCCTGCCTCAGAAGCCCTCGACTCCGACTTTTGGATGTAACAGTCACCTTCAAGTGCATCAATGAAGACAATGTGTCGCATCTTCACCCTCGGGAGCATCTCGTCAACAGAATGTGCTCGAGCAAACAAGTTCATTCGGGAGGACGTAAGAGAACGAAAAGCAAACTCTCTCCTTGACACTATTTTTAGGCTGGGAAAATCAAACCCATGCGCCAAGTGGCTGGCTCTCCGAATCCCGTGCAATAAATTTGCATTAATGGTGATGAACCTGACGCTTTAAATTCAGCCAAGTCAAAAACGGCTATTTAAAGCACTCGAAGAACGTAATAGTCAGACCAATAAAGACGTGTCATACAAATGGATGCGCCGGTCAGACCGCGCATAATACAGATGCGCCCATCAGCACCAAGAGCCTCATAAGTATGCGCCCCACGCGTCCCCATGCGCCTAGTGGAACACAGATCGACACGCCCACTCAACAGCCCATCACCTGTCAAAGAACATTAAATGCTGAAGTCTTACAGAGTTGGCAGTACGTCCCCCGAGGACTGAACAGTTGACAGCTTTTTCAGAAGACGAAACGTCGCCGACGTCAGCATCATCATTGCTTTCCTTCGGCTGTTACAAAACACGTGACCGACCAACTATTTCGCATGCGCCCCTGCAGCCATGCGCCCAAATCTCTGCATGCGCCTCAAAAGCTGTGCACCTCAGACTTTTCTCTGATCCCTAAAGACAGAAGTTAAAGTCAATACTGAAGCCTCGCATGCGCCTCAAAAGCTGTGTGCCCCGACTGGTTCGTGACTCCTAAAGGTTACAAGCCAAAGTCTCCTCATGCGCCCAATCTCAGGCGCATCCTATCAGATCACTCTCCACCAAATCCGAGATCTTCGAGCCATGGACCTACGACACGTATCCTTTGACTTGATTCAGCCTATGAAGGGGTGCTAATCACCCAAGATCTCAGCAACTGAAAGATCCTCTCTATTGCTACGTGTCAGCTCGGCCGCAGCCCACAAAGGCAACAGGAAGGGTTCAACTCCTCAATCAGAGCGCATCGTCCATGCGCCTCCATCAGCAATCACCACGTGGCATCTCCACAAATCGGCGCATTCTACATATGTGCGCATGAGCAGCCAGCCTGCAAAGCTATAAATAGAGGGATCATTTCCTTCTTCTACATACAGAGACAGCTACGAACCTATATATACACACAGAGAGGCAGATACAGACACTCAACGTCTCTTTTCTCTCTACAAGCTCCAGTACCCAAAGCAACTAAGACCTTCAGAGAACCGATAACCGTCGTCAGATCGTCAACGGAGTCAACGTATTACCACTCGCCCCATCGGCACAAGGGACCCATATAAACAAAAGTGTACTCCTAGAACTATATCTAAGTCCTACATTGTAACACTGTTCTGTTTGTAATTAAAATTGTAATCAAAAGATTTTAATGGCAAACAAGCTGGCTACTCTGCTGGGGACCTCTTTCTCCTCCACCGAGAAAGTTGTGTCGTAATCTGATGAGGTGAAGGTGGGCTCCTCCCGCAAGATGCTGGTCGTACGTCTCAATCAACAGGCGTATGTGGAGTTTATCTCTGAAGGCAGTACGAGTCCTTCGAAGCGGCTACCGAAGCCGAAGAAGACTCACCAAGTCTGGGTGCACAAGGTTGACGCCTCTGGCACTACCACCGAAGGGGATGTGCCGATGTAGCCTATCCTTCCTGCTGACGTCCTCAGCAGCTAAGATGCGTCCATCGGTGCAGCGCATCTCTCGGGGAAACGTACGGCTGACCACATTCCCCAGCCATCTCCCTCTCAGACGAGGAAGATGCGTCGACGGAGCAGGGGCACAGCTAATGCCCTGCGCATCACCTCTGATGTGCTATAGAAGCTCTCTGTCTTTGACAGACTCACTCACTGTCGTGGCGAGGAGAATTTGGACTCTGAGTACTATACACCCCAGCGGGCTGGTACGAAGAAGTCCAAGGCAGCACAGGCCATGTGCCTCAAACGTACTATACCGGCAGCAAACCAGAAGCATGCGCTCACAATCATGCGCGCTGCTGATGGTAAGTTGTATAAGGTCGACTCGGGTGCTTCTGTGCCGGAAATGAGTCAACCTTCAAATTCCTTGTCTCACTTTGGCGCATCTATTGCGTTCGCAACCAAGTCGAGCAAGGCAAACCCTGTGGTCTTAAACTCCCGCGCCTCTACTGGTTGTGCATCTGAGGTTCGTTCAAGTCACTGTAAATGTTGTTCCCCCACTACTGATCTGAGCGCATATTTTACGTTGGATCAGGGGCGCAGCATTCACTTGACCACCCCGACGCTTGGCCTTGCCGTGCGCCTGATGGAGGTACGAAGGTGGCACTCACCTCCAATAATTTGCGTAATATGATCAGTCACAAGTGCCGATCAGGAGAGTCGACTGACAAGCACAATGTGCCCCTCACAGGGCACACCTGTGCTGTAGTCACCATCAACTGTTGTTGCAAAATAGCAGTCCCACCACCAAAGCAGTCGGTATTCCAGCGGCTGCAATCATCAACACCCTTCCGACATCGCCTCGGGAAGAAGGTGTCAATTGAAGGGGAGCCAGAACTAAAGGTTGCTTCATGCAACGTAATCTCTAACTCCTCGTCCATCCGAAAGGCGATTGGCATCTCCTCGTCCTCGTTCAAGATCCAGCCGAGGAAAACCAAGATAACTGTCCCATCCTCTGGAGTGTTTGAAGGCACTCAGAGGAGAAAGAAGATCCTGGAGGATGCTGGGGGTAGTCAAGCCCTTGTTGATCCTCCTTCTGAAGACGAAGATGTCCTCCAGAGCACAGCTGGGGTGGATCTTCATCCTAGAGAAGAAGTCAGCTTCCCGGACGTAGCTGGGGGTAGTCTAACCCCTGTGAATCTGCGCCTCGAAGACGAAGAAGTCCTCCAAGACAGAACTGGGGGTAGTCAGGTCCTTGCTGATACTTCTTCCGAAGACGAGGGTGTCCTCCAGAACGTAGCTGGGGGTAGCCAAGACGAAGCTCAGGAGGATGTTTCTCCCCTACAGGAGAGTGAGGCCGAAAGTGAAGCCTCAATCGATCCATCCACTTCCAGCCGTGTCATGACAGTATACATGACTGGGGGTGATGCCGAGCCAGATGTGCCGCCAGCAGACCTCGTCCAGCGCATGGATACCTTGGAGGGAGGACTCAAAACCCTCTCTGCCTCCATACAAACACTGACTCAAGCAGTATTTAGGATACGGTCAGCTTTGGCCAGGGCACCGTCTACTGGTCCTGACCCATGGGCCAATAGAGAATCAAGTATACCCCTTCAACCGGTATCCTTGGATACAGATCGTCGCGAAGCACCTCGGACGTTGGAGCCATCAAATGCTCAACTCCAGGCTGTACCTCCATTCCCGACTCCCAGTTCCACGAAAGACGTGGTTAAGATGATCAGGGACTTACGAGAGCGCTTCGAGTCGAAGAATAGACAAGAGGAGCACCAGAAGATGGGGATCCCCCAACCGTATCCCCTCAAATGGAACAAAGTGGTTTATCCTCCCAAGTATAAACCACAAACACTAATGCCATATGACGGAAAGGACTCTCTATGCCGTTATCTGACGTACTTCTAGTCCCAAATGGGACATCTCCTAAAAGAGGACGTACTACTCACCAGCATATTTGTCGGGGCACTGAAAGGAGTGGCTTACGACAGGTATTGCAGTATCCCCGATAACTCTATATCTTCCTTCGACGACTTGACGCGTCTCTTCCTCGATCGTTTCCACGACAGAGGGAAGGATATGACAATGGCGTCCCTCATAGAGGTGCGTCAGAAGGAGAAGGAGACGGTTCGAGCATTCATTGAACATTTCCGACAAGCCTGTTTCGGACTGCCCCCGGGCATGCCAGAACATGCACTACTCTATTCCTGCAGCATGAACATGCTGCCTGTGATCAAACTCTGGCTCAACTCCACTCCTCCTCCTGACAGGAGTTCCTTGATCATCGAGGCCGAAGCAGCTAAAAAGAAGGCGTCCAATGCTCGTCTTCTGGGAGTCAGTTTTCCTGTCTTTGAGGACAAGGAAAAACAGCCTACAGCCAACAACCCCGGACGAGAGACGAAGGAGAAACAGGCATTGACTGTCAATGCCTCCAAAGGTGCATCAGCACCCACTCAGAAGCCTCCACTTGCACCAAGGCCAATGGAGGTTTATTCTTCCAACGATGAAGACACCCTACAACGCTTCGAGATATTGAAGCAGGATGACAAGATCAAGTTGCCGGACCCGAAGCGTCCCGACGAGGTTGGAAAAGTGGACCATCCGAGGTACTGTCACTAGCATTGGTTTGTCGGACATCCAACTAAGGACTGCTACGTCCTCAAGAACTACATCCAGTACATGATCAATGCGGATGTTATCTCCATCGACTACGAGTAGAAAACTGTCTCGGCCAACCTGGTGTCACTCCAATTTGGTACCTTGCCGCCAACCACAATGCAAGATGGCGTCGTCCCCATCCCTAAGGCGACAATGGAGGTGGTTAACTTACCATCTACTCGTGACAATGTGAGTGGACTCATCCCAATCACCACATCTCGGGGAGAGATCTTATGGGTTCACCCCGATCTCGTCTCCGAGGTTACTCAACCGGAGGTACGCTCTGTCTCCAAGACCAAAGACAGGAAGATAAAGTCTTGCCGTATGGTCTCTTCCTCTGCGGAAAAGGCACTTCCTGTACAGACACGTTCGCATCAGAACGCCCAACCTGACGAAGCTGCCGTCGAGGTGGTGCCTCCTTGCACCGTCCCTGCTGCCCAGGAAGAGGGCCCATCTAAGCCTCCAGCAGCTAATAACTAGAAGCATGCAGAGGCCCGATTCGATAAGCCTTTACGAAAAGAGAATGCTTCGGGACTAGCCAAGCCCCACAACTTCGACATACAGGCACAACTTGCCAGTACTCCAGCTCGTCTATCTTTGTTTGAGCTCCTTCGTCTTTCCAAGGACACTCGTGAAGCTCTCTGTAAAGCACTGAAGGATGCTGAATCCTTCATCAGTCAAGTCAAGCAGCCTGAGGATATCCCGACCACATGTGCGCACTGCCATTGTAAGGATGAAGTTATCCCTAACATAACCTTCACCCAACAGGACATGCTGCTCAAGCACAGCCGACACAACAGGCTACTGTATTATACAGGATATGTCGGTTCCATCAAGGTGAAGTAGATTCAGATCGATCCAGGGTCTTCCCTCAGCATCATCCCGAAGACGCTACTCTCAACACTGGGGATCCTAATGTACCGTCTGGCGCCTTCCAACACTACAATCAGCGGCTTCAATGCTAGCAAAAGCGAGCCGCTGGGCAAAATACGGCTGAAGTGTCATATCGGTAACCTCAGAACCGAGGTGACTTGCTATGTCGTGGACGCCGACGTCAACTACAACCTCCTACTGGGTCGTCCGTGGCTGGATGAATACATGGTGGTACCATCTACACTCCACCAATGTATGAAGTACGTGTCCACCAACGATATCATCCTGACGGAGTTCGCGGACATTGACCCTTTCAAGGGGGTCGAAGCCTACTTCACTAATTCTACCCTGTACAAGTCGCCCGACGAAGGGAAAGCCAATGATGCTGACGATGAAGCAGCAACGGCAGCAGAGCCAGACATGGAGCCAGAGATGATTCCCGACGCTCCTTTAAAAATTTGACTCAAAGGGAAGCCACCTCAGACTTTGTCTCCCATGAACATCAAGCTACCTGGAAAAGCACTAACTGCTCTAGGTAGAACACCTACTGAAGCTTCCTTGAAGATACGGCTCAAGGGAAAGCCGTCTCAAATATTGGCTCCCCTTGTAGCAAACCTACAAGGGAAGGCACCAATCACTGAAGTCGCAGTTGAGGCACCTCTGAAGGTGCGTCTTAAAGGCAAACCACCGCAATCATCCGTCTCATCCAAGCTGCCGGAGAAGGCCCACATAGCCCTCTCGGATCCCAAGGCCAAAGCTGCGGTAGACTCTCCCGATCCAATCATAATACTCACAGATGAAGAGTTAAAGGAATATATATCTGCTAAAGTAGATGCACCCTCTCTGGATAATGTAATCCCGCGGGATAAAATCTCGTGTTTCATCAATAATAGAGTGTATTTTAATTATTCTAGTCTTCCACATTGGAATGCCATGTATACATTAGATAACGCTCTACGGTCATTGCAAACACAAATAACGACCGTCAATCATGTAAATCGAGTAGTCCCGTCCCAAGGGGTCTGTTTTGTAGTCCTACCGCAGAATCGAGGCGAAAAATCTATCATCTTCGGCAATGTCGAGCGTCATCAAGACCTCCCGCCACTCGAGCCAGAACCAGATACCGGCAGAATACAAGTCTATCGGTACACGGACAAGGCAAAGTACCTCATCCAAAAGATGGGTTACGACCTAAAAAACAACAAAGGCCTGAACTATGGCAAGGGTCGACGTCTTCCTCTCCGGCTCCCAACACCTAAAGGAAAGCCGCAGGACTACTATCACCGAACTCGACGGGAGGTAGGCTACGTCACGCCGCCAACAACTCCAGAATGTTCGGAGGGAGAAGAAGTAGAACATTCTCATTCGTCCGAAGCATCAACTTGGGATTCCGATACCAGTATCGGCTCAGTCTTCAAGAAGGTGCTATCAGTCAATATGGCATCTGCACAAACTCAAGAGGATGAAGGCGCTGACCAAACGTCAGAATTCTTTGAGGAAGAACCCTGGGCTCAACACCTAGGAGCACAGTGGGAGTCTCGCTTTGAATTACGCGAACCCCCTACCGAAGACGAAGTCGAGCAGATCGACCACGGGGATGGATCTTCTTCCAAACCCATCTTCATCAGCAAAAGCATCAAAAAAGAAGACCGGAAATCTTTAGTCCAATTGGCTAAATAATATATCGACGTCTTCGCCTGGAGCTACGAAGATATGCCAGGACTTGATCCTCAGATCGCGATGCATAGGCTTAACATCTTACCTGATGCCAAGCCTATAAAGCAACAACAGCGACGTTTTCGTCCTGACATCATGAACGCTATCGATCAAGAGGTGGACAAACTCCTGACCAGCGGGTTTATCCATGAAGAGCAATACCCGGATTGGGTGGCCAACGTCGTCCCTATTACCAAGAAGAACAGGAAGATTCGAGTCTGTATCGACTTCAGGGACCTCAACACTGCTTATCCGAAGGACGAATTCCTGCTTCCAATCACTGACGTGATGATCGACAATACATGTGGCTTCGAACGCATATCTTTCATGGACGGGTATTCGGGCTACAATCAGATCAAGATATTCTCCGATGACGTAAAACATACGTTATTCAGGACGCCGAAGGGGGTTTTCTACTACACAGTGATGCCCTTTGGCTTGAAGAACGCTGGTACTGCATACCAACGAGCTATGAGTACCATCTTCTGTCAACATCTTCGCAAGACAGTTGAGTGCTATGTTGATGACATCGCAGTCAAGAGTCGTCTCAAAGAAGATCACCTACAAGACCTAAAGACAATCTTCGATCTCATGCGAGCGCATCAACTCAAGATGAACCTTGCTAAATCCTTCCTTGGAATTTCTAGCGGAAAGTTCTTAGGCTTCATCATCACGGCGAAAGACATTCATGTCGATCCCGAGAAGACCAAGGCCATCCTCGACATGGATCCTCCGAAGAATCTCCGAGAACTTCGAGGCCTGCAGGGGCGTCTGGCATACATTCGAAGGTTTATAGCAAACCTTTCCGACAAATGCCAACCCTTCACTCAGCTCATGAAGAAGGGAGTCTCTTACGTCTGGACAGGGGAATGCCAGAAAGCTTTCGATGACATCAAAGCTTACCTGACAAGCACGCCAGTCCTGGTCGCACTCGTCTGAGGCAAACCATTTCCCCTCTACGTCCGGGTCATAGACCATTCCTTCGGCGCTCTGCTGGCTCAGAACAACGATGCAGGCTATGAGCAAGCTATCTACTACCTCAGTAGGACACTGATCGGGCCGAACACCGGTACAACCTCGTTGAAAAGGAGTGTCTAGCTTTGGTGTTCGCCATCCAGAAGACTCGCCATTATGTCTCGGGCCAGACAATTCATGTCATCTCCCGAGTCAATCCACTCAGGGTTCTCATAACGAAGCCAGGATCATTGAACTCCCGGCTAGCTACATGGGCGATCCTGTTGACGCCATATAACATGGTGTTCGTTCCACAAAAAGCCATCAAGGGTCAAGCTCTGGCCGACTTTTTAGCCGTGCACCCCATCCCAAAGTCCTCCAGACTTTATGAAGACATCCCGGATGAGTTGTAAGAATCAAATGTCACCGAAGAAAACTCTGTCTGGCGGATATTTTTTGATGGCGCTTTAAGAACAGGCTCCAAAGGCCAAATCATCGCCGGAGTGGGGGTAGTCTTAGTCTCCCCCGATCAGCTGGTCATCTAGCATGCTTACTCCCTTTCAAAGCCGTGCTCCAATAATGTTGCCGAGGACAACGCTCTCATCATGGGACTTCAGCTGGCGCAACAGCTGGGGGTGGATCATTTAGAAGCCTACGGCGACTCAAAACTCGTCGTTAACCAGATCAGAGGGCAGTACGAAGTTCGCCATGAAGATCCGGTTCCTTACCATGAGGTTGCATTGAACATTATTGCAACCTTCACCAAGTTCTTCATAGAACACGTACCCCAGTTAAGAAACCTGGAGGCTGACGCTCTGGCTGGCCTCCCAGCCTCATTGACAACACCCCTCGGGACTCAACACTACGTCACGGTAGTTGGTCGAGACTTGGTCTGTCCTAAAAATAACCTATGTTCACAAACGGCCCATGCCATGTCAACAAGCACTGGTGTTAATGTCCGAGACTGGAGGTTCCCGTTTATCGACTTCGCTGTCTATGAAATTCTTCCAAAGGACCCGAAGGAAGCCGTCTCAGTCAGGAGACATTCCCTTCGATTCTATTATGATACAGCCACCAAAATATTGTATCGACGTTCCTACGATGGACTTCTCCTTCGATGCCTGTCCAACGAAGAAGCAGCCGAAGCCCTTCGAGAAGCTCATGACGGAACTTGCGGGGCTCATCAACCTAGCCCTAAGCTGCAGGATCGACTGCGACGAATGGGCTACTATTGGCCAACCATGGCAGCCGACGCTGTCGACTATGCTAAGAAGTACCATGCTTGCCAACTCCATGCCGACTTTATCCATACACCATCGGAACCACTACATCCTACGGTCGCCTCTTGGCCCTTCGAAGCTTGGGGCATGGATATTGTAGGACCGATCACCCCTCCTTCATCAAGGGGGCACCGCTTCATCCTAGCCATCACCGACTACTTCTCTAAATGGACAGAAGCAATTCTGCTGACAGAAGTAAAGAGCTCTAGGGTGATCAGCTTCATCAAGCACCATGTCATCTACCGTTTCAGGGTACCTCGAAGGATTATCCACGATAACGGTCCATAATTCATCAGCTATGTTTTTAGCAAATTTTGTGACAAGAATAGCATTCAGAACGTGGCATCGACCGCCTACAACCCGGCAACAAACGGATTGGTCGAGACTTTTAACAAAACTATCGTCAGTCTACTCAAAAAGGTCGTATCATCCAACAAATGTGACTGGGACAAAAAGTTCGGCGAATGCCTTTGGGCCTATCGTACAACGGTACGGACCCCGACGGGCAACACACCATTCTTCTTGGTCTACGAAAGCGAAGCGGTACTGCCTTTCGAGATCCAGATACCCTCACTCTGTGTAGCGATCACAAATCAACTCACAGAAGAAGATAATCAACGTCGCTGTCTGGGAGAATTGGAGGCACTTGACAAAAAATGTCTCCTAGCTCAACAGCGCATCGAACTCTATCAAGCCCGTATATCACAGTCTTTCAACAAGAAGGTCAAGCAGAGGACCTTCCAAGTAGGCGACCTGGTTCTGGCAGTCCGGAGGCCGATGGTGTTGACTCACAAGACACCAGGAAAGATCGAGCCCAAGTGGAAGGGACCTTTCATCATAGAGACGGTATACTCAAACGGTGCTTACCGCCATGCCAAACCCAATGGGAACTTGTTCATGATGCCCATCAACGGTAAGTTCCTAAAGAAGTACTACTCTTGACATCCTTCAGACATGTACTTCTATCTCCACCCAATAAGGGATTCTGTGGACCCAATCATCGGGGCTCACGTACGATTCCCTTCCACAAAATCTTACGCTTCCGGAACCCAACTGTTCCGTAGCGTTCTATCCTCCAGTAGAAGGACAACCACGCCTACATTACCTCTAAGTTGCTCCTCTATGCCCTACAAAGCAAAATCCTATGCTCCGTAAGACTACGCTACCCATCATGTTTACCACGTCCACATTACCTCTGAGTAAACATCCCGTACAGACAACCCCTACGTTTTTGTACATTGATCGCAGAACTTTCATGTCCACATTACCTCTGAGTAGTTCTGCGTATCCCTCCAGAGTCATTCCTATCACGTCCATAGCACCTCTGAGTTGGAAGATTCTATCATTTGTACCCCATATTTGCCACGTCCACATTACCTCTGAGCAAACATGTCGGTTCTCCCAAACTTATTATATGTACCTAAAAACTAAGGTGCACAAACGATAATAGGTCTACACAAAACATCAAGTTCATGACAACGAGAATGAACACACCACAAAACTCTTTATTCTTTATTTAAAAGTAAAGAATTACATCCCCAGCAGGAGTTACAAGTTACACAAAATAACAAAAAAGGGACAGACTACAATCCCTAAGCATCTCCAGGTTTGACTGAAAGCTCTTTAATCCGACGCTTCAAGTGTGCTGTCCGAGTCTCTACGGTCGCCAGGACTTGGCGTTCGGCTTCTTGACGCATCATTTCTATGGCCTCAGGAGAAGTGTCATCCTCATGCTTCTCGTCCAACTGTTGCCGTTGCTGGGCCAAGAAAAGAGCCTGGCGGATGAAAGCTGCTTCCTCCTCCTTAGATGCTACATGTTCAGCCTGGACTCGCTCAGCATCTAATAAGAGTTGGGCCCGCTGGTCTTCAAGGAGGCAAATCTTGGCATTAACCTCCGCTATACTAGCGTCCAACACAGCTCGCAACTCCACCTTCTCCTGCGTGGACTGAGATAGCCTCTCCACCGCAGCTTCATTTTCGGCCACCTTACGTTCCCAGACAGCCACGATGGCCTGATAAGATGACTCAGTTTCAGCAATCGACTTCTCCTTTTCCGCATCTATCAGGGCGGAGAGATCATTTCGCTGAATACACTGAAACTCGAAAAGCAGCTGGTCCAGCTCGGCCACCGATGCCTCCAGAATCTCGGCCATATGATCATGGCCCTGGTGGGAACATATCAGACCAATGTGAGGGAGTGCCAGGGTTTTTGCCTTCGCAAAACTCCCAATGACATTCATCACTGCCGATACGCCCCTCTGCAGCATCATGTACACCTCCTCAACGATAAACTTCTTGTACTCATCCGCATCCGCCAGCACTTACGGTGTCATAGCAGGAGTTGGAGGAGCTGCTCTAGACGACGGACCGGAAGAAGACCCGTCGGCTTCAATCTGCGAGGCTGAAACCTCGGCATCAACGGACTCTCCCTCAACAGGGGCTTGAACTTCGCCACTAGCCCGAGGAGCCAAAAGAGCGGAAGGAGCCGGGAGGGGCGTCGATATCGTGCCCCAAGTAGAAGGAGCAACAGGGGTTTCCAGCAAACCCTTACCCTTCTCAAGCTCGGAGCGACCTCCGACGTCAGGAGCTATCTCCTCCATCTCCAACACACTGTCAGCAGGCCGCACGGGACCTTCCCCTTCTGGCAAAATAGCGAGATCAGCACTTGTTTCCTGACTCGACTCCCCTGGAGTTAGGCTCAACGGACGAGTCTCACCTTCCTCATCGGATCCCTCTACGGGGATAGAATCTATCGCTGCCTCCTGGTCGGACGCCACATCGTCCTCTGCTGCTGAGCCTGGGTAGGGCTCGACAATGATACAGCCGACCTCCCCTCATCATGATAAGGAGGGAAGTCAGCCCTCTCCTCTGTTTCTATATGCCTGTTGCTCCTGCAACAGGCTCCCTCATCTCTGGAGGAACGTCATCTGAAGACGACGAACTCCACTCCTCTTCCTCATCTGGAAGCCCCTTATCTGCTGGGTCCTCAATGTCAGAGGCCCCTACGGTAGCTTGAACCCTCCCTCCAACATAATTTGGAGAAACTAAAGTCTCCGCAGGAACGACATCGTCCAGAATCTCCTCCACGGGAGATATCACGATCGAAGGAAGGCGCTCTTCAGATGAGCCCGCCGCATCTTTTGGTCTGATGGCACCCAACTTTGGAGTTCGGGGTCTCCTTTTCAGCAGCTCCTACAAAAAAAGCATATGTCACAAAAATAGTGGAACTAACCAGACTATGTGGGACATCCTTACCTCCGTAGGAGCTGAGTCTGTTGACACTGCCGATGACAATGCCTTATTTTGTCTCTTTGTCGCAGAAGAGCCAGCCTCTGTATCAACACGTCTCTGTGGTGGATCGGCCGATGGCTCTACCTGACCTCCCGTGGATACGGTAGGGGTACCTCGATAACCTGCCTCTGGCGGGCGGTACGATCGAGCCTTCGCCAACAGGTTCCCAGTCGCCTCTAACTGGGTACCGACAATGAAACTGGTCTCCCGATCATATTCGGGGGGCACGACGTTCATGTCACAGTAAAATTTGGCGGCCGAAAAAAGAATCGGCGGCCGCGGATTCTGAACAGGAAGCGTAAAGAGAGCTCTGGTACATCCGGCATTGTAGTAATGCCAAGCTCGTGCACCGTCCAACATGTTGGCCCACTGGTCATATGGTCAACCTGATTTTAATAATTGATCAAAACTCTGTCTGGATATACAAAGCTTGTTGGGACATTCTCAGCTTCTTGGACATAAGCAAGATTGGATATTCACTTCGTTCAAGACTGAAGATCTGTTTTCCTACTTGAGTCTGTATTTCCTATGCAATATAATTTTCTTTTTATTTGAGTCTAGGAATACATTGTACACCGAGTCGTACTGGCAAATAGGCTCTTCCCAAAAATAGTTCAAAATGTTTTTAAAATGACCTATCAAATTGTTTACAAAAAGGTTTTCAAAAAGGTTTTCAAAAATCACCAAAACCTATTTTAAAAACCCTAACCTAACCCTGACAGAACTCGGCCAGAGTTCGGCCAGAGTTCGGTTGGTAGCCGTTTTGATTTTGAATTCTCTGGAACTTGGTCCTCCTGCAGTTACGGATTTGACCGAGATTTGCTCATCGAGTTCTGCCCGAATTCTGCCTGAATTCTGACAGAGTTCTCCCTTTGGAAATCCTATAAATAGAGAAGTATTTCGATCATTTCAAATCACTCATTCACTTTCAATCTTCTCTCTATCTAAAGCTTTCTATCTTCCAAAGAGTTTTCTAGAGCTTTCATTTTCAGATCCCAAGCCAGTTACAATCCTCTAGTCGATTTGCCAGTGCGGTACGGTCTAGAAGTTTCTGAGAGATTGTAATCAGAAGGCTTGATTGAAGAATACCTCTTCACATTTGAAGTTGGACGAGTTCTTCGTATCAAAGCTCGCGTTGTAGAAGTTGCAAGGACTTCGTAAGAAAACTTGCGGTTTTTCCTATAGTGGATTCAAACTGGTAGCAAGAGTTCTACCGACTGGATTAGTCCTCAACAGAGGGATACCAGTATACATCGCTGTCTTTGCGTTTGCTTTCTGAACTCTGTCTTTACTTTATTTTCATCTGTGATTATATACTGTGATTGTGTTGCTAACTTTTTTAATTAGCATTATTCCGCTGCCAACTCTATTCACCCCCCCTCTAGAGTATTACGCTTTACTATATCATTCCTACAATTGGTATCAGAGCGGGTGTTACAGGTAAAGCAAGGTAAAAGTGCTATTATTTATTCATTATTTATTAGATCACAGCACATCACATGGCTACTATAAAATTCATAAGTGAAGGTCAGGCCACAAACAGACCTCCTCTGTTTGACGGTACTAACTACACTTATTGGAAAACACGGATGAGTTTCTTCTTAAAGTCTCTTGATTTTGACTTATGGGCTATTGTTCTTGATGGCTATCAAAAGCCACCTCGTATAAATGTCGAGGGTGTTTTAGTTGAAAAACCCCAAAACAGTTATACAGAGGAAGAAAAGAAAAAGGCCAGTCTTGACGCACGTGCCATTAATGCTCTTTTTGTGCCTTAGACAGAACAGAATTTAACAGGGTATCTACATGCACAACGGTAAATGGTGTATGGAAGCTTCTCGAAGTTACACATGAAGGCACGACTCAAGTCAAGGAGTCAAAAGTCAGCAAACTTACTCAAGAGTACGAGGCGTTCAAAATGAAGCCAAATGAAACAGTCACACAAATGTTCGAGAGGTTCTTGGATATTGTAAACCCTTTGTCCTCCTTAGGCAAAGAATACAGTAACCACGAAAAGATTCGCAAACTCCTGTGAGCTCTCACCAAGAACTGGATTCCGAAGGCTACAGCTATCATTGAAGGAAACGACCTCACCACAATGTCACTTGAAGTACTCATGGGTAAGCTACTCACTCATGAACTGGATCTACAAGATTTTGAAGAGCCTGCACCAAAGGAGAAGACTATCGCCCTCAAGGCTCAGCACAGAAAAGCTGCTGAAGATGACTCAGACAGCAGTGGATCTGACGCTGAAGATCAAGCACTCCTAGCAAGGAAGTTCAAAAGATTCATGAGACATGAGAAAAGAGTCAAAGAGAACAACAACAACAACTGGTACCAAGAAGATGCTGTCTGCTATGGCTGCAAGAAGAAGGGACATATGAAGAAGGACTGTCCCATCAACTCATCATCGAGCAAGAAGAACAACAGGTATGAAAAAGGCAACCTGAAAAGATCAACGTCTCGAAAATACGCCAACACCAGCATATGGCATGAGAGTGAAGCTAGCGACTCAGAAGATGAACATTCAGAGGACGCTGCAAACATCTGCTTCATGGCAATCGATCAGGTACCTACTGAACCTGTAGAAACATATGATGACTTTACCTTTGAGCAATTATGAGATGCCTTCAGTGACCTGATGCTTGACTACAGGAAACTGCGTAGTAAATATCAGACCGCTAAGAAGGTACTCAAAGAGTACAAAGGAGAAATAGGAAGACTTACCGACCTACTAGCTGAGGTTAGAACTAGTGTTAGTGAGTCTGGTGAGCTTTCCTCTATAAAGCTCTTATTACACGAGACTAAACAGTCATCCGAAGAGAAAGATAAGATTATAGACCAATTGAGAGAAGATCTTTCAAAAGAAAAGAAAAGTCTTCAATCTGCACAAATCAGAATGGAATCACTCACTTCTGATTATACTAAGTTATATGATACTTCCAAAAGGTTGGAAATTAGGTTAGGAAAACAGCCTGAGCCTGCTGCTTCCTATCCTAACACGTGTCACTTACCGAAAATTCGGAACATTCCCAAGCCAAACACTGTCAGACCAAACCATATAAAACCTTTACCCCAAAAGGTTAAGCCCAAACATGATCATAGGTATGCATTCTTCTATACTAGAAAACCTAAACCTACCAACCATGCACATCACTCTGCTTTCAACACTCAGCATGCACAATGTCATTATTGTGGCCTCATTGGTCATATTTCATCTGCATGTAGAATGAGAAAGCTAGTTGATTTAAATGTTTATGCTTGGATACCTAAAGCTAACAATTCAGGACCCTACAAGAAATGGGTACCAAGAGTTTCATCTGCAAACTGTTTTGTAGGTGGAACACCCTTCACATGCTAGAAGCAAATGGATCCTCGACAGCGGTTGCTCACGGCATATGACCGGTGACGCTACTCTATTTGCAACACTGTCGAAAAAAAAGAAGGAAGGCTATGTTTCCTTCGGCAATAATTTAAAAGGGTATATTATTGGTATCGGTGATGTTGGTAAATCTCCCTATCCCGTGATTAAAGATGTCTGTCTGGTTACCGAGTTGAAACATAATCTGCTCAGCATAAGTCATCTAGCTGATCATGGTTATGGTATCAACTTTGGCAAAGACAAATGTACTATAGTTGATAGCTCAACTGGTAGTACTATCTTTGAAGGAATCAGGGAAGACAATATATATGTTTTCTATCTATTGGAAGAAGCTAACATTTCAGGTAGATGCTTAATGGACAAAAGTGATGAGAGTCATTTATGGCATATGAGACTCGGTCATGCAAACATGGATACAATTTCAAGATTATCCACAAAGAAGTTAGTACGCGGTTTACCGGACATAACATTCAAGAAGGATTCGGTATGCAGCCAATGCGAAAAGAACAAGGCTACCAGATCCACATTCAAGTCTGTAAACGCAGTATGTACTACTAGACCTCTACAATTGCAACACATGGATTTATTCGATCCTAGCAGATTTGCTAGCCTCGGAGGTAAATTATATGTATTTGTAATTGTAGATGATTTTTCTAGATACACGTGGGTATATTTCTTGACACGCAAGAATGACGCATTATCCGAATTTGTCGCCTTTTGCAAGAAAGTACAGAATGAAAAAGGTTACATGATCACTCGTATTAGAAGCGATCATGGAGGCGAATTCGAGAATGCTGATTTCGAGCAATTTTGTGACACACACAGTTTTATACATGAGTTCTCCTGCCCTAGAACTCCACAACAAAATGGAGTTATGGAACGTAAGAACAGAACTCTAACCGAAATGGCCAGAGTAATGTTAAATCAATTTAGCCTACCCAAATACTTCTGGGCTGAAGCTGTCAATACAGCTTGCTTTGTGCTCAATAGAGTTCTAATTTGACCCAAATCGAAGACGACTCCATTTGAGTTATGGTTTGATAGAATTCCTTCAGTTTCATATTTTAAGATATTTGGCTGTAAGTGCTTTATTCTTAATACTAAAGACAATTTGGGAAAGTTTGACGAAAAGGCCGATGAAGGTATATTTTTAGGTTATGCGGCCAAGAGCAAAGGATACAGAGTCTTCAACAAACGTACCATGATCATCGAAGAGTCAATCAACGTCACTTTTGATGAAATGAACCAAATGACACTCGATGACAGTGATGAAGATCTGCCTACATCAAGCTCAACATCAGCTGAACCTGAACCATGCTCTGCACAAGCTGAACCCCCTAGAGGAGATCCAGGAACCAGCTACCTACAGAGTCTACCGAAAAGGTTAAAATTCACAGCTGATCATCCACAAGATTTGGTAATTGGTGACATTACCAAAGGAGTAAGCACTCGATCATCCAGTAGAGATATTATTTCTAGTGTTGCATTTATTTCACAGCTAGAACCTAAATCTATTGATGAAGCATGTAGTGATAGTTTCTGGATAGATGCCATGTAAGAGGAATTGAACCAATTCGAACGGAATCAAGTTTGGGAACTTGGTCCCAAGCCTATTGATCATCCGGTCATTGGCACCCGTTGGGTATTCCGAAACAAACTGAATGAGGATGGTTTAGTAACTCATAACAAGGCTCGACTCGTAGCTCAAGGATACAATCAAGAAGAGGGTATCGACTACGATGAGACTTATGCCCCAGTTGCGAGATTAGAATCCATTCGTATGTTATGTGCATTTGCATATTTTTATGATTTCAAACTTTTTCAAATGGATGTAAAAAGTGCTTTTCTAAATGGATTTATAAAAGAAGAAGTTTTTGTAGCACAACCTCCGGGTTTCACGGATTTCAAAAATCCTGACCATGTTTTCAAGTTGAAGAAAGCCTTATACGGTTTGAAACAAGCCCCTCGTGCTTGGTATGATCGTCTAAGCTCTTTTCTACTTGACAATGGTTTTACAAAAGGAAAGGTTGACACTACACTTTTTATTAAATCTTTTAATGGCAAGCTGCTTTTAATTCAGATCTATGTTGATGATATCATATTTGGATCCACTGATGAATCTCTTTGTCAAGAATTCTCTAAGTGTATGCAGAATGAGTTTGAGATGAGCATGATGGGAGAGCTGAAATTCTTTCTCGGATTGCAAATCAAACAAACCGACAATGGGACGTTCATTAATCAAGCCAAGTACACAAAAGATTTGCTAAAGAAGTTTGATCTGGACAATGTCAAACCTATTGGCACTCCGATGGCAACTTCAACAAAGCTTGATTCTGACGAACAAGGCAAGCCAGTCGACACACGTAAGTATCGAGGTATGATTGGTAGTTTACTTTACTTAACTGCTAGTCGTCCAGATATAATGTTTAGTGTTTGCTTGTGTGCACGTTTTCAAGCTAACCCAAAGGAATCACATCTGTCCGCAGTTAAGCGTATCTTCCGATACCTTAAAGGCACTTCTTCTGTCGGCTTGTGGTATCACAAATCCAAATTCTTTGACCTTATTGGTTACTCGGATGCAGATTTTGCTGGATGCAAGGTTGATAGAAAAAGTACTAGCGGTACATGTCATTTCTTAGGCAAGGCTCTAGTCTCTTGGTTTAGTAAAAAGCAAAATTCTGTAGCCTTATCAATAACAGAGGCTGAGTACATCGCCGCAGGACGTTGTTGTGCTCAGATTTTGTGGATGAAACAAACCTTAGAAGACTTTGATTTATTTTACACACATATTCCCATTTTCTGTGATAACACTAGCACCATTAATTTGACTAAGAATCCTGTATGTCACTCTCGTACTAAACATATCGAGATTCGGCATCATTTTCTTAGAGATCATTATCTAAATGGAGATATAAACCTTGTATACATAGATACTGATAATCAATTAGCTGACATCTTCACTAAACCTCTAGCGGAAGATCGCTTCAATTATTTACGTCGAGAATTAGGAATTTTGGACGTCAATAATATTAATTGATGTTATTTTATGATTGTATATCATTATGCAAAAACTGTGTTAGAGACAAGCTAATAAAGAGTCTGTCTGTCACCACAACTACGGTTGAAGCGAAGCGGTATTTAAGAGTTCCCCGGTGAACCTCCGCCAGCTGGGACAGTACTCCTACAGCTAATCTGAGACAGCTGCTGTGTAACGATATTTAACTCATAAAATATTATTAATTATGTTATTTGAAAGCTAAAATAACTAATCTTTGAATTAAATATTTGAAACGAGTCAATGAAAAAGAAGTAGCAAAATTAACTTGAAAGAACCCTAGGCGAATTCGGCCAGAACTCTGACCGAATTCGGCCCAAGTTCGGTTGAGGGTATCTGCGTATATATCCAGAAACCGAGAGCTCCTTCTCTTCCATTGCTTCCATATTTCCAACCAGCAGCTACAGCCGCCCGAAAATCCTCCAAACCCTAGGTATTCACCAACCCATTGCTCCCTATCTACTTGGTGAAATCCTTCCAAACTTTGGAATCGTGCGGAGATCATCCTTCTCTACAACATATCTAATTTTTGTGAGGTATAACTCTCTCTTTCTCCACTTTCAAATTTGTGCTTATTTATTTCAATGGCACCTAGATTTAATCCGTCTAAGAGGAAGAAGAATACTCCTAGTGAGGAAGGGTCCTCTTCGAATCCTCACACGGATTCTTTGTTTTCGCCAGTCCAAAAGAGCGACGGTGCTTTCGATGGGTTTTTCTTTCAAACCCTCGATCAAGCTTTATTATGGTACGGTGACTTTTCCACCCGATCCATATGCAGCGGCGCTCCGGTTAAATGAACGGTATTTCCTGACCATCGTCACTTATTTGAGGCATTAGGGTTACATTTGCTTGTTAAACTGTGCTTCCCAATTGCTACTAATGCCATTAGATTGTTCTATTGCAATCTCGTAGTTAACACTTTTGACGTGAGCACACGTGTTGGAGGCATAGATATTGAGTTCAATGATGTCCTCCTAGCGGAGATTCTTGGGATTCCCAATGAAGGTGAACCGCTAGTTGATATTACGGAATATGAGTTTTCCGAAGGCACTACACTCACGAGTTTCAAAACGGAACTTTGTGCACCTGACAGAGTACGTTCTGGATAGTTTAAGGCTAACAACCTTAACTTGTTTAACTACGAATTGCATCGCATCATCTACTCTACTCTACTTCCAAAATCCACTTCCAAGGATGATGTGACTTCGCTTGAGCTGTCCGCTATGTATCATCTTATCAAGGGGATTCCTTTTCCGTCCCCAAGACTATTATTCAGATGATGGGACGTTGTCGTGCAAGAGATCGAAATCTCTCTTACGCGATGATTCTCCCTCGTATCTTTCAGCGCTTCGACATCGATCTATCGACTTGTACTCAGGACTCTGAGCCCAAGTTACTTCAGCTTTCTCGTCGCAGCCGGACTGCTTCAGCTACACCTCCTGCTCCTCCTACTGCACCATCTCCACCACATCAGCCGTATGCCATGACTTTTGAGGGCATACATCAGCACCTATCTGCTTTGCACGTCTCGATGACGGACATGGCTCGCGAGCGTGAGTTCCGCGATGTCACCCGTTACCAGGCGATGGCAAACTCCTTGGCCGATCTGCATTTTGCACAGACTGGTCACTCTGCCGCTTCCATCCCTCGAGATCTAGCTTTTTCGGGTTACCGTTGTGAGGATGAGGCTGTCCATGCCTACTTCCAGTCAGGTAACGCCTATGATTGGTATCGTGCTCCTCGAGATTATGTTGGCGAGTTCTATGCTGGCGCCCCTACTCATCCTACTGGCGCTGGTACTTCTGGTGCTGGTACTTCCGGTCATGCTGGCCGTGCTGCTGATGATATTGATGAGGATAGTGATGATGAGATCTGATCTGATTACTAGTGACATTCTACTGTATACTTGGAAATGCTCCGACATTCCAAGTTTTTATCATTTACTTTTTGATTAGTACTTTGTAGTTTGCTATCAGTATTTCTTTTATCTTCATGGACATGTTTATGATGTTTTATTTATGACATCTCAGTTAAGTTCAGCATTTTGTTTAGCACTATTTTCTTATATTGCTTTTCATTTTTAAACTGTCTGTGAAATAGCATGCCTGAGATTTTTTTATGCAATACATGCTTGTGATGATAAATTTCTCTAATTATTTACTGTATCTTTTATTTTTGTTTTCTCATTGTTTGTTACTTATGCATTGATTGCGGGGGAGTCTTCTGGATTTCATGCGGGGGAGCCTTCTCTTGTACAATTATTTTGCTAAGTGACAAAGGGGGAGAAAATTAAAATGATCTAACATTTTTTTTGAGTTGAATACAGGTTATGAACAATTTTTCACCTTTTGATATTTTTTCGAACTAGCTTATTGTTATATCATTCATAGTTTGTCAATTATCAAAATGGGAGAGATTGTTGGCCCATTGGTCATATGGTCAACCTGATTTTAATAATTGATCAAAACTCTGTCTGGATATACAAAGCTTGTTGGGACATTCTCAGCTTCTTGGACATAAGCAAGATTGGATATTCACTTCGTTCAAGACTGAAGATCTGTTTGCCTACTTGAGTCTGTATTTCCTATGTAATATAATTTTCTTTTTATTTGAGTCTAGGAATACATTGTACACCGAGTCGTACTGGCAAATAGGCTATTCCCAAGAATAGTTCAAAATGTTTTTAAAATGACCTATCAAATTGTTTACAAAAAGGTTTTCAAAAAGGTTTTCAAAAATCACCAAAACCTATTTTAAAAACCCTAACCTAACCCTGACAGAACTCGGCCAGAGTTCGGCCAGAGTTCAGCCAGAGTTCGGTTGGTAGCCGTTTTGATTTTGAATTCTCTGGAACTTGGTCCTCCTGCAGTTGCGGATTTGACCGAGATTTGCTCATCGAGTTCTGCCCGAATTCTGCCCGAATTCTGACAGAGTTCTCCCTTTGGAAATCCTATAAATAGAGAAGTATTTCGATCATTTCAAATCACTCATTCACTTTCAATCTTCTCTCTATCTAAAGCTTTCTATCTTCTAAAGAGTTTTCTAGAGCTTTCATTTTCAGATCCCAAGCCAGTTACAATCCTCTAGTCGATTTGCCAGTGCGGTACGGTTTAGAAGTTTCTGAGAGATTGTAATCAGAAGGCTTGATTGAAGAATACCTCTTCACATTTGAAGTTGGACGAGTTCTTCGTATCAAAGCTCGCGTTGTAGAAGTTGCAAGGACTTCGTAAGAAAACTTGCGGTTTTTCCTATAGTGGATTCAAACTGGTAGCAAGAGTTCTACCGACTGGATTAGTCCTCAACAGAGGGATACCAGTATACATCGCTGTCTTTGCGTTTGCTTTCTGAACTGTCTTTACTTTATTTTCATCTGTGATTATATACTGTGATTGTGTTGCTAACCTTTTTAATTAGCATTATTCCGCTGCCAACTCTATTCACCTCCCCCTCTAGAGTATTACGCTTTACTATATCGTTCATACACAACAAACTTCTAGTATACCCCAGGTTAATACTGGGGTTCTCCAACATCAGCTGGGCATAGCCGAATTGTCGTGTATAACGACTCGGCAAATATGGTTCCAGGTAACACTGGTTTTTATTCCGATACACCAGATGGGACGGCCGGATGCTTTGTAACCAGCGGAATCCCCATGGAGGCAGAATGGTGGCATCTTCACCCGAATCTGTTATGTCTTCGTTGGTCCCAAAACCCAAAAAGACGGGACCAACTTTGGTGATCTCCCACCCCTGAAGGTGGGATATGTCACGACCCGCACCCACTGTGAGGGTACGAGAACGTAACAACGCCCAGCCTACGCCGCAGTGTCGGTGGTAGAACGCTGTCCTAGGTCAATCATCTAACAATATAAGGGTACCTGTACAGTATATACACTCCGAATGGGGGTGTCATAACAATATACAGTTCTCAATCACATCTAAGGCAGAATGAAGATAGAAGATAGATAAGTAATACTGAAATAAAAGATCCACGGAATACAATCAGAGAGTCTAAGTGTCTAAGATAACATCTCCGCAAACATCTGGAAATAGAAGGTCTCAACTACAGAGTATGAAAGAATATATACAATCCAGATCTCAATGACAGAAACAAAGCCTAACTAAACTAATCTAAACAGTATGGACGACGTCCTCAGCTAGAGCTGGATCCTCCTGTGGGTCCAACTCACAGGTATCGTCTAGATGGGCTCCATAGTTGGTGTCTACGCAGGCCTTATCCTCATCCTCTGTAATATTTTCAACAGGTCCAGTCAGGACAAGAGCGAGCACAATACATCTTATGCAGTTCATATCATGTCAGGAAATATAAAACAGACAATAGAGTAAGATACATGAAATGCTGTAAAAAGATGTACATGAAAACATGAGAGATATTTGATAACTGGAAATATATACATGATAAGTAAGAACTGTAAGTGACTAGTGATTTAGAGTACGAGATGGCATGTAATTGGCTTAGGTTGTACATGATAAAACATGGAAGTAACAGAGTGTACATGATGGGTAAATCATATGACCATTTATACTCACCCCTACCCATAATCAATATACAAGGATCTATTCAAGTTACGTTACGGATATGATGTTTTGGTTACACAGGGAAACACATGAGGAAACATGAACGTACATGATAGCACATAAAAGTACATGAGCGTACATAAAAGAACATGAGTGTACATGAGTAACGCAAGAGCAAGGAATACATGATGTACATAAAACACATGTCATAAAGTATCCGATGCGCCCGCTAAGGAGGATAACATCCCAAGAAGAGATCCATATAGTACCAATCCGTGATGATAACGTGACAGAATCAAGTAAAAGTAATCTAGAGCGAGAATATAAATCGTGACAAGTATGAAACGATCAGAGAATGTACTCGCCTGATAACTGAATGTCCGAAGAGGGTGTACTGTCTGAGGAGAGGTGTCTGTCTCCTAATCAGAGCAACACAAGTCATGATGTATACAAGGGGGTTAAAATTGAATTTGTACAATGCATCTATATAATTTTCTAGGTCAATCTAGGTCAAGTCAACCCTGGTCAACTTCAGTCAACTATCTAGTCAAAGCTAGGTCAACTTGGTCAACCTAGACTCAATCAAGTCTCACTAGGCCTAACCAAGCCTAGTCTAGTAATCACACACCAATCACAAACCATTATAGGCTATCCACATATTATGCTTATAGGCATATATTAGGCTACATACAATTCTTGCATACCTTCAACACATACATATATATATATACATATGGAGATAGAGAGATAAAGAGCTAGCATTGTGTAGAGGCTATGTGGTTAGTGTGTGTGTACATGAAAGTGTGTGTCTCAGGTATTTGTGTTATGGGAATCTCAGTTTTGTATTAGCTTAGGTAATTACATACAACTAAAGTTCAGTTTACATATCAAAACCCAATTCTCAGCTTTATATGTTATCATATTCTCAGTTATTAGGACATTCATTCATTCTTATCAAAATAGCTAATAAAAGGAAGGAGAATAGTTCATCAAAATTCAGTGTAAATCAAAAGGGTCTCAGGTTTTCAGATTTGAACCATTGAACCATCTCAGGTTTCTACAAACAAAGTAAATCTCAGATTTTCAGGTTTGTGTATGTATTAGCAATGTGTGTGTGAATGGTGTGTGTCTCATGTGTGTCAATTCTCAGACTTGTGTAAATGTGTTTGTGTGTGTGTGTATAACATTGTGTCTCAGTTTTCAAAATAATGTGTGTGTGTGAGAGGGTGTGTAGGAGTATATAGGCTAAAAAGTGGGTGTGTGTATAAAGTGGACTGTGTGTGTGAGCATGTGTGTGTGTGTTTGAAATAGGATACATGTGTGTGACAAGAAGAGTTAATGTGTGAGAGGAGGGTGAGTGTGTGGACTGATAGTGTAATATGTAATGTTCAGTAAACATGAAAAAGAAACCAATTCATCATTTGACAACCAGTTCAGTCCCTAGATTTCGAGTCTCATTTTGAGTCCAAAACAAAACCAAAACACCCTAAAATCGACCCATAGTTGGACTATAAGTAGGAGAACTATATAAGGGTTTAAAACCAACATTTAACAGTATTTAAATAGGTAAATTTGACTGTCAAAATTCGGTTAATTAAAATGGAAAACACTGAAATGGGTGTATCAGGATTCCTGTGTAATGAACCCAGGAAAATAAATACATAGCAACTGTTATCTGGGTTAATCAGTGAATGAACAGTTTATCAGTTCAACCTAATTACAAATCAATTATGAATTAATCATTTCATTAAGCTAATACATGCTAAATCTCAGGTTTTGAGTCCTGTGCAATTTCAGGGAATTTAGTAAAATATCACAGTTAATAACATATGTCTCTATTCAACATCCAAAATCAAATTCGAAAACTAAACCTCACACTAATCATAAACCATACATTGCAGTAATCTAGTACATGCTTATTGAATTAATATGGTACTTATAACATCAAAATTTCAGTTTAAAATTAGAAACAAATTTCAGAAATTACCAAAACAGTGGACCATGTATCAGACATTGAGGATAATCCCAAATCGAAGTCCAATTAATAACTAATATCCTGATTTAATGGTTGGTAAATAATGTGTCATGCATACACGTGTCAAACATGGTGTTTGTGTCCAAACAAGTGGACACAAACGTGTCCAAAACACACATTACACTGAATGTGATAACACTGTACAGGCAGCCTCGTGCACGTGTTCACCTAGGTCTAGGACACGACACAGGTGTCCACGTGTCTCGTGGTCACGTGTCCAGGTACACCTAGGGTTAGGGTACGTGTCCAACACCCTGATACGTGTCCATGTGTCGTGTAGAAAGGACACGAGACGCGTATCAGAGACCTAAAATCGTGCATTCAGACCGCATCGTGCACGCGATCGAGTGTCTCGTGCTCACGACACAGGATACGACACACCACGTGCTTGTGTCCATGTGTATGCCAAGTGATGGGCTACATGCTCGTATCACCATGAGGTGTCCACGTGGCATGTTCGTACGATATGACACGCTCGAAGTTGGCTCTGTACGTGTGTGCACTGTCAGTGCACGACCAGTGCACGTGTTCTCGTGTCTACGATACGACACGAGGTGTCATAAAATTTTAGGGAAGTGTGCGCAGACACTGCCCCCGTGTCCATGCCAAATTTGGCGTGTCCTAGTGCTGTGTGCAAGGAGCTAAGGCCCCCGAGTGGCAGGACAGCGTGCACAGCCTGCACGCGCGCGTGCACCCGCATGTGCACGTGTCGAATCCGACTCGACACGACACAATGATACCCCCAGTCCAACAGAAATGCATAAGCAACCTCAAAAACTAATTTCCTATTCAAATAGATTTCGAAAATAACACAAATAGTTTCTTTGTGGCATTTTCACAAACACATTCCTAGGGACACTGATACGTGTCCAAATAGGACACAAAACTGATGCAATCCGACACGAAACCAATGCTGACACTTAGGGGACTCCTAGGGTTCCCTAAATATGAAAACAAATCAAAATTTCATGGAGAAATGGAGGAGTTACCTATTGTTGAACTTTCAAGAAAAACCCATATTCAATGGCTCTTCTTTTGATGTCCCAATCCACTCAAATCACATCAAACTGAAATGGAACATTAATGACAGCAAGAATAGGGGTATTAGAACCTATTAGAAGAGATTAGAATGAAAAAGGAAGAGGAATGGAGTTCTAAGGATTAATTGAAATAGGAAACAAACCTTGTTCTCTAACTTGAGCTTTCCTAAAAAGAGGCAACCCTAAAATTTAGGAGAGTATAAATAGGGTGATGTTCCCAATGGTGATATGGTGGCTGGCCACTTAGTCTAGGGCTTAGGGTTTTGGAATTTGTCTTGGGCTTTGGGCCAAACTACAAGGCTTTGAGTTAAATGATTAACCAAAGGCTCTAAATCATAAGCCATGACTTATGACTTTCTAAATCCTAATGCTAACTAGAGTCTAATGACCAACCCAAAGATTAGCTTAGGTTAGACTAGAGTCATATAACCTAACCAAGTCCATACTAACTAGGGTTAGCTTCTAGGTTGGTCTACAAGGGTCAAACTAGTCCAAGTCAACCTAGTCCAAACAATTCTAAAATAATTCCTAAAAATTCCCATAAATTCAAATAAATTCTAATAAATTTAAATGATCCTAAAAATGTCAAAAATACTCTAATCACATGGCTAGGCTCTAGGGTAGGTAGTCTCTACTGTTCACTAGCAAAACACCAAAAATCATAAGTCATGAATTTAAATAGTTTAAAAATGATTAAAAATCACTAAAAAAATCATAATATGAAATAATATCCTTAATAATAATTATAATTACAAAATTTCAAAATTACCCTCCTCTAGAAAACTGGGTGTTACAATCCTACCCACCATATAAAAATTTCGTCCTCGAAATTAAAATGGTAGTAGTCCTTCTAGGTCAAACACCCCACAATCAGAGTCTCAAACATACCGTCAGATAATCATATACGTCTGTCCAAAACCATGATTCTCAGAATCTCTATCATGCCAGTGAGCAAGGCTACAATAATCACAGAGTCCTCAACTATGGTACATACCTCTAGAATTATGGTATTTAAAATTTTCGTATTGTCGCGCGCTTGGCAGCAAAAACATTAAATTCCCACACCCGAGAAATACGTCCATAATCCGACTATATGTCCTCACTATGCCTGCTAGCATGACCCTAAAGGATTCTAAAATCTCATAATCGAGGCGACCTAGCCTATACGATTTATCTCAGAAGAAAATTAAATTATAATGAAACACCAGATCAAACTTATCAACAATGAGGACACAGATAGGAATAGATGGAACTGAATTTCAAGATAGGTATAATGAGATAAGGTGGAAATAGAATCGAGAAGATCAGAACCTGCAAGCACCTCTCCTACTGCCTGAGCATCCTCAAGTGTCATGGCGTAAGCTCGCCCTTGCTAGCCTCCCCTGGCCTGCTGCTGATGCTATACGAATCTCTGTTGCTGAGTCTGCAATACTGGTCCCCTCTGTTGTCCTGCCGGAGCCCTAGCTCCTGCTCCCCGAGCTGTCCGTCCCGTAGACTTGGGACACTCTCTCAGGTGATGATCTGATAATCTGCAGAGTAGGCACTTACCTAGCCTCAGCCGGCACTCACCCCAATCGTGCCCTAGTTTCTTACAGAAGGGGCAAAAGATAACATACTGCTGCCTCTGCTGCTGCTGCTGTCTCTGCTGGAACGGCTGCGGCTGGAACTGCCTCGGCTGCTGGTGCTGAAGGTGAGGCCTCTTGGCCTGGCCTCCGCTGCTGCTGGCCCCATCAGGGTCTCGCCCCCTCTTGAGCCTCAGCTCAAGATCCTCCTATGCCAACAAGGCTCCCGTCAAGATCTCCTCGAATGTGGCATCCCGATTGCCCTTGGTCAAGGACTTGACCTCCTTGACTATACCCTTCCAAAACCTCTGGGCCTTCGTCGTCTCGCTCAGACCCTCTATGAACCTCCCAAGGCGGCCAAACTCCCTCGTATACTCCTCCACTGAAAGACTCCCCTGGACTAGGCTCTCGAACTGCGTCTCCAAGGCTCTGAGTGCTGAATCTGGAAAGAACTTCTTCTTGAAGAAGCCCTTGAACTCCTCCCAAGTTTGCCCAGCTACCCCCACCCTGGGGTCTGACTGATACTAGGTGCGAGCAAGATCTCGCATCCGACTAGCTGCGGCCTCGATCTGAAGATCTGTTGGTATCCTGGCCAGGCGGAAGATCTCCTCTATATGCTCGATCCACTCGTCAGCATATATAATCCCCTTCGTCCCCAGAAAGTCTCTGGGGCTCATCTTCTGGAACTGCTCTATCCCAGGTGTCTTCGGCTGTTGGACTACTGGTCGAGCTGCGACTGTCGTAATGGCCAGCTCCATGCCCCTTTCCTGCCGGGTCTGCTGTATCTCCATAAACTGCTGAAAGTACGCAAACATCTATGCTGCATCCACGTGTCCTGTAGGCGGCGGCTGCTGGAACGGTACCTCTTGGATGACTGGGTCCTGCCTCCGATCTGGTGGAGGCATACCCCCTGCTGCTGGTGGAAGGGCTCCTCCGATCGCAGCTGAAACGTCTACCCCAGCTGGCATGAGTGGGGCTGCGGTACCAGGGGCTAGCTGCTGGTTATGAGAGGTGGCAGTCCTCCCATCGATGTCCCTCTGGCCCTGGCGAGGTGATCCTATCTCAACCATCCTAGAGACAGATCAAAAGAAACAATTGCTGAGAACGAGTCGAAATAGCAAAGGAGGACAGCTATATTCAAAGGAAGACAATATCAGCAAGAACTGAGATGGTATGAACTAGATAAGAGTTTTTCCTAATGTGATTGAGTACCTCCAAAAATATCCTAATCCTACTGCAGTCTGTAGTGATACTCTAGTTCGAATACCACTACATAAACTCGACCTGCATGGGCCACCACCAAAAATGTGTCACGACCCGCACCCACTGTGTGGGTACGAGAACATCACAACGCCCAGCCTACGCCGCAGTGCCGACGGTAGAATGTTGTCCTAGGTCAATCATCTAACAATATAAGGGTACCTGTACAGTATATACACTCCGAATGGGGGTATCATAACAATATACAGTTCTCAATCACATCTAAGGCAGAATGAAGATAGAAGATAGGTAAGTAATATTGAAATAAAAGATCCACAGAATACAATCAGAGAGTCTAAGTGTCTAAGATAATATCTCTGCAAACATCTGAAAATACAAGGTCTCAAACACAGAGTATGAAAGAATATATACAATCCAGATCTCAATGACAGAAACAAAGCCTAACTAAACTAATCTAAACAGTATGGACGACGTCCTCAGCTAGAGCTGGATCCTCCTGTGGGTCCAACTCACAGGTATCGTCTAGATGGGCTCTATAGTAGGTGTCTACGCAGGCCTCATCCTCATCCTCTGTAATATTTTCAACAGGTCCAGTCAGGACAGGAGCGAGCATAATACATCTCATACAGTTCATATCATGTCAGGAAATATAAAGCAGGCAATAGAGTAAGATACATGAAACGCTGTAAAAAGATGTACATGAAAACAGAAGAGATATTTGATAACTGTAAATATATACATGATAAGTAAGAACTGTAAGTGACTAGTGATTTAGAGTACGAGATGGCATATAATTGGCTTAGGTTGTACATGATAAAATATGGAAGTAACATAGTGTACATGATGGGTAAATCACATGACCATTTATACTCACCCCTACCCACAATCAATACACAAGGATCTATTCAAGTTACGTTACCGACATGATGTTTTGGTTACACAGGGAAACACATGAGAAAACATAAACGTACTTGAGAGCACATGAAAGTACATGAGCGTACATGAAAGAACATGAGAGAACATGAGTGTACATGAGTAACACAAGAGCAAGGAATACATGATGTACATGAAACACATGTCATAAAGTATCCGATGCGCCCGCTAAGGGGGATAACATCCCAAGAAGAGATCCATATAGTACCAATCCGTGATGATAACGTGACAGCATCAAGTAAAAGTAATCTAGAGCGAGAATATAAATCGTGACAAATATGAAAGAGAATGTACTCGCCTGATAACTGAATGTCCGAAGAGGGTGTACTGTCTGAGGAGAGGTGTCTGTCTCCTAATCAGAGCAACACAAGTCATGATGTATACAAGGGGGTTAAAATTGAATTTGTACAATACATCTATATGATTTTCTAGGTCAATCTAGGTCAAGTCAACCCTGGTCAACTTCAGCCAACTATCTAGTCAAAGCTAGGTCAACTTGGTCAACCTAGACTCAATCAAGTCTCACTAGGCCTAACCAAGCCTAGTCTAGTAATCACACACCAATTACAAACCGTTATAGGCTATCCACATATTATACTTATAGGCATATATTAGGCTACATATAATTCTTGCATACCTTCAACACATACATATATATATATATATACATATGGAGATAGAGAGATAAAGAGCTAGCATTGTGTAGAGGCTATGTGGTTAGTGTGTGTGTACATGAAGGTGTGTCTCAGGTATTTGTGTTATGGGAATCTCAATTTTGTATTAGCTTAGGTAATTACATACAACTAAAGTTCAGTTTACATATCAAAACCCAATTCTCAGCTTTATATGTTATCACATTCTCAGTTATTAGGACATTCATTCATTCTTATCAAAATAGCTAATAAAAGGAAGGAGAATAGTTCATCAAAATTTAGTGTAAATCAAAAGGGTCTCAGGTTTTCAGATTTGAACCATTGAACCATCTCAGGTTTCTACATACAAAGTAAATCTCAGATTTTTCAGGTTTGTGTATGTATTAGCAATGTGTGTGTGAATGGTGTGTGTCTCATGTGTGTCAATTCTCAGTCTTGTGTAAATGTGTTTGTGTGTGTGTGTATAATATTGTGTCTCAGTTTTCAAAATAATGTGTGTGTGTGAGAGGGTGTGTAGGAGTATATAGGCTAAAAAGTGGGTGTGTGTATAAAGTGGACTATGTGTGTGAGCTTGTGTGTGTGTGTTTGAAATAGGATACATGTGTGTGACAAGGAGAGTTAATGTGTGAGAGGAGGGTGAGTGTGTGTACTGATAGTGTAATGTGTAATGTTCAGTAAACAGGAAAAAGAAACCAATTCATCATTTGACAACCAGTTCAGTCCCTAGATTTCGAGTCTCATTTTGAGTCCAAAACAAAACCAAAACACCCTAAAATCGACCCATAGTTGGACTATAAGTAGGAGAACTATATAAGGGTTTAAAACCAACATTTAACAGTATTTAAATAGGTAAATTTGACTGCCAAAATTCGGTTAATTAAACTGGAAAACACTGAAATGGGTGTATCAGGATTCCTGTGTAATGAACCCAGAAAAAAAATGCATAGCAACTGTTATCTGGGTTAATCAGTGAATGAACAGTTTATCAGTTCAACCTAATTACAAATCAATTATGAATTAATCATTTCATTAAGCTAATACATGCTAAATCTCAGGTTTTGAGTCCTGTGCAATTTCAGGGAATTTAGTGAAATATCACAGTTAATAACATATGTCTCTATTCAACATCCAAAATCAGATTCGAAAACTAAACCTCACACTAATCATAAACCATACATTACAGTAATCTAGTACATGCTTATTGAATTAATATGGTACTTATAACATCAAAATTTTAGTTTAAAATTAGAAACAAATTTCAGAAATTACCAAAACAGTGGACCATGTATCAGACATTGAGGATAATCCCAAATCGAAGTCCAATTAATAACTAATATCCTGATTTAATGGTTGGTAAATAATGTGTCATGCATACACGTGTCAAACATGGTGTTTGTGTCCAAACAAGTGGATACAAACGTGTCCAAAACACAAATTACACTGAATGTGATAACACTGCACAGGCAGCCTCGTGCACGTATTCACCTAGGTCTAGGACACGACACAGGTGTCCACGTGTCTCATGGTCACGTGTCCAGGTTCACCTAGGGTTAGGGTACGTGTCCAACACCCTGATACGTGTCCATGTGTCATATAGAAAGGACACGAGACGCGTATCAGAGACCTAAAATCGTGCATTCAGACCGCATCGTGCACGCGGTCGAGTGTCTCATGCTCACGACACAGGACACGACACACCACGTGCTCGTGTCCATGTGTACACCAAGTGATGGGTTACATGCTCGTGTCGCCATGAGGTGTCCACGTGGCATGTCCGTGCGACACGACACGCTCGAAGTTGGCTCTGTGCGTGTGTGCACTGTCAGTGCACGACCAGTGCACGTGTCCTTATGTCCACGATACGACACGAGGTGTCGTGAAATTTTAGAAAAGTGTGCGCAGACACTGCTCCCGTGTCCATGCCAAATTTGGCGTGTCCTAGTGCTGTGTGCAAGGAGCTAAGGCCCCCGAGTGGCAGGACAGCGTGCACAGCCTGCACGCGCGCGTGCACCCGCGTGTGCACGTGTCGAATCCGACTCAACACGACACAATGACACCCCCAGTCCAACAGAAATGCATAAGCAGCCTCAAAAACTAATTTCCTATTCAAATAGATTTCAAAAATAACACAAATAGTTTTTTGGTGGCATTTTCACAAACACAATCCTAGGGACACTGATACGTGTCCAAATATGACACGAAACTGATGCAATCCGACACGAAACCAATGCTGACACTTAGGGGACTCCTAGGGTTCCCTAAATATGAAAACAAATCAAAATTTCATGAAGAAATGGAGAGTTACCTATTGTTGAACTTTCAAGAAAAACCCCTATTCAATGGCTCTTCTCTTGATGTCCCAATCCACTCAAATCACATCAAACTGAAATGGAACATTAATGACAGCAAGAATAGGGGTATTAGAGCCTATTGGAAGAGATTAGAATGAAAAAGGAAGAGGAATGGAGTTCTAGGGATTAATTGAAATAGGAAACAAACCTTGTTCTCTAACTTGAGCTTTCCTAAAAAGAGGCAACCCTAAAATTTAGGAGAGTATAAATAGGGTGATGTTCCCAATGATGATATGGTAGCTGGCCACTTAGTCTAGGGCTTAGGGTTTTGGAATTTGTCTTGGGCTTTGGGCCAAACTACAAGGCTTTGAGTTAAATGATTAACCAAAGGCTCTAAATCATAAGCCATGACTTATGACTTTCTAAATCCTAATGCTAACTAGAGTCTAATGACCAACCCAAAGATTAGCTTAGGTTAGACTAGAGTCATATAACCTAACCAAGTCCATACTAACTAGGGTTAGCTTCTAGGTTGGTCTACAAGGGTCAAACTAGTCAAAGTCAACCTAGTCCAAACAATTCTAAAATAATTCCTAAAAATTCCCATAAATTCAAATAAATTCTAATAAATTTAAATGATCCTAAAAATGTCAAAAATACTCTAATCACATGGCTAGGCTCTAGGGTAGGTAGTCTCTACTGTTCACTAGTAAAACACCAAAAATCACAAGTCATGAATTTAAATAGTTTAAAAATAATTAAAAATTACTAAAAAATCATAATATGAAATAGTATCCTTAATAATAATTATAATTACAAAATTTCAAAATTACGCTCCTCTGGAAAATTGGGTGTTACAGGATAAAACTTTCTTGCAAACAGGAACACAAGTATGCAACCAGCTCCTCTGATTGAAACGGCGGAGGAATGCGTCTCCGGCCCTGTGGTCTTCTTCCGAGCCCGAGCTCATCATGTTGGAATGGTGCAAAATTAACCACCCCATCAAGTAATGAAATGGTAGTTCGGCACGGAAAAAGTTGTCATTCCTACCTCGTTCATGAAACACATTTCCCGTAAATTCTCATAAACCTCGCAACTGGTTACACACCATCGCGGGGAGTCGAGCCAGGCGGCGGCCAAAACCAACTTCACAATTGGCAGGATTAGGTTCCGGGTCACCCTCTCCACAGAGCCTAACCCGTCCGAAAAAACATAATCCTGGAGCCAAATCATCAGATACGCAGCCAACACTGCTTTGGACGACATCCGATGAGTAAGGTGCCAGAAATAGCTATAGGAGCGTTCGTCCGACTGCCGGTCCTCATTTTTTTGGGGACTCTTCTCACTTAGCCTGCTCATTTCAGAGAGCACCACAGAACTGGAAAGCGCTGGCGGAGTTGTAAACTGAGAGGGATTCTCCTTGTCTTGCTTAAAGACATAATCTCTCCAAGCAGTCACATGAGGCTGTGACCCGTCCTTATCCCTCTTCTGCATATAATAATGATGACTCTCCACTTCCTTGAAGACGGCCATCATCTCCTCCACTTTGTCCCCCAGGACTTGGAACTCCTCATTTGTCGGGAAGTATTCCTCATAAGGTTCTGATCGCCAAGGGAGCCTTGATACCTCGTATATTTCATGAAGTGCGAGTCCCATCTCCCCTACCAAAGTAAAGAAAGTCCCAGTCTGGGTGTTAAACATCTCCAGAAGTGTGAGGAACATATGCCTGTTGATGTCGATGCCTGCCTGGGTAGTACGGATTGCGGCAGTCAGCCCAATCTTTCGGAGTTCGGTACGAAACTGCATCAGAACCCAGAGTGTCAGTTTGTCCCACTTGGAAACATAGTGACACCAACCCTCTACCCAAAATTTACCTTTCAGGTACGACTGCTTCAACAACAGCATACAATTTATAAAAGTCGAAGCGCCAAAAGCAAATGTGTTGTTAGGGACGTCACTGTAAATACTCCCAGGACGCAGAGTCCGCCAGATGAAAGAAGGTCCAGCCCGCGCGGCGGTCAAAGTATCCCTCTGGTTGGAGGTAGCATCGATCTTGATGGTGCCTGCCACCGCTCCCCCCTGAGACGGGGTTAGCTCCCAAGACATCCTCCTCTTAGAAGCAAGGCAACAGAAAGCCGTCAAAGGCCATTGACGCTCAAGTTGCTTAACAGTCATGTGCACCCCTCTTGTTGTAAAGAACCAATCTTCCCTGATTTTTAACACCTTTGCTTCGGTAGAAGTAAGCCGGTCCCCAAATAGGAACTCAGGCTTCAAGAAAGTCACATTATCAAAAAGGGCAGATTTCAAAACTCCACGCTCCATCATCCATTGGAGGAACCCATGCTGTTGTTCCCGGATTTGGGTCATTCTCTCGGATGGCTGATCCAGCATAATGGCTACTTGGGTAGGGTTTATCATCTCCTCGTTATAATCTACTCCCATTTGGCAAAGAAAAGCATCCAGAAGGACTTCATTCAGCAAAGGGATAGTCATCGACACTGACACAGCAAAAATAAAAGTCAGGCGACGTAGAAGCCTTAAGAAGACAAAATATTGGGTATGTTAAGCAGCCTGACGCATCATCAGGGTTTAAACCCATACGTGTCAGCAGTGAAGCTTCGGCGCATCATCAGGGTTTAAACCCATGCACGTCAGCAGTAAAGCTTCGGCGCATCATCAGGGCATAAACCCATGTGCGTCAGCAGTAAAACTTTGGCGCATCATCAGGGCTTAAACCCATGCGCGTCAGCAATAAAGCTTTGGCGCATAATCAGGGCCTAAACCCATGCGCGTCGGCAGAATAACCTCGGCGCATCTTCAGGACCGAAGTCCATGCGTATCGGCGATAAAGAGTTAGGGCACAGCAACATGATGCAACTCATCCATGTGCTCCAGACTCGTCTAAAAAGTTGAAAGATCATACCCACCCGTCACCGCAGACCGAACGTCGGTCGAAGTCATAATGGTGACTGGAGCATCCTCCTCGACAAACTCCGCAGGCTCCTTCCCCTTGCTAGCACCACCGCGAGGAGTCTTGGGAGCCATTTCGTGAAAGAAGAAGTTTAGGGTTTTTTTCGAAAAAAGAACTCTAGAGAAGAAGAAAACAAAGTGGAGAAGAACCCTCTCTTTCCATCAGACGCCTATTTATAGGCTTAGACATACGCAGAAATCGATAAGGAGTGACATCAGCCGCCGCCTCGGGTTCTGTGATGAGATAACTGCAAATAAATCCAAAAAGATCATCATTAATCTTTTTTGGTTATCGAAGCATTATTATTTACATTAACTGAGAGGAGCATGCGCCCCATCACTGATGCACGGAGTATCCATGCGCCCGAACAGTCAAGCACCCCGTTGAAGACACCACCATGCTTCTTATTCAAAGTATTCCAAAACTTGACAAAAAGTTTTAAAAACTTTGAAGGGGGTCTTATAGAAGCATAGAATTTTATGACCAGAAATCCTATGCGCCTAACATTTCATGCGCCAGGAAACTCAAATGGCACAGCAAACAGCAGAAGCATAGACATTAAAAAAAATTTATTTCACATAAAAGTCTATTACATATATAAAAAAGGGCTGTACAAAAGAGGATTTCTACAAAGAAAAGACCCAAAGTCTACAGCTAGGCGCAGCAACCGCCATGCGCTCTCAGTTTGGCACATCACTTCAGTGTCTCAGCCAGGCACATCTCTTCAGCAGCTCAGTCATGTGCATCCTCAGTTATGTGCATCCCTTCAGCAGCTCAGTTATGTACCACCCTTCAGCATCTCAGTCAGGCGTATCTCTTCGGCGTCTCAGTCAGGCACATCTCTTCAAGAGCCCCAGTAATGTGCATCATGAAGTCTCAGCATATGTGCCACTTTGACCCGATCAAATGCTTTGACTAATGAAGCATTTATTGAGCAGAACGAGGGTGGGAAATCAACCCTCTAGTTGGAGGAAGAGCTCTCCGAAGGAAGAGGAGAGCACCGCAATCCCTGCGACAAAAGGAGTCTTTTAACACAACCAGAATGGGCAACACCCACTCTGGCAGGAGGAAGAGCTCTCCCAAAGCCCAAGGAAGATGATCGGAGCACCGCAATTTCGATATGCGGCTCTCCCAGCATAACGAAGACAGGACACGAGCATCCCGATCTTTGGATGCAAGAGGCACCTTCTGCCTGCCTCAGAAGCCCTCGACTCCGACTTTTGGATGTAACAGTCACCTTCAAGTGCATCAATGAAGACAATGCATCGCATCTTCACCCTCGGGAGCATCTCGTCAACAGAATGTGCTCGAGCAAACAAGTTCATTCGGGAGGACGTAAGAGAACGAGAAGCAAACTCTCTCCTTGCCACTATTTATAGGCTGGACAAATCAAACCCACACGCCAAGTGGCTGGCTCTCTGAATCCCGTGCAATAAATTTGCATTAATAGTGATGAACCTGACACTTTGAATTCAGCCAAGTCAAAAACGGCTATTTAAAGCACTCGAAGAACGTAACAGTCGGACCAATAAAGATGTGTCTTGCAAACGGATGCGCCGATCAGACCGTGCATCATACAGACGTAACCATCAGCACCAAACGCCTCATAAGGATGCACCCCACGTATCCCCATGCGCCTAGTGGAACGCAGATCGATGCGCCTACTCAATAGCCCATCACCTGTCAAAGAACATTAAATGCTGAAGTCTGACAGAGTTGGCAGCACGTCCCCCGAGGACTGAATAGTTGACAGCTTTTTCAGAAGATGAAGCGTCACCGACGTCAGCATCATCATTGCTTTCCTCCGGCGGTTACAAGCCACGTGGCCGCCAACTATTTCGCATGTGCCTCCGCAGCCATGTGCCCAAATCTCTGCATGCGCCTCAAAAGCCGTGCGCCTTAGACTTTTCTCTGATCCCTAAAGATAGAAGTTAAAGTCACAACTGAAGCCTCGCATGCACCTCAAAAGCTGTACGCCCCGACTGGTTCGTGACTCCTAAAGGTTACAAGCCAAAGTCTCCTCATGCGACCAATCTCAGGCGCATCCTATCAGATCACTCTCCACCAAATCCGAGATCTTCGAGCCATGGACCTATGACACGTGTCCTTTGACTTGATTCAGCCTATGAAGGGGTGCTAATCACCCAAGATCTCAGCAACTGAAAGATCCTCTCCATTGCTACGTGTCAGCTCGATCGCAGCCCACAAAGGCAACAGGAAGGGTTCAACTCCTCAATCAGAGCGCATCGTTCATGCTCCTCCATCAGCAATCACCACGTGGCATCCTCACAAATCGGCGCATCCTACATATGCTCGCATGAGCAGCCAGCCTGCAAAGCTATAAATAGAGGGATTATTTCCTTCTTCCACACACAGAGACAGCTACGAACCTACATATACACACAGAGAGGCAGATACAGACACTCAACGTCTCCTTCTTCTCCGCAAGCTCCAGCACCCAGAGCAACTCAAACCTTCCGAGAACCGATAACCGTCGTCAGATCGTCAACGAAGTCAACATATTACCACTCGCTCCATCGGCACAAGGGACCCAGATAAACAAAAGTGTACTCCTAGGACTACATCTAAGTCCTATATTGTAATACTGTTCTATTTGTAATTGAAATTGCAATCAAAAGATTTTAATGGCAAACAGTACATAAGATAGAATCATTGACTTTATGTTTTGCCACATTCATATGTGATTCAATTATACCAATGGCATTGTAATACAATCCGAGAGACAAGAGAATTTTTCAAATTTGAGCTTTTTTGCTCCCAACATTAGATGTGATATAGTGTCTCTTTGTTATCATTTCGAGTTTCAATATGGTATCCATTTTTGCGTATATCCTTGAAACTTAGCAAATATTTTTTGGAATTGCTTAAATAGAACGTATTTTGCAAATGAATTTGAGTGCCATTAGGTAACATAATGTGTGCTCTTCCAAAACCCTGAATTATATGGGCTGGTCCAGCTATTGTTGATACTTTATGCATGTCAAATATTAAATTTGAGAAAAACTTTTGATTCTTCAAAATCGTATGTGTTGTAGCACTATCTACCAAATACATATCCAAGTCTTTTTTCTCCCTTCGTATATCTATACCTTCAATATGAAACAAAAGAAAATTTATGAACATATACTCAACTAACACAAATATAATAAAATTAATTAAGCATAGCAAACGATAACATCATATTATAGTGATGCAACTTTCAAATACATAACAAAGTAATGACATATTCTTCAACAAACTCTCATGACCTAGATATTCCATGATGGTAACTAAAAACAAAACCATGACTTCAAATGTAAAAAGTTTATAATACTTGAAATAAAACATATGTCGACCAAGTGCTCATTCAATGGAAGGTAGATTCGCCAGCATTTCCTCAAACTGTTCATTGGTAATCTGATTCCCACTTTGATCCTCAAAAAAATCGAAACAATTCAATTGAATGATCCCAATATGTTGTCAAATTTGCTTCCATTTTCTTCAATTATTTGAATTTGTCAAACTCTTGTTGATTAGTTCGACATTGCTTAAACCAATGTCCGTTTTTGCCATATTTATGACAAGCAGTACTACCCTTATTTGGTTTAAATTGAGGATTTGAAATTCCCTTTGTTAGAGGGTGTTATCCACTTGTTCCATTAATTTGTTTGTGAACTACTATTTTTGCCTTTATTATAAGGCAGATAACCATGACGATACCTCCTATAACTTTTTCCTATTCCACGTCCTCTACCATGACCTCTAGTAACCCTAAAATTTGCATATGTTTCAGGAATTACCATTGACCCAGTTGGTCTAGAGTTGTGGTTTTTTATGAGAACGTTGCTATTTGTCTCTGCTTCAAGGAGACAAGTCACCAGTTCAGAATATTTTGTGAAATGTCTTTTGCAATATTGTTCCTGCAAAAGCACATTACTTGTATGAAAAGTGGAGAGGGTTTTCTCAAGCATTTGAGCCTCTGTTACTTTTTCTCCGCAAAACCTAAGGCGAGAAACAATATTAAACAGAGCAGAATTATATGCTTTAATAGTTTTATAGTCTTGGTATCTCAGGTTCAACCATTCAGTTTGAGCAATCGGAAGGATTACCATTCTTTGATGGTCAAATCTATCCTTTAGAGATGTCCACAAATTCAAATCATCCTCACATAGATATTCTACCTTTAAATCATCATGGATATGATGTCGTAGGAAAATCATTGTCTAGCAATAATTTACATTGTCTAGCAATAATCCTTTATAGCTGTTAAGCTTTACATTGTCTAGCAATAATTTAGTTCTTCCTTCAATAGGGGAATCACTTATACTAGCTCTATGTGAATATTCATCTATAGGTAGCTCTTCATTACCTATATGATCCATAAAGTTAGATCTAGATATTTTTTATTGAGTTAGAGGAAGAGGATTCAGAATCGTGTGTTCTGGGTAATCGTCTTCCACTTATCACCGTAGATATTGTATTTTCCGAGGCGATAAAATATTCTGTAGGTACATCGAGTTTTGGTTCTAGAGATTTAACAAACAACTGCATGTCGTTGTCAAATATCAAATGTTCCAATTTAACTAATCTAGGTTGGATGGTTTTACCAATACCAACTTCGAAAAGTTTGACTAAATGTTTTGGAGTTATGGACTTAAATGTTGGAGTATCATTTAAGGCCATACAATGCTCCTATTGTATCCCCAAAACTTTAGAGCCTGGCATAAGTTTTATGCCTTGTAGATTTATGGAGATAGTACAGGTTTTTTACTATTTTCATCTGCTAGACTTATAGAAAAGTTCGGATGAATATTTATTCCGAATAACCTGTTTACCATGTTGGATTTTGCTTCTCCAATGATACTGTTCAGAGGACTATTGATTATTCTTTCATCCATACAAATTACTAGTATTATAGTATCTATCCATATGCGGAATAAACTAGTGATTTTTAACTGAATTAACCCGATATGAAGATACCTCATCTTCGGGTATTTTTTTTCTTAACTTTTCTATCTTCTTGCGGTCAAGAAGAGATATGGAAAAGAAATCCCCTCCTCCTTTCAATTCTATTTCCTTGCATTCTTTCGAATATGTAGGTGTTTGTTAATAGTGCCATCAAGCTTGTTGGACTGCAAGTGCAACTTCGCATCCAATTGCCATGATAAGTAATTGTCTCTGCTCACATCAAGAGCTTTGAATTCAATCTTTGCAAGACTCGACATCTATATAGCAGAAATAATTATATTATAGATAAATTAATTTAAATAATAAAATTGACAAGTGCTTTCAATATTACAAAATTTCACATATGCCACAATGTGATGAAACGCTATCAAAAAATATTATGTCTTATGTTTATCACATATACAACAATGTGATCAGTATATAATAATCTTTAGATCATCATGGTTTGTATTTTGGGTACTTTTTCATAATATGGTTCACATATACAACAATGTGAATTTGTACCTTGTAGAATAAATAAAATAAAATAATGGAAATAGCAATTTCATATAGTCTAATTTAATGTAATGAACTCATTCATAATAAGAGAATAGTATTCAATATATTCTAGATTAATTATATACTTGGGTAAAGTTCATTAAAAAATATAGAAATAAGATTCGTCCATAATTTTAAATAAATTATCATGAATTATCTATTTTGAATGAAATTGACTTCAGAGACCAGAATACACTAGCACATAACCAAATAGGTGTTGTATACGTGACATCATGTCCGTATAATGTGATGTATTAGTATTCATGTATGCAATAGAAAATCTAAGAGTATATGACACTAGTATTTGACATTGTTATTAAAGGGATGAATAGATGCTAGACTAATAAGATCTATAATATCCTATACTTTGGATGTTTTTCTTTTACAGATTGTGCCTTTCAGCTAATAAATATATCGAAAATTTGTCTAATTCATACATACATGTATAAAGAATAGGTAGATATGTGGTACATACATAATGAATTAGAACTTTGTTTGTCTCACACAAAATATTAAAAGAACAGTCGGTACTTAAGTTTACTAAAATATGTTGTGGACACAAACAAAAAAAGAAGAAGAAAATGTTGTCTTTTCTTTTATTGGCGCAAGGCTACCACAAATCGAGTATGCCTGAGAGATCGTGCGCTGAGGATCCCCGAGTACAAAAAAGAATTCTGGGGAGTGGGACGATGGAGATCGAACGGCAGTTGCTCTTTTACTCCGTTGACATTTCGATTACAAAAGTGGGAGAAAACCTAAGAAAATTGCTAACCCTCGGCTCACTGGCAAGAAGTGCAGCAATTTGGCTCTTGAAAATGCTCTCCGTTCTGTGTGTTTGAAGAGGAATGAGGCCCCCCTTTTATAGTCGTTCCTGAGCTGGAATGGTGTTATGTGCCCACATGAAGAAACACGCTAGTTTTTATATGGGCGCATAGTCCTGCTTTGGGCGCATAGGACATAGGTACATACAGGCTGCGAGATAATGGGTTGGTCATGGTATTGACGTGGCTGTATGCTTCGGTGCACAACTGCTCGTGGAGACTGACGTGGCCGCTGCGCTTCGGTACACGTTTTGATCATGGCTTCGACCGAGTCAGGCTTGGGCGCATAACCATGTCTCAGGCTATGCGCCCTCTTTTCGGGGAGTTAGTCTTGGGCGCATGGAACTTCACTGGCTAGGCACATGAAGTTATACTGACTGGGTGCTTGAAGCTTCATTGGCTGGGCGCATAGAGCTCCACTGACTGGAGGCATGGGGCTTCATTTGCTTAAAATTTTTATGCTTCTATAATACCCCTTCAAAGTTTTCGATACTTGAACAATATTCGAAATACTTTAAAAGAAGCATGGATCATCTTCTTACGAGGCAATGGGCTCATAGCACGGCTCTCTCCTTGGGCGTATAGTGCTTTGGCCAGCCTGTCAAGGAGATACGACTGTTGAGATTTTCCTCGAAATCCGAACTGACAGATTTATCGGAATGGAATTTGAAGCGGTCCATCCTTCATATATCGTCCATGTCAGCAAGGGACATTCGCATAGTATGCAGAGAGCTGATCCTTCACATGTGCGCATAGGCTGCAATGGGCGCATAGTACATAATGGGCGCATACAGCAGGCGGGCGCATAGTATAGCCCGTGCCTATAAATAGACCCTTGGAAGAGATAGAAAGTTCATTATTCCTTTCTCTTCAAATTTTTTAGAAAAACTGTTCGTCTTCTTTCTTTGAGAATCATGTCTCCTAAGGTCTCCAAGAGATCCGCGAAGGCAAGAGGGCTGCGCCGAGTGGACTCTCCTCCTACGGCAGCGTCTTCGGCAGTCCAGGACCCGATTCTGGGTGAGGGTATGCTTCAAAAAACAAAGTCTCGAGCGTTAATTTGTGGCGCTCATACTTTTTTTCTGCCTGGGCACTTGCGTCTAAGGCAACATACTTCTGTGAGCATTACTATACGCCCACAGAAGTCATGCGTCAACACTGTGGTGTGCTATACGTCCACGTGCTGCCACGTTTTGCGTCATCTAAGCAGTGGCATGTTATGCGCCTACGCATTGTTATGTGCATGTATGTCTTATTTTGGGCACATATCCCTTTGGCGCATAGCCCTTTGGGTGCATAGGAGTTCTTCAGGACTTGGTTTTTTTCTGCAGTTTCCTGACTCTGACTTTCTTTCTGCCCTTACTTTTTGTAGGGATCTGGCTAGCAAATTTCTCCAAGATCGGTATCGGCAATTCTGGGCATGTTGAAGATGCAACATTTGACGTACACATCAGGGAGTTCGGGACTCTTCGTGTTTTGGAAGGGTTCTGTCCAGCAAACTTCTCCAGGAACGGTATCGGCAATTCTGGACATGGTGAAGGTGCGACACTTGACATCCACATCAGAGAGCTCAGGACTCTTCGTGTATTGGAAGGGTTTTCCTCAGATGGTAGGAAGAACCTTTATACATCGAAGAGTCGGACGGTAGTTGGGCGTTACCGTGAAAGTTCTGCTTTTACGCTTCTTCAAGTAGGCAGAAGCAACACTAGAGATGTTGTTTGAAGGTATGGTCTCTTGAAGAAATGGACCCACAACGTCTGCCATATGGAGGAGAGGAGAACATCATTTGTAGATGTTTTAGCATACTATATTTGCCCTCCTCCGTGTAGCTTCTCGAAGGTTCAACAGCCTTGTTTGCTTGCTCAGTAGTAAAACATGACCTCCTTCGCGGACCACAAAACCACTTTTCGACGAAAGCATGGTGCTGCCAAGCTGATCAAGCTCTGTGTTGCTGATGAGTAGCAGATTTTCTCTTCTTTTGGACTTCAATGTAATCTTTTACTTTTTACCATGATGAGGAGATGAAGAACTTTTTGTTTTGCTCATGAGATGTAGTCCTGTAAATGTAACTGATTTTAAATAAACAGAGTACATTCGCTCCATTCTTTGCTTGTAATATCTGTGGTGATTGTGTTGGAGAGCCAACCATTTGTGTAAAGGGTATCCCGCTAGGGGAGCTCCCACCCTCCTTTTTGTTTGTTTGAACCCATCGTCCTTCAGTACGCTGGCGGTACAGGAAATAGATTTGAAACGAAAACCCAACGGCGGAAATATGGATGTGATAGGTTTTATGGTCTTGACACCATGTCTTTTATCCTGGATTGGGTATAGGTGTCGAGTCGGAAGACTATCGTATCAGAGGTAGTATAGACGTGACACGTGATAATCCGGAGTGGTTTTGTGAAATGTCGATGCTAGAGGAAATGTGGACGTAGAAAGGATATTTCTGGTAGATATTTCGCTGGAGAATTTTTTGTGTGGACCTATTATTCGCTTTATGTTCGAATGATTCGAACATAGATAATAAGTTGAATGAAGCTTCTAGTAGAGGTAATATGGACGTAATAGCAGAGGATGTTCTATATTTGACCAGAGGTAATATGGACGTGGAAAGATACATCACATTAGGTAGGAGTGGATAGTTCAGAGGTAGTGTGGACATGATTATCCTTGATGAATGCTTTGCTCAGAGGTTATGTGGACGTGGCAAAACACAATCATTTCATTGGGGAAATAATTATCATAAAACAATTCAGAGGTAATAGGAACATGACTTATTTTCGTCAAACAGAGTCAAAAATAGAAATGATTCCACTGGGGAAATATTTAGTGGACCTATTATCCAGGGCGTATTCAAGACTCTTGAAATACGGATAGTAGTTAGATAGTTTTTTTTAAATCATATAAACATCGCACTGTACATTTACATGACTGAACATGTGTGAACATTATGTAAAAGGGGTTACACATAGTATTTCTTCAGGAACTTGCCGTTGATAGGCATTATGAGCAAGTCATCGTCGAGCTTGGTCAGTCGGTACGTACCGTTAGAATACACCGATTCTATGACGAAAGGACCTTCCCATTTAGGCTGAAATTTCCCTTTTGTTTTGTACGTCATGACCATCGGTCTTCTTACTGCTAGGACCAAATTGCCGACGTGGAAGATCCTTTCCTTCACCTTTTTGTTGAAAGCTCTGGAAAGGCGTTCTTGGTATAGCTCAATACGCTGTTGAGCTAATAAGCATTTTTCATCTAGCGCTTCGAGCTCTTGGAGTCGCAGACAGTAGCCTTCTTCAGTAGTCAACTTGCTAGCTAGGGCTACTCGAAGAGAAGGAATCTAGATTTCTAGGGGAAGAAATGCTTCGCTCCCATAAACCAGAGAGAATGCCGTACTGTCTGTTGGAGTCCGGACCGTTGTGCGACAGGCCCATAGACATTCATCGAGCTTCTCATTCCAATCGCGCTTGTTTGAAGACACGAACTTCTTGAGAAGTTTTATGATAGTTTTGTTGAAGGCTTCTGCTAGCCCGTTAGCCGCTGGATTATAGGTAGTAGAGGCTATGTTCTAGATTCGATTCTTATCGCAGAACCGATAGAACGCATGGCTTGCGAACTTTGGACCATTATCATGGATGATCCTGCGAGGTAGGCCGAAGCGGTAGATGACGTAATATTTGATAAAACTGATCATGTTTGACGTCTTCACTTCGGTGAACGGTATAGCTTTCGCCCATTTGGAGAAGTAATCGGTTATGGCTAGGATGAACCGATGTCCCATGGAGGATGGCGAGCTGATTGGTCCTATGATGTCCATGCCCCAGGCTTTAAATGGCCAAGATGCTACCATCGGGTGTAGAAACTCCGAAGGTTGATGAATGAAATCGGCGTAGAACTAACAAGCTCTACACTTTTTCGTATATTCAACCGCATTCGCTATCATTGTGGGCCAGTAATAACCCATTCGTTTGAGACGATCTTATAATTTGGGGCCTGGTTGATGTGTACCACAAACTCCATCGTGTGCCTCCCGGAGTGCATGTTTGGCTTCTGTGTCTGATAAGCATCGTAACAGTAGCCCGTTGTAAGAGCGTCGGTACAACATCTTGGTAGCTGTGTCGTAGTAAAATCTGAGGGATCGCTTTTGGATGGATACTACTTCCTTCGGGTCCTCGGAGAGGATTCTATAGACAACATAGTCTATGAAGGGAAATCTCCAGTCTTTAGCATCGACGTTAGTTTCCGCTGCATAACTGTGATGAATATGCAAGACATTTTTTACACAGAATAGTTCTCGACCAGACACTGTGATTAACTGCTGAGTATTGGTAGAAACGGTCAAGGAAGCAGTGAGACCGGCTAGAGAATCTGCCTCTATATCTGTAGTCGAGGTACGTGCTCGATGAATAATCCAGCGAAAGTAGACGCCAACTCGATTGTTGCTCTGTGGTAGGGGATGAGATCTTCGTGGCGAACTTCGTAATCCCTTCGGACCTGACTAACTATTAGCTTGGAATCACCGCAAGCCTCTAGATAGTCAACTCCCAGTTGCTTCGCTAGTTGTAGGCCGATTATTAGGGCATTATATTTGGCTACATTGTTGGTGCATGGTTCCACGAGAGAATATGCACGATGTATAACCACATGATCATGTGACACGAGCACGATACCTACTCCAGCCACGATGTTTCCTTTGGGCCATGTTCTTGATGCGCCGTCAAAGAACATTCGCCAAATAGGGATTTTTTCAGTTGCAGTGTTAGACTCCACCACTTCGTCGGGGATTTCATCGTAGAGTTTGAACGACTCCGACACCGGATGAGCTGCTAGAAAATCAGCTAATACTTGGCCTTTTACTGCCTTCTGAGGGACGAAGATCATATCATATGGAGTCAATAGCATTGCCCATGTAGCTAAATAGGAATTAAGAGAACACGGTTTAGTCATGAGTATTCTAAGAGGGTTGACTTTAGATATGATGTGGATTGTCTGCCCAGACACGTAGTGGCGTGTCTTTTGGATGGCAAATACTAGTACAACGCATTCCTTCTCTACTGGTGTGTATCTGTATTTGGCACCCACCATTGTGCGGCTGAGGTAGTAGATTGCCTGCTCATGGCCGCCTTCATTCTTTTGAGCTAAGAGGGCGCCAAGAGAATGGTCTATGGCACGAACATATAGTAAGAAGGGCTTCCCCATTATTGTAGCTACCAATACTGGAGAGCTTGTAAGATACGCCTTGATGTCGTCGAATGCACGTTAACATTATTCAGTCCAGACGAAAGATACGCCTTTCTTCACGATGTAGGAACGAAATCGTAAAGCAGAATACTCTAGAGGGGGGTGAATAGAGTTGGCAGCAGAATAATGCTAATTAAAAATGTTAGCAGCAAGATCACAGAATAATAATCACAACTAAATGATGTAAAGACAGAGATAAGAAAGCAAACGCAAAGACAGCGATGTATACTGGTTTCCCTCTGTTGAGGACTAGTCCAGTCGGTAGAACTCTTGCTACCAGTTGAATCCACTATTGGCAAAACCGCAAGTTTTCTTACGAAGTCCTTGTAACTTCTACAACGCGAGCTTTGATATGAAGAACTCGTCCAACTTTAATTGTGAAGAGATATTCTTCTATCAGCCATCTGATTACAATCACTCTGAAACTTCTCGACCGCACCGCACCGTACTGGCTTGGGATCTGAAAATTAAAGCTCAAGAAAAACTCTTTGGAAGACTGAAAGCTTTAAGTAGAGAGAAGATTGAAAGTGAATGAGTGTGTTAAAATGATCGAAATCCTTCTCTATTTATAGGAGTTCCAAAGACAGAATTCTGGCAGAATTCTGGCAGAATTCGGGCAGAACTCGATGAGAAAATCTCGGTCAAATCCGCAACTGCAGGAGGACCAAGTTCCAAGGAATTCAAAAACAAAACGGCCACTAACCAAACTCTGGCCGAACTCTGGCCGAGTTTTGTCAGGGTTAGGTTAGGGTTTTAAAATTAGTTTTTGGGGAATTTTGAAAACCTTTTTGGAGCTTTTGTAAATACGAATGTTTTTCAAAACTAAGGACATTTTGAAATCATTTTGGAATAGCCTATTTGCCAGTACGAATCGGTGTACAAAGTATTCTTAGACTCAAATAAAATAAAAAATACATTGCTCAAAAAAATGCAGACTCGAACAGGCAAACAACGCTTCGGTCTTGAACTGTGTAAATCGTTGTTCTTGATCATGTCCAAGAGTCCGAGATATCCTGACTTGTTCCATATATCGAGACAGAGTTTGGTCAATTATTAAAATTAGTTTGACCATATGACCAATGGGCCAACAATCTCGTCCATTTTGATAATTGACAAACTATGAATGATATAACATCTAAGCTTGGAATCAAATCAAAAATAGTGAAGTAAAATTGTTCATATCCTGTATGCATTTTCTCAAAAGATGTTAGATCCTTATTTCTCCCCCGTTGTCACTTAACAAAATAATTGTAAAAGAGAAAGCTCCCCCGCAATCAATATATAAGTAACAAACAGTGAAGAAACACATAAAAAAATGATAGATGGTAGAGACAAAAAAAATAACATCACATGCATGTATTTGTCTCAGGCAGTTTATAATATAACAGAGAATTAATTCACAGGCAGTTTATAATATAGAAGCAGATAAAGATGCTATAAATAAATAAATAAACTGATGTGAAAGATAAACTACGAATCCCATAAAGATAAAATGATGTTCAAGAGACATCAATAAATATCCAGTACAAGTCTGATAATAAAAAGATAAAAAGACAGAAACTTGGAATGTCGGAGCATTTCCAAGTGTACTGTAGCGGTGCACCTTCGTTAGATAAACCAAGGATTTCCACTAAGAGGACATCATTGAACTCGATGTCTAGTCCGCCAACACGAGTACTTACGTCAAACGTGTTTAATATGATATTGCAGTAGAAAAGTCTAATGGCATTAGTTGCTACCGGGAAACAAAGTTTAACAACGTGTTGTAACCCTAATGCCTCAAAATAAGGGCGGTGTTCTGGAAACACAGTCCATTTGATAGGAGCGCCTGTGCATATGGATCTCATGAAAAAGTCTCCATACCACAGAAGGGCTTGATCTAGGGTTTTAAAATAAAATCCATCGAACGCGCCATCACTCGATTGAACTGGCGAAAAGAGGGAATCCGTGGGTGGATTCGAAGATGATCCTTCCTCACTAGGATTGGTCGTCTTCTTCCTCTTGAAGGGGTTAAATCCCTTAGGCGGCATTGTGCAATAAAAGTAAATATGCACGAAATTGAAAGGAGGAGAAATACGGAGTTATACCTCCTGAGATTCAAGTATGTTGTAGAGGACAACGAACTCCGCACGAATCCAAAATTTGGATGGATTTTACCACGTAGATTGGAAGAAACGGAGTGGTGAAGAACTAGTGTTTAAGGGCTCTCACGTGGCTGTTGTTGCTGTGATGGTGGTGTTTAGAAGCAATGAAGAAGAAAGGCTCTCGGGTTCTGGTTATATAACCAGATACCACTAACCGAACTCGGGCCGAATTCGGTCCGAAGTCTGGCCGAATTTGCCTGGGGTTGGTTTGGAACACTTTATTTTTTATTGACTCATTTCAAAGATTTAATTCAAAGATTAGTAATTTTAACATTCAATTAATATAATTAATGTTATTTTATAGATTAAATATCGTTACACAGTGACTGTCTCAGATTAGCTGTAGGAGTACTGTCCCAGCTGGCGGAGGTTCACCGGGGAACTCTTAAGTACCGCTTCGCTTCAACCGTAGTTGTGATGACAGACAGACTCTTTATTGGCTTGTCTCTAACACAGTTTTTACGTATTGAAATAAAATCATAAAACAAAATTAATTAACATTATTGACGTCAAAAATTCCTAATTCTCGACGTAAATAATTGAAACGATCTTCTGCTAGAGGTTTTGTGAAGATGTCAGCTAATTGATTCTCAGTATCTATGTACATAAGGTCAATATCTCCATTTTGATGATGATCTCTAAGAAAATGATGTCGGATCTCGATATACTTAGTATGAAAATGACATACTGGATTCTTAGTCAAATTAATTGTGCTCGTATTGTCACAGAAAATGGGAATGCGTATATAAAATAAATCATTATCTTCTAAGGTTTATTTCATCCACAAAATCTGAGCACGACAACGTCCTGCGGCGATATACTCAGCCTCTGTTGTTGATAGGGCTACAGAATTTTGCTTTTTACTAAACCATGAGACTAAAGCTTTGCCTAAGAAATGACATGTGCCGTTGGTGCTTTTTCTATCAACTTTGCATCCAGCAAAATCTGCATCCGAGTAACCAATAAGGTCAAAGGACTTAGTTTTGGGATACCATAAGCCAATAAAAGAAGTGCCCTTAAGGTATCGAAAGATACGCTTAACTGCACACAGATGTGATTCCTTTGGATTAGCTTGAAAACGTGCACACAGGCAAACACTAAACATAATATCTGGACGACTAGCAGTTAAATAAAGTAAACTACTGATCATACCTCGATACTTACGTGTGTCGACCGGCTTGTCTTGTTCATCAATATCAAGCTTTGTTAAAGTTGCCATCGGAGTGCCAATAGGTTTGACATTGTCCAAATCAAACTTCTTTAGCAAATCTTTTGTGTACTTGGCTTAATTTATGAATGTCCCATTGTCAGTTTGTTTAATTTGCAGTCCGAGAAAGAATTTTAGCTCTCCCATCATGCTCATCTCAAACTCATTCTGCATACACTTAGAGAATTCTTGACACAGAGATTCATCAGTAGATCCAAATATAATATCATCAACATAGACTTGTATTAAGAGAAGCTTGCCAATAAAAGACTTAATAAAAAGTGTAGTGTCAACCTTGCCTTTTGAAAAACCGTTGTCAAGTAGGAAAGAGCTTAGACGATCATACCAAGCACGAGGGGCTTGTTTTAAACCGTATAAAGCTTTCTTCAACTTGAAAACATGATCAGGGTTTTTAAAATCTGTGAAACCTGGAGGTTGTGCTACAAAAACTTCTTCTTTTATAAAACCATTTAAAAATGCACTCTTGACATCCATTTGAAATAATTTAAAATTATAAAAACATGCAAATGCATATAACATGCGAATGGATTCTAATCTCACAACTGGGGCATAAGTCTCATCGTAGTCGATACCTTCTTCCTGATTGTATCCTTGAGCTACGAGTCGAGCCTTATTACGAGTCACTAAACCATTCTCGTTCAGTTTATTTTGGAATACCCAACGGGTGCCAATGACCGGATGATCAATAGGCTTGGGAACAAGTTCCCAAACTTGATTCCGTTCAAATTGGTTTAATTTCTCTTGCATAGCATCTATCCAAAAATTATCACTACATGCTTCATCAATAGTTTTGGGTTCTAGCTGTGAAATGAATGCAATACTAGAAACAATATCTCTACTGGATGTACGAGTACTTACACCTTTGGTAATATCACCAATTACCAAATCCTTTGGATGATCAGCCGTAAATTTTAATCTTTTCGGCAGACTCTGAAGGTAGCTGGTTCCTGGATCTTCTCTAGGAGGATCAGCTAGTACAGAGCTTGGTTGAAAATCAGCTGGTGTTAAGCTTGGTACAGTTAGATCTTCGTCATTGTCATCGATAGTCATTTGATTCAGTTCATCAAAAGTGACGTTGATTGATTCTTCGATGATCATAGTTCGTTTGTTGAAGACTTTGTATCCTTTGCTCTTGGCCGTATAACCTAAAAATATACCTTCATCAGCCTTTTCGTCAAACTTTCCCAAGTTGTCTTCTGTATTAAGAATAAAGCATTTACAACTAAATATTCTAAAATATGAAACTGATGGAATTCTATCAAACCATAACTCAAATGGAGTCTTCTTCGATTTAGGTCGAATTAGAACTCTATTGAGAATAAAACAAGCTGTATTGACAGCTTCAGCCCAGAAATATTTGGGTAGACTAAACTGGTTTAACATTACTCTGGCTATTTCGAATAGAGTTCTGTTCTTACGTTCCACAACTCTATTTTGTTGTGGAGTCCTAGGGTAGGAAAACTCGTATACAAAACCGTGTGTGTTACAAAATTGCTCAAACTCTGCATTCTCGAATTCGCCACCATGATCGCTTCAAATACGAGTGATCATGTAACCTTTTTTATTCTGTACTTTCTTGCAAAAGGCGATAAATTCGGATAATGCATCATTCTTACGTGTCAAAAAGTATACCCACGTGTATCTAGAGTAATCATCTATAATTACAAAAGCATATAGCTTACCTCCGAGGCTAGCAACTCTGTTAGGACCAAATAAGTCCATATATAGCAATTATAGAGGTCTAGTAGTACATACTGCGTTTACTGACTTGAAAGTGGATCTGGTAGCTTTGTTCTTTTTACATTGGCTGCATACCGAATCCTTTTTGAATGTTATGTCTGGTAAACCGCGTACTAGCTTCTTCGTGGATAATCTCGAGATTGTGTCCATATTTGCGTGACCGAGTCTCATATGCCACAGATGACTCTCATCACTTTTAGCCATTAAGCATCTACCTGAAATGTTAGTTTCTTCCAACAAATAGAAAACATATATGTTGTCTTCCCTGATACCTTCAAAGATAGTACTACCAGTTGAGCTATCAACTATAGTACATTTGTCTTTGCCAAAGTTGATGCCATAACCATGATCAGCTAAATGACTTATGCTGAGTAGATTATATTTCAACTCGGTAACCAGACAGACATCCTTAATCACAGGATAGGGAGACTTACCAACATCACTGATACCAATAATATACCCTTTTAAGTTATTACCGAAGGAAACATAACCTTCCTTCTTCTTCTTCGACAGTGTTGTAAATAATGTAGCGTTACCGGTCATATGCTGTGAACAACCGCTGTCGAGTATCCATTTGCTTTTAGCATGTGAAAGGTGTTCCACCTACAAAACATTTTGCAGATGAAATTTTTGGTACCCATTTCTTGTAGGGTCCTGAAATGTTAGCTTTTGGTATCCATACATAAATATTTAAATCAACAAGCTTTCTGATTCTATATGCAGGAGAAATATGACCAGTGTGGCCACAATAATGACATTGTGCATGTTTAGTGTTGAAAGCTGAGTGATGTGCATGGTTGGTAGGTTTAGGTTTTCTAGTCTAGAAGAAAGCATACCTATAATCCTGTTTGGGCTTAACCTTTTGGGGTAAAGGTTTGATATGGTTAGGTCTGACAGTGTTTGGTTAGGGAATGTTCCGATTATTCGGTAAGTGACACGTGTTAGGGTAGAAAGCAGCAGTCTCAGGCTGTTTTTCTAACCTAATTTCCAATCTTTTGGAAGTGTCATACAACTTAGTATAGTCAGAAGTGAGTGCTTCCATTCTGACTTGTGCACATTGAAGACTTTTCTTCTCTTTAGAAAGTTCTTCTTTTAGTTGGTCAATAACCTTGTCTTTCTCTTCAGATTACTTGGTAGTCTCGTGCAATAAGAGCTTAATAGAAGAAAGCTTACCAGACTCACTAATATTATTTCTAACCTCAGCTAGTAGGTCGATAAGTCTTCCTATTTTACCTTTGTACTCTTTGAGTACCTTCTTAGAGGTCTGATATTTACTACGCAGTTTCCTGCAATCACTTATCAGTTCACTAAAGGCATCTCCTAATTGCTCAAAGGTGAAGTTATCATATGTATCAACTACAGGTTCAGAGAGTACCTGATCGGATGCCATAAAGCATACATTTGCAGCGTCTTCTGATTGTTCATCTTCTGAGTCGCTGGCTTCACTTTCATGTCATATGCTGGTGTTAGCATATCTCCGAGATGTTGATCTCTTCAGGTTCCCTTTCTCATACCTGTTGCTCTTCTTGCTTGATGATGAGTTTGTAGGACAATCCTTCTTCATGTGTCCCTTCTTCTTGTAGCCATAGCAGACAGCATCATCTTGATACCAGTTGTTGCTGCTATTGTTTTCTTTGGTTTTCTTCTCATATCTCATGAATCTTTTGAATTTCCTTGCTAGAAGTGCTTGATCTTCAGCATCAGATTCACTGCTGTCTGAATCACCTTCAGCAGCTTTTCTGTGCTGAGCCTTGAAAGCGATCGTCTTTTCCTTTGGTGCAGGCTCTTCAAAATCTTGTAGCTCCAGTTCATGAGTGAGTAGCTTACCCATGAGTACTTCGAGGGACATAGTTGTGAAGTCGTTCCCTTCAAGGATTGCAGTAGCCTTTGGAATCCAGTTCTTGGTAAGTGCTCGCAGGAGTTTGCAAATCTTTTTATGGTTACTGTAATCTTTGCCTAGGGAGGATAAAGGATTTACAATATCCAAGAATCTTTCGAACATCTGAGTAACTATTTCGTTGGGCTTCATCTTGAATACCTCATACTCTTGAGTAAGTCTGCTGACCTTTGATTCTTTGACTTGAGTTGTGCCTTCATGTGTGACTTCAAGAAGCTTCCACACTTCATTAGCAGTTGTGCAGATAGACACCCTGTTAAATTCAGTTCTGTCTAAAGCATAAAATAAAGCGTTAATAGCACGTGCGTCAAGACTGGCCTTTTTCTTTTCTTCCTCTGTATATCTGTTATGGGGTTTTTCAATTAAAACTCCATCAACATTTATACGAGGTGGCTTTTGATAGCCATCAATAACAATAGACCATAAATCAAAGTCAAGTGATTTCAAGAAGAAACTCATCCGTGTTTTCTAATAGGTATAATTCGTACCATCAAACAGTGGAGGTCTGTTTGTGGCCTGGCCTTCGCTTGTGAATTTCACAGTTGCCATGTGTTGTGCTGTAATCTATATAACAATTAGTTAAATGAATAAATAATTGCAATATTACCTTGCTTTACCTGTAACACCCGCTTTGATACCAATTGTAGGAACGAAATCGTAAAGCAGAATACTCTAGAGGGGGGGTGAATAGAGTTGGCAGCGGAATAATGCTAATTAAAAATGTTAGCAGCAAGATCACAGAATAATAATCATAACTAAATAATGTAAAGGCAGAGATAAGAAAGCAAACGCAAAGACAGCGATGTATACTGGTTTCCCTCTGTTGAGGACTAGTCCAGTCGGTAGAACTCTTGCTACCAGTTGAATCCACTATTGGCAAAACCGCAAGTTTTCTTACGAAGTCCTTGCAACTTCTACAACGCGAGCTTTGATACGAAGAACTCGTCCAACTTCAATTGTGAAGAGATATTCTTCTATCAAGCCTTCTGATTACAATCACTCTGAAACTTCTAGACCGCACCGCACTGGCAAAACGACTAGAGGATTGTAATTGGCTTGGGATCTGAAAATTAAAGCTCGAGAAAAACTCTTTGGAAGACTGAAAGCTTTAATTAGAGAGAAGATTGAAAGTGAATGAGTGTGTTAAAATGATCGAAATCCTTCTCTATTTATAGGAGTTCCAAAGACAGAATTCTGGCAGAATTCGGGCAGAACTCGATGAAAAAATCTCGGTCAAATCCACAACTGCAGGAGGACCAAGTTCCAAGGAATTCAAAAATAAAACGGCCACTAACCGAACTCTGGCCGAGTTCTGTCAAGGTTAGGTTAGGGTTTTAAAATTAGTTTTTGGAGAATTTTAAAAACCTTTTTGAAAACCTTTTTGGAGCTTTTGTAAATACGAATGTTTTTTCAAAACTAAGGACATTTTAAAAACATTTTGAAATCATTTTGGAATAGCCTATTTGCCAGTACGACTCGGTGTACAAAGTATTCCTAGACTCAAATAAAATGAAAAATACATTGCTCAAAGAGATACAGACTCGAACAGGCAAACAGCGCTTCGGTCTTGAACTGTGTAGATAGCTGTTCTTGATCATGTCCAAGAGTCCGAGATATCCTGACTTGTTCCATATATCGAGACAGAGTTTGATCAATTATTAAAATTAGTTTGACCATATGACCAATGGGCCAACACATGAGCTGGGTGAACGGTTGACACCTTCCAGAGAGGTTTGAAATGAATCGTCTGATGTAGACTAGCCTTTCTTGTAGTCCGCGTAGCTCTTTGAGGTTTCTTGGGGGATGCATGTTGAGTATAGCCTTCACTTTCTCTGGGTCCAGATGTATACCCTTTGAAGTGATGAGGAAACCAAGGAACTTGCCGCTGGAGACTCCCAGAAAAGACTTGGTTGGATTCATCTTGAGTTGGTGTGCACGCATTAGTTCGAACACCGTTCTCAAGTCTTGGAGGTGGTTGCCCTTGAGATGACTTTTGACTGCGATATCGTCTACGTAGCACTCCACAGTTTTGCGTAAATGATCACAAAAAATTGTGTTCATGGCTCGCTGGTATATCGCCCATGCATTCTTTAATTCGAAGGGCATCACCGTATAGCAGTATACCCCTAACGGTGTTCGAAAAGATGTGTGCTTCTCGTCGTCGGGGAACATCTTGATTTGGTTGTAGCCTAAGAACCCATCCATGAAGGACATCCGTTCGAAGCCGCAAGTGTTGTCGATCAATACATCGGTGATCGGTAGAGGGAACTCGTCTTTCGGACATGCAGAGTTCAAATCACGGTAGTCGATACAGACTCAAACTCTACCATTCTTTTTCTTGACTGGAACGATGTTAGCAACCCAGTCTGGATGTTGTTCCTCGCGAATGAATCCACTGGCGATGAGCTTCTTGACTTCATTCTCGATGGCTTCCATGACGTCTAGTCAAAATCATCATTGTTGTTATTTCACTGGTTTAGCTTTAGACGAAATATTCAAACGGTACATGGCGACTTTAGGGTCCAAGCCTGGCATGTCTTCATATCTCCATGAGAAGACGTTGATGTATTCTCTTATAAGCTGTATAAGAGATTGGCGTTCATCGTCAGATAAGCTTTTGCTGATGAAGATTGGTTTGAAGGATGCTTCATCTCCTAGATTGACTTAGATGACTTCGTCTTCGGTGGATGGTTTACGTTGTTCGAACCGCAGCTCCCACCTGGTGTCCATCTTTTGAGCCTATTGTTCGAGTTCGATTGATTGGACATCGTCTGTAATTTGGTCGGCGGAAACCATGTTGACGGACAGAGTTGCTTTGAACATGTCGTCGATGCTGGAGTCTGAGTCCCAGAGGGAGGAATCAGAAGAATAAGAATAATGATCTGCTTCATCATCTGATCTTTCAGAAGTTGTTGGAGGAGAAACATACCCCAAACCAATACCGCTTCATTGATAGTAATTCTCGGGTTTGTCGGGAGGAGCAAAGTATCGTATTGGCAACCGTCGTCCTCGGCCGTAATTTAGCCCGTCGTCACTTTTGATGTCATATCCCATATTCTGGATGATATTCTTGGCCTGCCAACTATACCGAAAAAGTTGCATTTTCTCAGAGTCATAGTCAGCTTCTGTGTTGTGCTTGGAAGAAGTAGAGTCTAGAACGAACTTTCTCTCACCAATTATACGACCGAAGATGATTAGCTCTTCACCTTTCTTTCTGGCTAGAACGACGAAGTAGAGGATATCTTCAGGGTAAACTTTTTTTTCGCAGGTGAAGTGTTATGACCGGCATGTAGAGGTGTGGTCCTATGCCGTTCTCTAGGGCGTATATCGTATCTATGTAATAGTTTACAGATTGATAGACATCAGAGTAATTCAAATATAAACCTTTACTAAGGAAATACGCAAGTTCTACTTTAGGGATAACATCATCCGCTGAAGGTACATTATTCTGAGTATTGATATACTCATTGAGAGGACCATCATCTGGAAGAAAAGCTACAGTCTTGGCCGAGTTCACCATGTAGGGTAATTCTTCAGGATTGGGAGGACGGGCATCAGTAGGTTCTTCCCTGGCTGTTTTGCTGAGAGTGATGGTCAATGGTTTGACCTTGTTGGGTTTCTTCTTTTTCACCCAGATTGTAAGAGGCTTCGGAGTACTTTTTGGAGTAGTACGTCCTTTGACACGGATAATTCGGAGACCATCGTTAGGGGATGTAGTTGCTTTAGCTTCATTGCCATCATCATTGGGGGGTTGAGATTGGTAAAGTACCAAATCTCCATAGTAAGCTTCGATGCCCTTGAAAGGATCGACATCAGCAAACTTTGTTTTAACGACACCGTCGTTGTTGACGTAGTTGAAGCACTGGTGAAGTGTGGAAGGGACGATCATGTTCTCATGTATCCATGGACGTCCCAATAAGACGTTGTAGGATACATTGGCATCGATCACGTAGCAGGAAACCTCCGTTCGGAGATCACCGATCTGGCATTTGAGACGGATCTTGTCCAACGGATGGCTTCGACCAGCATTGAAATCCATTATAGTTGTGTTGGTTGCGGATAGCTTGTGCAGTGGGATTCCCAGGATTTGAAGCAAACTTCTAGGAATGATGCTGAGGGAGGATCCTGGATCGATGTGCATGCGGTCCACCTTGATCGCCCCGATATACCCTGTATAGTACAGGGGTCTATCATGACGATTATTTTTTAGTAGCATGTCCTCCTGTGAGAAGGTGACATTGGGCACCACTTCCATAGTACTGTTGCAGTGGAGGCAGGAGTCAGGATCTACAGCGGGAGCTTTGACTTCAGCGAGGTAAGAGTCGGCCTGTAGCAATGCCTCACTTAAGGCCTTTCGCGTTTCTTTGGAGAGTCGTAATAGATCTAACAGACACAACCTGGCAGGTGTATTAGCTAGCTGATCCAGTATGTCAAAGTTGTAGGGTCGATCCATGCCTTCGGGAGATGGCACCTTCAGAGAGGCTTAGTCGGGCAGGCTTCTAAGCTTGTGGGGGCAGCAGGAGCTTGAGAAGGTAGTATTTCTTCTTGTGTGGGATCGTACGTCCGAAGATAAGTCTTCTCCGATCGCATCTCGCCATATAGAACCTCGTAGATAGGAGAGGATACCATATGGCATGACTTGTATTTCTTGCCCTTTCTTGCTTTGGGAAGTGCTACTCCCTGCGTCACTTCTTGGACAAGGTCTAGGTTGACCCACATGATCTCACCATGTGCAGTTGTGAGTGGAAGCAAGGTCGAGTTGCGAGCTGGTGGTAGGTTGACGACTTCTATCATCACTTTGGGGATTGGGACCACGCCGTCTGGGACTTCTGTAGGAGGAAAGTCGCCAAACTGAAGAGTGACCATGTTAGCAGATACGACCTTGTCTTCGTCTTCGAGGTTGATCACTTGGCTGTCGATAAGCTGTTGTATCTTCTTCTTAAGGACGATACAGTCCTTGGTGAAGTGATGCACGTACTGATGATAGGGACAGTACTTGGGATCATTGAATTAGCTCACCTCTGCAGGACGTTGTGGTGGAGGCAATATTAGCTTATTACCCTTCGTCAGTGTGTGGAAGATGGTAATGACATCGTCTTCGTCGAAGGAGAAGGTCTCCTTAGGCTTGTCGGAGGCGCCCTGAGAATTGGAAGCTCATTTGGATGTGTCGACTTTCAGGACTTCTTTTCCTTTACCCCCACGAACAGGGATAGTTTGAGGATACTTGCCTTTGTCTTCAGATTTGGGTGTCTTCAACCCAAATAGCTCCAAGTTAGGAACGTCATTTTCAGCAGCATCAGCGGCCCCAATGAAAGCAGGCAATGTATCATACTTATGTATACCTAGACAAAACTTCACTGTAGGAAGAAAGTTATGTCGACAAGTATCCATAAGTTCTGAGTCCGGTATGCCGAAGGACATCTTCAGTGCTAACCGCCTGAAGCGTTCTATGAAGGCGATGACAGACTCAGTCCTCCTTTGTTTGGTCTCGATGAGAGTGGACATACTAACGTGCATACAACTCTCGTAAAACCTGTTAAGGAACAACCTCTCCAAGTCTTTGAATGAATTGATACACCCGGCAGGCAGACTGCAGAACCATTCGAAGGCTACCCCTACAAGGTGCTAATATACAGCTTCGACAGGAACGGATCGTCTTGGGGCAAGTGTAGAGTCAGCGTGTTGAAGTAAGTCATGTGCTGACGAGGAGAAGTCAAACCGTCGAATGAGTTCAGCGTCAGCGGCTTGTAGTTAGGAGGGCAAGTAGCGTTCTCCCACTCAGGGGGATACGGTTGAGATATCCCCATCTTCTGTAGCTCATCTTTGTGTGAGATGGTGTCGAGGCGAGCAACCAGGGAATCAATTGCATCATGTTGATTGAGCAGGTGTTGGAAAACAGCTGCTGAACATTTGTCAGGTGTTGTTGGCGAAGGACCACCCCCAGTATTTGCAAGATTTGGAGGAGGCACAACGGAATAATACCCCTTTTGTAGGAAAGGAGGGTTGTTGCTGTGATCCGGACTAGCGTGGGCTGGGATGTTTTGTTGAGGTGGAGGAACAGCCCCAACAGCTTGAATTGTCATGATACTAGTAAGCATATCAGTGATCTTGGCGAATGCTGTTTCGAGACCCTCTAGCCGTTTACTAGTCTGATCACTGGCTTCTTAGGTCTTTCTCCGTCCGTGATGTATGTAGATAGCATACGAGAATGAACAGAGGAAGCAGTGCAACTGGTGCTGATACTATCTGTCTCCGAGTGGATAAGTCCTTCATCTTCAGGTAGAGAAGGTAGATAGTCACCATCGGATTCGGAGGGATCATCGTCCTCTGGAAGGCTACCCCCAGTGTAGGGGTCATCTGCTTCAGATTCTGAGGGAATGCTACCCCCGGCTTTGGAATATTCATCGTCCATACAGAATTTTGCCTTTGATCGAGTGCCCATATGGACTCCTTCAGATGTGACAGCTTGTTGGCTATCTGTTGGTAGACTTCGTCTTCTCTTTCTCGTGGAACTAAGAGAGAAGGTTTGGTTGTTGGTCCACCGTCTTTGATTGGGGCTTCCGTAAGGGGGATCCCATGAAGCCACGTTGGATGAAACACATAGTGGCTTCTCGTCGTCAGAGAAGTGCAGCCGTCGAAACACGGACCTTCTCTGAGGCACTCTTGTCACTTTGGACCAACAACAGTTGATAACAATATTGGTGCACGGAAGTGCACTATGAATTGTTATGTTCTCCCTCGCTTTACGCTTATGATTTATCATGTCGCGCAAGTCAGCGGAAGGGAGTTTTGTCTTACAACCCATGTTGTATGCATCGTCGAGCTTTGTATGTGGGTTCTGTCACGACCCGCACCCATTTTTTTTTAAAAACGGATACGAGACGTGTCCAAGTAAGCCTACGCCGCAGTGTCGGCGGTAGAACGCTGTCACGGCCATGAAGATCAAAATCACAAATAATGCTCATTCACATAATTAATTTAATTTACAAAGATCACAAGTTTTACATTTGTAGAAAAATATAAACTTGTACAAATAAATGAATGACTACAACTCAACTATCTATCTAGTCTCTAGGCTTTTGTCTGCAAGTATTCCCGTCACTTCCCAAGCTAAGTGAATCCACGGCTAACCTGAAAATGTTGGTTTCCAGTCAGGAATGGAACGAGCACAATTCACTGAATGCAATTTCAAATAAAGAAAATGACTATAAAACAAAGGTTAGACATCAATCATGAGTTTTGAAAATAAACAGTAAATACGGAAAACCAATAGCAATAAATAGATACAAAACACTTTCCCCAACTGTTAGAAGTACCGTTGATATGTGATCGGTCTGGGGCACTACACCGCACGGTCTACGAGGTCTACTTGCATGAAAAATAAGCACTGTATACGAGGTCTACTTGCAGAAATATAAACAATGTCTACGAGGTCTACTGCATAAAAATAAATAATGTCTACGAGGTCTACTGCATAAAAATAAACAATGTCTACGAGGTCTACTGCATAAAATTAAACAATGTCTACGAGGTCTACTGCATGAAAATAAACACGGTCTACGGTCGGATCACACATCCTTGGTACTTCTCATTCCCGACTCAACAATTTATAATAGAGTATAAAAATCACATAACCAATGACTAATCAATGAAATATAGTAAAGATCAATATCGAAATACAGACAATAAATTGTACTCGCCTGTGGTCCTCTGTTGGTGAAACCTACAGTCTGAACTAGTCAATGTGCCACAATAGTCAAAACTCGTACAATAGTACTCGAAAGCTGAAATAAACATTACCAATATTTTCAGAATAGTCAAATTAGCTAGGATTGCCTGTCCTTAAGTCCAATTCTGGATACAGGGGCAAAACGGTAATTTCGGATCAAAACTGTGTCCGCCGTTGGACCCGTTTTACACTGAAAAGCATGCCAGAGTCAACGGTCTCTAAAGTCGTCGAACTACATGTCCTAGTTTTCCGATATGAACCCAACCGTATGTCTAAAGTTGGATTTCGGCGGGCCGTGCACAAAATTGCCAGTTGAGTGGAACCGCGGGACCCGCAAAACGGTAATTTTATCAACTGTCTTAGAATTGGACCAAACTTGGCATACAGGACCAGAAAAATGATACGGTTCTGTTGGCGCAAGTTTCGTCTCGATCTGACGAGCGTACACAAAGTAATTGGAGAATTTGCAAAGTGCACGATACGGTGAATTTTGACGGATACGTATCAAATTCGTCGCGCACACGCGACCAATTTGAATTCTGCCAAAGCCCACACGACTACGAAGCCGTTACACAGCTTTCGATGCTTTCAGTTCGGGACCACATCGCCCGGAATGGCGGGACGCACGTCGTGTGGAGCGTTTTTGGGGTTTCGAAAACAGGTTTTTCCCTATTTTGAAATCAATTTTCACCAGAAAATAAACCTCTAGAAATTAAACTAAAAATAGGGTTTTGATCTTGATCATGTTGTCTAAAAGTCTATTCAGATAGATTTCTAAAATTTATAATATCTTGCTCGCAATCTGACCGAAAACATGGGTGGTCAGGACTGTTTCAATAGTCCAGGATTCGAGATTTTTCTCGATTTTGGAACTCGGTTTGCGACGCACACACCGCGAATTATTCCAAACTATTTGAAGGGAACTATAAAGGGTAAGGTTGTCGACAAACCTGCGAAGATGGTTCGACCATTGGTCGACCGAGCGCGACTAAGAGTTATTGCGAAGTTGGTCTCTTCGCGCTACTGTTGCTGTCGCACATGCGCGCGCGAGAGGGTCTCTTGGCCGATTTCGGCGGTCCCCGGCCGTGCGCGGTGGTCCAGGTCGACGCGCACGCGTATGGGGGTGCTGGGGAGGCGCGGCGTAGATGTTAGGGTTGGGAGTTTCCAGGTTCTCTCTCGTTTTTCACTCGACTGTTTATATATAGGTTGCGCGCGGTTCTGTAAGGGCTCGAGGAGTTAGCGCTCGGGTTTGCTTGGCTGGGAGAGAGGGTTTGGGACATCTCGGCCTGGTTGCTGTGGAGTTCGGGTTTAGGGGGATTGGCATTTTAATTAACTAGTTTTTTTCTTTTTTTCTTTTTTTTTCTTTTTACTAATTCTATTTCATTATATACTAATACATTTTACTTATATATATATAAGTACTCATATATACCTATGGATATGTATACAAACATACACATGCGCATATACATACATATTTATGTATAAAAATACACCACACACATATATATATACATACACATATGTATACTTCTATACGTACACATTTATTTATATATATACAAATATATATATATATATATATATATATATATATATTTTTTTTTTTTTTTTTTTTTTTTTATATATATATATATATATATATATATATATATATATATATATATATATATATATATATACAAACACCTTTATACGTTTATGTATCTACACCTACACCCATATATTTATTATATATATACCTATATACACATATAGCTTTTGTTAGAGAAATAAAATGATAATAAATAATAATAATTAAATAATTTATATTTAATAACCACAATAATAATATTAATATTACATAACCTCAATAAAATAGTAATAATAATAATAACGAAATTCAATAAACCGATAATTGTGTATATACCACCAGGCACGGTCTAATAATCCCAAAAATGTACAAGGCCTATTTATACAAATATTATTGAATATCCACTAATAACGATATTTTTAATATTTAATAAATGAATATTTAGAAAATATTCAATAGATCATTAGAACGAAATACAACACAATCATGCTAGTATACACCAACACGAATATCGTTAGACGTACCGTATGACCACATGGGCTTGAGCTCAGATCGGCCCAGTCCGGGCTAAAAATGGTATAACCGGTTTCCCTAACACAATAATATGAATGAATAAATAAACTTCGGTAAGGGTTAATTCGTAACTTGGCCTGGTTTTTCTAGTTAGGACATCACTATGGCTCGGCCATCCCCTACCATGACTAAACACTAGTCAAAGCACGCCACTGAGCTATCCGTGCCATGATTCCTAGTCACCTTGTACTCCAAATCTCAACTATGGCTAAAATCATCTATCGTAATAATTAACTATTTAATTATTTATAAAATTCTAAAATCACTATTTAAAGCAAATAAATAAAAAAATATTTTAAAAAATTTCGGGAAGGGAGGCTACAGATCTACCCACCTTAAAATAATTTCGTCATCGAAATTCCAATTCATGACTATCCCTTAAAATTCAAAGTCTATTATCACCTTCATCTCCTCAATTTTAATTTCTCAAAAATATTCTATAACTCTCTCTAGCCACTTTATAACTCCGAATACTTGAGGACTTCTACCCATATTTGGTCACCCTACTCCTCAAAACAAAATTTTTAAAATCTTCTAACTGGTTGCTAACAATCCTACCAACAAATATCTAGGCATATGGTATTTATAATCCTCTCGTATCTATCAAACAACCCAAGATTTAACAAGCAACAAATTTACCAAGTAACTAAGAAATATTGGTAAACTCTAGTAAGCATGACTATTCGTTGCTCCGAAGTAGGAAGGACGTGAAGGTAAGGAAGAATAATCGAAAGCAAAAATGAAGTTCCCAAATTGGTAGAGGATATCCAATGTATAGACAGAAAGAAAGTTTATGAACCACTGACTTACTTGCTAGATGGGTTACTCTAGTCCAATCACTTGCTAAATCGAAGAACTCTTCGTCTCCTAGAGGGGCTTGAAATTCGTGCAGTACCTAAATTTTGTCCTCAAAATTCTATCTGAACAAGATTTTATAATGGAACGGAATTTGAGAAATCATGATTGTGATCTTTTATGTGGTTATTTAAACACACAAACAAGGAATATAAACGCAATACAAGATCGTATCGCGACTTCCAGGTAAGGGTTACGAATGTCTTCACAGTCTAAGAGGTGAGAACTATATAATAGGTATAGGGACCTATTTCAACTAGTTCGGTTCTATAGATAAAATATGGTGGTATGCATTGATGGGTTTTACTGGGTCTTAATGGGTTCCCTATCTAGACATCATTCGTTGGTTGGATGAGCCTTAGATTTCAACCTATATGGACTGGACAAGATCCCGATGATAAAACTCTTCCTACTAGATTAGGGTAACCTAGAATAGGATTCCTTCCAAGTGGTTGAGCTAGTTGCTAGTCGGGTTGGTTAACTAGGTCCCTAAGCCTGAAATGCGCCTTCAGTGACTTTTGTGTTTAAATAGCACATGAGGCCTCAATTGGGTGGTACACTAGTGGCATGCGCGTAGTGGGCTTCAAGTCAACCACAACCATATATTGGGTTGGATGAATTGAGTCAAGGTTGAGGCTCTAGTGGAAGTCAAAAAGTATACCGGTATTATGGTGAGGGTTGTAGCTAGTCCTTTTAACCTGAAAGTCGTAGCACAAAAATAGAGTACAAGGGGACGGGTTTGAGTGGGACATGATATACCTAGATGAAGGTGGACCCGTCTAGATCTTGCGTATAAAATTTGTTGGAAGGTAACAGGTTGTCTCGTGCTCCGATTATTAATGACACGGTCGGGGACACAAAATGATCTAGATGGAAAGTGGGAGTCCATGAGACACTAATTATCATCCCAATAGAAAATATTCTAATCAATCGGTAATCCTCGTATACCCCAAAATTTTAGGAGGCTTACAGTCTACCTACTTTAAAAATAGGACATGGTCTTAGGAATATTGAGGTCAGAAGAATTCCAAAATCCAGGTATTGTACCTCGACTCTTGTTAATAAAGAATCAAGCACGGCGTAACGGGGTACGATGGTTATAAGTCGAGTCAAGGATCGTTCCTCACTAAGTGGAAAATAAGCGTGTACTATGACACATGGTCGATAAAATAGAATGATATGCTTGTCCACAGTATGCATGGGTTGTAGTGATCATGCATTACTGTTGACAACTGGTAGGTCATAATATGTTAGGGTATTTAAGCTACGGTATTGGCTAAGCTAGTGAATGTGGGGTTCCCATACTAGTTAGGCTTTAATAATAAAATTTACGTGACTAGGGTAATACTTGTCGAAAACCAATCTCGGAATGAGTGTCTACCATAGTCACGGTAAATTATTGTCCTTAGCCTTGTCTATTCATCTCATGTCTAAATTGTGGGCTTTGGTCGAGGGACGGTTGAGTCAAGGCATAAGGGTTGAAAGTTAAGGCAAGCTTCCAGCAAATAATTAGAGACTCACAATATTTGGTCTCTTGAGAATAGATAGTCTCCTAGGTTAGCATTCTGACTAAGGGTAAAACCCTAATCATTCTTAAATTCAGATGGCTCGAAAGTCTCAATAGTAGTTTGAGGGTCGATGGGAGAACGAGTAACTCAATCACATGACTGGCCGTTGGTAGCTACACTTGTGCCTACCATTATTCTTGCCATGGGAATACTCTGTATCTCTCTACCATCACGAGCTTTCGTCTTTCCAAATCGGTGAAAGATAAAAGCAACAAAGAATTCAAGGGAGATGTTACTGAATACAATTTCATGATTCAAGGGCGAACATATAATTCAAGAGGAATTATCAAAGCAGTCGTGGATGAGACCCTAGAGACATCTATATCTCAATCCACGTAGGGTAATTAAATAAAGTGCGAACCAAATGCATCATAGTTGATCAGACCATAATACACTGATTCTGATTAGACAATATGTTAGCAGGCGTCCCCACTAAACATATGCCTCAAATCAAGCTCGAGAACAGAGTGAGCTTGCAAAACTAAGCTGTAACAGCAGCGTTTGTTAAGATAATCGAATACAATTATGCGAGATTTTTGAAAGAAGGCATAAGTAGTTCGAGTTTTGAGAGAATCAAACTTCAGCTGGTGTTCTTGCTTATACAGTCTTCCTACTATCTTCTTATCCACAAGGACTTGGTCGACTAATGGGTTATGACCTCTATCTTCTGTATTCTAGGTAAACCTATTAGTGTCAATCAATTCCTCGTTAATAAGTCACAAGGACTACAAAATGCTGGGTCGGGAGACATGCTACCAAACTTACAAAACTTTCACTAATATCGGCTTTAGATCTTATGGGACATGCATGACATTGTCCTATCCTCTATGGTATCCCAAACTTGTAATCATGTTTGAAGTCATTTTACCGCAGATTACGCCTTTCCTGTATACTCTGGCTGGGGTAAACCCTTGGTTTCATAGCTCAACATGATACAAAATTGAACCCTTCTTAACTCTATCCAATATTGGCTCAAGGGTATCTACGATCAAGAGAGGACCACTAGCCATAGTTTTGGCAATATCCCATCACCTATATTTTCTTAAACTAATTTCACCTTTAGGGGTTGTGTCTCGCCAGTGCGCTGCTGGCTGCAGGGTATCCATAGTCTCCAAAATTCAAATAAATGGCGGCAGTGTGCTGCTGTCCTGCCATTACGAGTTAACTAACATTCCTTTAACTATATCTGTAAATCTTCATGGGCTTCTGTAGATTTAAATAATTTGACTATATAATAAGGCATGCATATTTGTCCTATCAGTCACAATCTTTAAAATAAAAGATCGAACAGGGGGAATAACTGAAGACAAAGAATTTTAAACGTTCTAGTATCTATTTCGTGTATATCTAAACCTGAAGAAAATCTTTGAACCAAAACTAACTCGAGGTCCGTATATGGATAATCTAATCAGAAATTATATAAAATAATAATTCTTGGGCAAAATAGGAACTAAATAGGTAATTTGGGCTAAGACATGAGGATGATGTCTTCACAGACAAGGATGAGGAATTGCACAATTTATCAATGTTAGGTTATTATTATATGAAGCCCTGTCTCACCAAGTGAATAATCTATCCGCTTTGGATCGTGTCGACATATCGAGAGATAATAGTGTACCGATCGGGATCTGACAAACCATCAACATTAATAACTTTCATCTAAATTGCATGACCTAGACTACCCATTGGTAAATTTGTATAGGGGACTCCTAATCCTAGTCATTCTCGTAAATTAAATTAATTTCTAATTCATGAATGAGCATTTCTAGTCGCAGGCTCGCAATAGTACGACTAACTTAAGTACTATCACGAGTTCACATGATTTACAAAGACCGACTTGCATGGGCCACCACAAAAACTTGTCACGACCCGCACCCGTTTTTTTTAAAAACGGATACGAGACGTGTCCAAGCAAGCCTACGCCGCAGTGTCGGCGGTAGAACGCTGTCACGGCCATGAAGATCAAAATCACAAATAATGCTCATTCACATAATTAATTTAATTTACAAAGATCAAAAGTTTTACATTTGTAGAAAAATATAAACTTGTACAAATAAATGAATGACTACAACTCAACTATCTATCTAGTCTCTAGGCTTTTGTCTGCAAGTATTCCCGTCACTTCCCAAGCTAAGTGAATCCACAGCTAACCTGAAAATGTTGGTTTCCAGTCAGGAATGGAACGAGCACAATTCACTGAATGCAATTTCAAATAAAGAAAATGACTATAAAACAAAGGTTAGACATCAATCATGAGTTTTGAAAATAAACAGTAAATACGAAAAACCAATAGCAATAAATAGACACAAAACACTTTCCCCAACTGTTAGAAGTACCGTTGATATGTGATCGGTCTGGGGCACTACACCGCACGGTCTATGAGGTCTACTTGCATGAAAAATAAGCACTGTGTACGAGGTCTACTTGCAGAAATATAAACAATGTCTACGAGGTCTACTGCATAAAAATAAATAATATCTACGAGGTCTACTGCATAAAAATAAACAATGTCTATGAGGTCTACTGCATAAAATTAAACAATGTCTACGAGGTCTACTGCATGAAAATAAACACGGTCTACGATCGGATCACACATCCTTGGTACTTCTCATTCCCGACTCAACAATTTATAATAGAGTATAAAAATCACATAACCAATGACTAATCAATGAAATATAGTAAAGATCAATATCAAAAATGCAGACAATAAACTGTACTCGTCTGTGGTCCTCTGCTGGTGAAACCGACAGTCTGAACTAGTCAATGTGCCATAATAGTCAAAACCCGTACAATAGTCTCCGAAAGCTGAAATAAACATTACCAATGTTTTTAGAATAGTTAAATTAGCTAGGATTGCCTGTCCTTAAGTCTAATTCTGGACACAGGGGCAAAACGATAATTTTGGGTCAAAACGGTGTCCGCCGTTAGGCCCGTTTTGTACCGAAAAGCGTGTCAGAGTCAACGGTCTCTAAAGTCGTCAAACTATATGTCTACGGATCCAGTTTTCCGATACGAACCCAACTGTATGTCTAAAGTTGGATTTCGATGGGCCGTGCACAAAATTGCCCGTTGAGTGGAACCGCGGGGCCCACAAAACGGTGATTTTATCAACTGTCTCAGAATTGGACCAAACTTGGCATACAGGACCAGAAAAACGATACGGTTCTGTTGGCGCAAGTTTCGTCTCGATCTGACGAGCATGCACAAAGTAATTAGAGAATTTGTAAAGTGCACGATACGTTGAATTTTGACGGATACGTATCAAATTCGTCGCGCACACGCGACCAATTTGAATTCCACCAAAGCCCACACGACCACGAAGCCGTTACGCAGCTTTTGATGCTTTCGGTTCGCGACCACGTCGCCCGGAATGGCAGGACGCACGTCGTGTGGAGCGTTTTCGGGGTTTCGAAAACAGGTTTTTCCCTATTTTGAAATCAATTTTCATCAGAAAATAAACCTCTAGAAATTAAACTAAAAATAGGGTTTTGATCTTGATTATATTGTCTAAAAGTCTATTCAGATAGATTTTTAAAATTTACAATATCTTGCTCGCAATCTGATCGTAAACATGGGTGGTCAGGACAGTTTCAATAGTCCAGGATTCGAGATTTTTTTCGATTTTGGAACTTGGTTTGCGACGCACACACCGCGAATTATTCCAAACTATTTGAAGGAAACTATAAAGGGTAAGGTTGTCGACAAACCTGCGAAGACGGTTCGACCATTGGTCGACCGAGCGCGACGAAGAGTTATTGCGAAGTTGGTCTCTTCGCACTACTGTTGTTGTCGTACATGCGCGTGCGAGAGGGTCTCTTGGCCGATTTCGGCGGTCCCCAGCCGCACGCGGTGGTCCAGGTCGGCGCGCGCGTGCGTGGGGGTGCTGGGGAGGCGTGGCGTAGATGTTAGCGTTGGGAGTTTCCAGGTTCTCTCCCGTTTTTCAGTCGACTGTTTATATATAGGTTGCGCGCGGTTCTGTAAGGGCTCGAGGAGTTAGCACTCGGGTTTGCTTGGCTGGGAGAGAGGGTTTGGGCCATCTCGGCATGGTTGCTGTGGAGTTCGGGTATAGGGGGATTGGCATTTTAATTAACTTTTTTTTTTCTTTTTTTTTTCTTTTTACTAATTCTATTTCATTATATACTAATACATTTTACTTATATATATATATATAAGTACTCATATATACCTATGGATATGTATACAAACATATACATGCGCATATACATATATATATTTATGTATAAAACTACACCACACACACATATATATACAAACACATATGTATACTTCTATACGTACACATTTATTTATATATATACAAACACCTTTATACGTTTATGTATTTACACCTACACCAATATATTTATTATATTTATACCTATATACACATATAGCTTTTGTTAGAGAAATAAAATGATAATAAATAATAATAATTAAATAATTTATATTTAATAACCACAATAATAATATTAATATTATATAACCTCAATAAAATAGTAATAATAATAATAACGAAATTCAATAAACCGATAATTGTGTATATACTACCAGGTACGGTCTAATAATCCTAAAAATATACAAGGCCTATTTATACAAATATTATTGAATATCCACTAATAACGATATTTTTAATATTTAATAAACGAATATTTAGAAAATATTCAATAGATCATTAGAACGAAATACAACACAATCATGCTAGTATACACCAACACGAATATCGTTGGACATACCGTATGACCACATGGGCTTGAGCTCAGTTCGTCCCAGTCCGGGCTAAAAGTGGTATAACCGGTTTCCCTAACACAATAATATGAATAATGAATAAATAAACTTCGGTAAGGGTTAATTCGTAACTTGGCCTAGTTTTCCTAGTTAGGACATCACTATGGCTCGGCCTTCCCCTACCATAACTAAACACTAGCCAAAGCACGCCACTGAGCTATCTGTGCCATGATTCCTAGTCACCTTGTACTCCAAATCTCAACTATGGCTAAAATTATCTATCGTAATAATTAACTATTTAATTATTTATAAAATTCTAAAATTACTATTTAAATCAAATAAATAAAAAAATATTTTGAAAAATTTTGGGAAGGGAGGCTACAGGTTCGTAAGGAGAGTAGGTGCATCCAGACTTAGTTCATGTGGAGGGGCAACCCCCACACCTAAGTTCTGTGATGTCCTTGAAGACAGCCACGTGCTATACGCGTTGGGGCCTGTCTTTTTGCTGTGGGCGCATAAGCCTTGGAGACTGGGCTTGGGCGCATGCTTCTTGACAGCATGTTTGAATCGCCTTGATGTTGGCGCATAGTATGGATCCAGAGAGCCTGGGCGCATAGCCTTGGGCGCATGACTCTGAATTTCCAGCATGTTGAAGACAGAAGTATTCTGGTTGGGGCTATGCGCCCAAACACTCCCTTGGGCGCATGGCTTTGGGCGCATGCTTGGTGGAGCAGCATTATTTTCTTCCAGTTCTGCCTCCTTCGTTCGTGAGCCTCGTCGGGTCTGGCCATAGTGCCGTACACCCCGATCCTTGGCATCGTAGTATTTTCCTCTGCCAAGTCTCGAGTGTTGAACACTCTGTTGTTGGGTGTGGAGGAAAGAAGTCATTGGGCTAGTAGAGCCCAGAATGGTGTGAGCCTTCTCCATTTGGGGGACTTCTGTGGCAGAGTCCTGCGCCCATGTGACAGAGTCCTCCAGCTGCATATTCGCTATGACACTAGCAGGATATGCGCAGCGAGCCATCGGAAGCCAAGTCTTGTGAGACTTGTTTGGCTTCGCTGATTTTGAGGGAGTAGAGCCGTCCCTCGAGAGCATCTCTTCGAAAGCCTGCTGATCAAATTTTATGATCAACATCTTCTTAGTACTCCCCACTTTGTCGGTATCGGATTGCATCACCACCTTCTCGTCAGAGGAAAAGGTAGTTCCCAGCAGAATCGCCATTTTTGTGGACACACAAAAAAGAAGAAGAAAACGTTGTCTTTTCTTTTATTGGCGCAAGGCACCACAAATCGAGTACGCCTTAGAGATCCTACGCTGAGGATCCCCGAGCACAAAAAGAATTCTGGGGAATGGGATGATGGAGATCGAGCGGCAGTTGCTCCTTTACTCCGTTGATACTCCGATTACAAAAGTGGGAGAAAACCTAAGAAAATTGCTAACTCTCGGCTCACTGGCAAGAAGTGCAACAATTTGTCTCTTGAAAATGCTCTCCGTTCTGTGTGTTTGAAGAGGGATGAGGCCCCCCTTTTATAGTCGTTCCTGAGCTGGAATGGTGTTATGCGCCCACATAAAAAAATATGCTAGTTTTTATGTGGGCACATAGTCCTGCTTTGGGCGCATAGGACATAGGCGCATACAGGCTGCGAGATTGTGGGTTGGTCGTGGTGTTGACGTGGCCGTATGCTTTGGTGCACGACTGCTCGTGGAGACTGATGTGGCCGTGCGCTTCGGTGCACGTTTTGATCATGGCTTTGACCGAGTCAAGCTTGGGCGCATAGCCATGTCTCAGGCTATGCGCCCTCCTTTCGGGGGAGTTAGTCTTGGGCGCATGGAACTTCACTGGCTGGGCTCATGAAGTTGTACTGACTGGGCGCATGAAGCTTCGTTGGCTAGGTACATAGAGCTCCACTGACTGGACGCATGGGGCTTCATTTGCTTAAAAAATTTTATGCTTCTACATATGTATCTATGTATGCAAGACTAAACTCACCTTAGAGAATCGTGCTGATAACGTATTGTAAAGCAAAGAGATGAACAATAGAGAAAAATATTTTTTCATTCACTTGTACAAATCAACTTGATAAGAACCCCTTATATAGGCTTACAATGGAGGTTAATATCATGATGACAATTAAAAGAAGAATACCAAAAGCTATAGGTTATGGATAACCAAAAGCCATAGGTTATGGATAACCAAAATGCATAGGTTATAGACACCAAATAATTATGGTGATTTATCCATATTTACAACAAGTACTAATTATTTTATCTAATATTAGTTTCAAATTTTATTAGTACTCAATAAATTTTTACACTTAGTTAGCTAAATAATTAGTATTAGCTATTTAATTATTATTATTATTAATTTTTAGTAAGATTAATATTAAATATTTAACTAATATTTAATTAATATTATTTATTTAATAAGTACTAGTTATTTAACTACTATTAAATTAGTAAAAAAAAAGTGGCATTTTGCGTACTTTCACTCAAAACTGGCGTTAATGAGTTAGTAACTTTTCTACTAAATCCATCAATGAGTTAGTAACTTTCACTCAAAAATGGCATTAATGTATTCACACATTGGTATAATTATATTTATAGAATATCTGCCCTATAGATTCAAAATTTGGTTATTCTGATGTCATGTTAAAGTCTTGCCACTATACAAAAAACTCTATAGTATTGGTGAAGGTTAATATTTATATTATTCAACTGTTATTATTCCATGGGTAGATAAAGGAAGTTATGTAATTATGAGAAATGACGAATCCATGCGATCTATGAAATTTACACAAGTAAACTAGAAACTATTAATAATTAACGTTGAGGTAAGTTACGGACCACTTATCATTTTAAATAAAATGTAACTACTATATTTTTTCATCTTACCACATTAGCTTAATATCATGGCTTTTCAAAAATAATCAATCTTAAATAGAATATCAATATTACCAATTCTATTATGTAGTGCTTATGATGGAGTGTTCCTTTCTTCCTTAATTCCTCCTCAATTTCTATCATGACGCCTTCAAACACATTCAGAAAGATCCTCATGTACTCAGGTAGGCCATCAACATCTTGAAAATCCTATCTAATTGAGTGGAAAACTTAGCAGTCCAACTTATTATTATATTTGCTAATGATCATTAACAGAATCCAAATTTAGATAACATAAAACTTTTCAAAGAGGCTAAAATGACTATGTAATAACTTGGCTATGAATAACCTTTCTGTAGGGTACCGAGGTTCGAACCACACTCCTAAGCTCCAGAAGTAGCACTTGCCTACTCTATCCCAATAGAAAGGTAGGCTGTTCATAAGGCCCAATTCTATCCACCATCTATAGATCGAAGAACATATGAAGATGATAAGCAACAAAGGAGCTCACCATGTTGTACATAAGAAACATATGATCTATTGTTGTGCATGCAATGCTGAACCTCAAAATTATGAAGCAACGTTGAATGTATTTCTAGCTTACCATGTTGTCCAACGATGAATGTATTTCTAGTTTTAATCTTGCATACTGCCCACCAGTTAAGTCGATCTCTACGATGCCTTGGGTAGCTTGTATAGTAGACTTAAACAGCCTAAATTGCTATCGCAAACGTGTCGGACCTTCTATATCTCCTACGATGGTTTATATCGACTATTCCAAATTGTTTATCGATTCTCCATTCGATATTTGGTGTCGTATCAAACCACTCACATTTGAACATCACAATATGCATATGATATGGGGCAGGATATTGTAAATCTACAATATCCCGAAGTACTCCATAATAGTCAAAGTCCGGCTCGTCATTATAGATGGTGCCTCTAATACAAACACCAGAATCCTTTGTACTGAAGCCGTTATTTAGAAATTCGGCATTTATAGCATTCTGAGTTGCCTTAAACATGAAGTCGTTATAACCTGGCCAAGTCTTTGCTTGCTTAATCGGTCCCAATGCCAAATAACGAAGGCTCTTATTTGTGAGGGTTATTTCATGCAATAAAACCTGTAAACACATATTGATAATTTAAATGTTTTAGCTGCATATATTTTAATGGTAGCCCCATAACATATTATCTTAGTTACTTACGTATTGGCGAAACCATAAAGTTATAGTAAACCTCTCTTTGAAGTCCCTCGTCAGCAATATCGGGTGTCCTCATTTTGACTTCATCTCTAAAGACACTGATAGAGAGAATAATAATGAGTCAGTATATTTCCTTCACCAAATTAGATATTATAACGAGTGTAAGTGTAGTCACTTAATTCTCTAAATCTCTCACTTCTTGTATGTCACAATTTAATAAGACATATAGGGAAGCTACATTAAACTCATCGTCAGTCAACCACCGTTTCTTACTAGCCCCAATAGGCTTGCCTCTTACATTGAATATGCCTCCATCCTTAACGTCTTCGTCATTCCTTTTGAGGCAATAAACGTTATACTAGATTTTCGAAAAATCTATCTCTGATAGGCCCAAAAGACTTGGCATAAGTAAATTTAATTTCCAGCACTTACCTAGATAAGATATCTTATATCCTTCTAGGATACTCACTCTATACACTCTAGGTATTACGATACTCATAATTAGTATCAAAATATAAAAATAAATACATATATACTTAGAACTCGACCCCGACTCCAAACCCGAACTCGACCCTAACTCCAAACCCGAACCTAACCCTAACCCTAGACCCTAACCCAAACCCAAACCCTAAACAGAACCCTAACCCCAAACCCTAACCCTAACCCGAACCCAAACCCCAGACCCAAACCAAAACTCGAACCCTAACCCTAACCCTAACCCTAACACCAACCCCAGACCCTAACCCAAGAGAAAGAGAGAGAGTAGTACCTGAGAGAGAGAAAGAGTATCGGAGGGGGAGAGGGGCTCGTCGGCAGGCACGTCGGACGTCGGGGGGGGCGCTCTTGAGGAGAGAGAGAGATTTTGGAGAGAGAGAGAGTTCGGGGGGGATGAAAACCCCCCGTCGGTACGATTTAAAGGGTACATAACTTTAGCGACGGCTTTGCGATGGATAAATTCTGTCGCTAAGCCGTCGCCATGGAAGCGCGACATTCTAGGCAGCAAGAAAATCTGGACAACATTATGATAAATTAACGACGACTTAGCGACGGACTTGACGTAGCGACGAAAGTCATGTTCGTTGCTAAGTTGACACAAACTTTGGCGCCACATTCCCACGTATTTCCCGCTAATTACTGACAGATATGCGACTATTTAGCGACGACTGTTACTTCCGTCGCTAGATTACCGACGGACAAGTGACGCCTGGTCGACACTTTTGGACAATAAAAAATAATTGATATTTTACTTTGTAATTTGACGGAAATCCGTCATGATTCCGTCGCTCAGCCGTTGCTATTAGCGACGAAAAATTCCGTCACTAATCTTCCGTCGTCAAAACCCTATTTTTTTGTAGTGTTGTAAGAAGATCAAAACTATTTCTTGTAAGAGGTTGAAGTCCTCAAGCCTTCATGTCAAAGATTTTGTATAACTTGACGAGCCTTCGAATGAAGTTTGTGTGCAAGAATTCAGGGATGCCTTCAGGTAATGCTCACAAGTGTAACTATTTTTTTTTATAATCGATGATTAAAGTCGGAGAGTGTTTCTAGGATAGAGTGCTTAACGGAGGATACAAGGATACATCAGGTGTTGGTGTTCTTGTTTTATTTTTAGCACATTTTAAAATTTACAAAACGTCTATAATTGTGCTTAAATAGTAGTTAAACCATATTTTCTCCTTCTTTAGGGTTCTTTCATTATTGAGCTCTAGTCTCTCTCCCTCTATTTACCTCACACACACCTCTCTTAATATAACTACCAGTTTATTTGTATTTTATCCCCCAAGAACTTGCAAAAATATTTTTGTGGAATAGCTCCAAACGAAACTATAACTTTAGTATCTCCCTATGACAAGATATGCCAAGTTAACTTGTACAAAGAAAAGAAGGAAAATACATAGGACTAAAATGATGGACGAAAGATCTGAACGTGTATGCCTTAATAGAATATAATTTATTAATCTTTTCGCTAGCGTGGCAACTTAGTGTTCACCTTTCAGGGTCCTTGATAGAATCACATGTTGTGAGAAGACGTATATTTATGGTTCTTATACGGGTGTTAAAATATGATCCCTATGAGAACCATAAGGATATGCTTTCTCATAACATATGTTATTTGTCAAAGACCATGAATGTGAACATCATGTTACCACGATAGCGAAAGGCTAATAGATCATAGTCTTTTAAGACATGCACATTCGGATCCTTCGCCCATCCTTTTTTTTGCTACTATGTTTGGTACAGATCAACATGACATATCTTGCCTTTGGTAGTTACTAAATTAAGTTACAATCTTAACTGCATAGTCCATAAAAATATTCTTTGTAAGTTCATCGGGAACTAAATATACAAATAAACTAAAAATATTAGAAAATTAAAGGGGAATATAAATGCATATATGTACTAACTCTTTGGCCTAAGGCAGAAGCATCTTTGGCACCGACTCCATAGAAAATGCAGACATAGTCATAGGTATATTAAACAATTGTTGTATTTATTCATAAGGCTGGATACATTGTATGAGAACAATATTGTGTCAAGTACCCTTTGGGTATTGCATACTCTTTGTGCATTGTGTACTCTATGTGTTGTTTATTTATCTATGTCATATCAAATGTACTATCTTTTTATTATTTATTGTCTCTGTATCAAACATTTTTTACTTTTTTGGTATTAGCGACATTTAGTGACGTTCATAGTTTTAAAAGAATGTTTCCAAATTTCATCCAGATGTCGCTATATGTATTAAGACATCGCTAAACATCACTGGTACATTGTTATATGGGATACAAATTGGAAGGATTTGCGACATATAGAGAAATAGTATATGTCGCTGAATTTTAAAAAATAGACAACTACAAGAAAAATGGCTTTTCTTGACTTTTTTTTTCCGTCAAGAAATGGTATTCTTGACGATGTTGGATCCGTCATCTAGGCCCCCATCAAGAAAAGTCGCTAGTCTTCTTGAGGTCTCTGTCTTTATGTATCTTGACGGTTTTAACCTGTCAAGGAAAAAATGTCTTGATGGTTTTAACCCGTCAAGTAAATGTATTAAAAAAATGTCAAGGTCAATGAAAACTATTCTTGGTTGTGACACATAGATGACGAGTAATAACCATCAAGAAAGTCCTTTCTTGACGGGAAAAAACCGTCAGGAAAAACATTTGTTGATGTTTAAAAACTGCCATAAAACCTCTTTTTTGATGTTTATAAACCGTCAAGAAACCATGTATTGATATTAAAAAAAAATATTACGTTGACGTTTTACAACCGTCAAGAGAAACCTGTTGACAATATATATATATATATATATATATATATATATATATATATATATATATATGTATGTATGTATGTATGTTTGGAACCAGGTAAATTTATTAATAGAAATTTCAGTTTACATCAAACTAGCTATACTCTCTTACTCCTATCGAGGAGTTTATCCACACATTCCCATGCCATCTACATCATATTCGATATTATGAATAATGCCAATGGCAACTGTACGCAGGTCTTTGAACACACGTTTGTTGCGCTTGCACTAAATATGTCATACAGCGGAAGCGAGTCTTGCTCCAGCCTCTCTCGTCCAGGTAGATCCTCTCGTCCTGTTGTCTCGAATCAGTTGTTGAGCGTCATTGATGCCTGTATCCGACATTGCTTGCAATCCTAACTTGGTTGTTTGAGAATGCCAAATACTTTTTGCCATCGTGCAATTGAAGTAGATATGCTCTATGGTTTCTAATTCTCTGTTGCATAGAGGACAAGTAAGATCAGTTAATTACATTCTGAACCTTCGTATCCTGTCTTTTGTAAGCAGTCTTTTCAACACGAGCTTGTACATGCACATCTGCATCTTGCGAGGGATACCTTTCATCCAAACAATGTTCGCATAATCCACCTTCGCTCACTGAGGTCACAATCTGTTGTATACGTCTCCTTGTTAAAACCCGATGTCCATGGAATCTGCCCAAGCACATCTACCCCAACTTATGTTGGAGTCTATCTTCTGCCGCTCGATTTTACTTGTTGCTATTCGTGCCCACCTGTGGTTAGCTAGCTGCCAGCATCCATCTTCAATGATGGTGAACACGCGGTCTCCCTTATGTGCCTCTCTGTCCATATGTGGGCCGATAATGTGTAGCAAGGATTGGTGACCAATTCACATAATATTGATATATTCCAGTCTCCACATAATATCAATATATTTAGAATATCACAATCATCAAAGACCTAAAATACACATGTTTTATATTAAGCAAAAAAGTTCTTACACCATAAATATCCACAAGCATCCAGAAATTGACATCCACAAACATCCAAGGACATATCAAAGTAACCAAAATATATGGTTTCTCACAATAAGTATCTTATAGTCAAAACATCATTGAGATAATCAAACCGCTTCTCTAACCATCCTAATTCTTCTGAGCTATAGCTACGAAGACTGCTTGGTATGCTTCCCTTGTAACAACATGAACTTGAGGACGTCGAGGCCGTACGTCTACTGTACAACGATCACCTACAAACAATATATGTAATATCACTGTAGGATCATAAAGAAAATTATTCTTTAAATTTGAAACATAAAGCTAAGAAAAACTTCTGATCAGCATAGACAATAAATCATAGTGTCATAAGGTATATATAGATGCATAGGTTTACATGTGTGAAGGTGAGTGCATATGGAGTTATCTACATATGAGTGTGTTCCTATGTGCAGTTGCAATTAACTATGCACAACAGTATTTGCATGCTGCATAATGTGGATTAAATATGCACAGCATGGGATGTTACCAGTATATGATGTTATGAGTTAACTAAATAATACAGTTAGCAGATACTACATATAGCAGTTAACGGTTAATTAGAAGTTTCCAGATAGCAGTTAACGGTCAAAGATTACCTCAATTGACTTCTTAGGTAAGAAATTGAGACACATAATCCATCCATTCTCCACGCACTTCACTAGTTTTATCAATATTGTATTCACCACTTTTATTGTACCGTTTGTAAATATGAAGAAAAAAATGAAACATAAGTCATGATATTAGATTATAAATATACATGTTGATTAAGAATAATGTCACGTTTGGATTAATTAAGCTTGGATCTAATGTGATCTCCTTCATGTCTCTCATCATATAGTATCCACATTCAGCATAGCCTGTTTATACTTGATCCTAGGCATACAAAATATCAAAGTCCTTACACACTTGTTTCTTTTTAATTTATATTAACAAGAGAGAAATATATTATACCTGAATTGATATCCAGTTCAATTTCAATTTTTTGACTTGATTTTCCAATTGAGCATGAAACATCCTCATCCCACTATGTAAATTAAAGTGGACAATATTATTTGGAAGCATCTAATATCAGATTGGTGTTTGTGTATTAGTTGTGTGTAAGCTAGGACTTCAGTCCTACAACAAAGTACTAACTATAGATGTCTGCATTACTGCAGGCAGTAACTGTATTGTTGAAGGCAATAAGTGAAGTTTGCAACTGTAGACAGTATGTGAAGCCTGCAGTAGTCAGTGGTAGCAGTAGAGCAGGAAATCTATAATTATAAACTGCTCAAGTGCAGCAGTTTGGACTGCGTGCAATTAGGTTTGTGTTTGTGTGTGGACTAGAAGTGTGAGTGCAGATGCATCTAGGGTATTCTTTAGGTAGTGTCCTAGTATGTGGATGTCAATGGGGAGATATGTATCGTAGTATCATATACATTGACTATAGTTGTGCCACCCATAAGATGTGGGACAGATAGTCATGCATACCTTGTTATAATGTATTTGAGATCATTTTGTATGCGTTTCCCCAAAGAATCCAGATAATACGCTCATGAGTAAAACATCAATAACAGCCAAAACCCAATGAGCTGTAATACCATATAACACCAAGATATATACAATTTATATATCGAGTTAGTTGAGAACTTGTAAAAGAAAATTAGTGAGGGATGTATTACCTAGGGTTGTATGGCAAGATGAAGAGTCAACTTTGTTTTTGAGAGATCAAATTGTTACAAATGTGTCGAGCTCGTGCATCCTGAGTTGCAAGAAAGTCTTTTGAACCTGATGCGGAGACTAATCTGGGATTAATGAAGGAAACATTCTCCATTGGGTTTATGGCCTTCAAACCATGGTACAAAAACCTATAGTTTTCAGATTAGTTAAATCAACTTATTAATTTAACAACAAACAATTTCAATAGCAAAGTATTCTCGTACTTGATGTATATTTGGATGCAATTGACTGCGAGAGCATGCAATTTAAGAAAACTGTCAAAATCCTCTTGGACAAGATATGTTATTATTGGGCTTCCAAACAAGTCATCTTCTAATGGTACCAAAATTGATATATTTTCATCTAACAATCGTTGTACCAGTTTGGCAAAGTAATCTATTCTAGGTGGATTCTTGAATGACCTTGTAATTCTTAGGGAAGCTCTTGTAGGTGATTTAACTTTAGCTTTACTTGGGATCTTTGGTTGCTTTTCTTTGAGAGCTTTTTTGACCAAATTGGATTCCTAAAATACACAATCTAGTGAAAAAGCATAAGACAAAAATATGCATGTATTCGTTCAATGGGAACTTTTAAATGAATATCCGCCATGTACCTTTTTCATTCTTGTCACAATCTAATTTTGTTGCAGCAAGAAATATCTCTTACTGAGTTCTATAGGGGAGTTTCCACTTAGAACCTTTTTAATAAAGTTGGAATTAATATTAGAAAAGTTCAAACAATAGAATGGAGGAAAGACACTTAAAATGGAATGTATATTGAAGTTGTAAAATGATCTAGACTGACTCATTATTTCAACTGAGCAAAAATGACATCGAGTGTGGGGCCAATGCTATGCATGCTAATTCTCTAAAGTTACTAAGTCGAACTATCCATTAGCATATTAACAATTTAACATGAACCCATCAATTGACTATGTAGACTTACTAAGTCATGTTTCCAAAAGCACATAACAGATCATTCATAGCCCATAACAGAACTACAAATAGTTGATACTGCACACATTGGTTGTTGTTATAGAACTCTGTGTATCAATACACTGCAAGTTACACACATCATTATTAAAAAGACACATACTACTTCATATATATATATATATATATATTTTATATATATATATATATATATATATATATATATGTATATATATTTATATATATATATATATAATAAAAATATATATATATATATATATATTATATATATATATAATCTATGCTATCGTAGCCTAATTTTGTCTAAAATTAATCTGATACAAATATCATACAACTAAAGATAGAAAAGAGGATTAAATTAAACCTGGTTCATAATCCTTGGCCTTCGCGATCCATCAGAAGCAAAGCTTAGAGCATTCATGGTAGGGATTGGAGGAATTGAATCAGATACAACCTTTTCCGTAAAGTTGGAACTTGTATCAAATATCGACGTATCACAGAGACCTTGTGAAAATAGGTTACTTATCATCTTATTTTTCTTCTCAATTTCTTCAAATAATTATTTTTTCTCCTCCTCCCGACCATTCGAAGCTTCAAGAGTGTGGAAATAAGATCCCGAGGAGACATATTTTCCCATGGCCGTAACACGATCACTTTGCTTAGGCCTTTCCATTGAATACAAAGCATCAAAATTTTCAGGAATGAATAATAATCTGTTTGCGAAAAACAAAAGTTTGATTACAAACTAAGAAAAGAGTACAAGAGTACAATTGATTTCTGGGGAAGTACAACTATAGGAATCTGATCTGAAGACGATCACTTTATCCCTTGGACGATGTGATATCGAAGACACGAGCCTCTGGAGGATGCAACAGCACTTTAGCAGGAGATTATGATCATTCGTCATGCTTTAAGACTGATTTAAAACTCTATTTATAGAGTTCTTGAAATAACTGTTTAGCAGTTATTCTGGGTTGTGCGCACTTCAGTTTGCGCACCTCTTGTTCACTTGCGTGAGCGGTTGCACTAACTGTTGTGGACGTATGGCATCGTTTGATTGAGATGCACATGATCGTGGACAGTGTAGTAGGTACGTTTTACAAAGTTAGTAGCATGCACGCCACGTCACCCTGTTCTGGATATTGTCCTATCACTTTGCGTGTGCTTCATAAACTTATATGGGGACACAATGTAAATACTTACGCGAGCGGTTGCACCAACTGCTGTGGATGGGTGGCATCATTTGAATGAGATGTGCATGGTCGTGGGTAGTGTAGTGGGTACGCTCTGCGAAGTTGATGGCTTGCGCACCATGTCACCCTGCTTCTAAATAAAAGTTGATCAGATGGCGCCAACAAGCCAGGTTGCGCATGGGCACAACTCAACAACTGGCGCCTTTGACTGGGTCTTCGGTGTTGTACTGATTAATTCTCGTACCACACAATGACTTGTGCGAGCTAGCTGTCAGCATTAATTACATGCTGACAAAATCTTCTCGAACACCACGTTACACGAGATTCGAACAGATTTTCCTTGATATACGTGCTGTCAGTTGTCAGGCAATGATGATACCGTTACAACTTCTCGAGGAAGTGTGCCATGTGGCGCTCATGCAACTTGTCTCCTACGTAACCTGATTTTGGCGCAACCTGATCTTGCGCAACCTGATGATGCCGTTACAACTTGATGTTGGCGCAACTTGATGTTGGCGCAACCTTTTGGTATGACTTTCAGGAGCGACGCAACTTGATTTTTAGCCTCTACAAGACCCCCTTCAAAGTTTTTGAAACTTGAAAATACTTCAAAGTTTTGAAATACTTTGAATCATGCTAGTTTTGTCTGGGTTGTGCCAGTCATCTCGAGCTCGATTCTTCAACATAGATTGCGTAACTGTTTGGGCTGTAAATAGCCGTACACTTTGGGTCCTTTTATTCTTCATCATCGTTTAGGATTCCTCAAAACCCTATTTCTTCTCCTTCTTCCCGATCTTTGAGAGTTTTGACTAGCACCAATGGCGCCCAAGCGCTCTACTGCCGAGAAGGGCAAGAATGTGGCTGAGTCCTCTACGCGAGCTCCGCCTTCGTCATGCCGAGAAACGACCAACCCGGCCATGGAGGGTAAGTACCTGATCATAGACCCGATTGTCGACAACCCTATTTAGGGTTTGGTTCGATTCTGACAACGTACGTCCACTCTTTTTAGAGTTGGGCGTACCCATAACTTGTGCTTCCTTTTTTTAGGGTTTGGTTGCTGTCGATCCATGTTACGCAATGCTTCAGAAAGTTGTGCTCTCTTTTGATTTTATGAAATCAATTTGGGCACAATATGAGGGTCACGCAACTTAATTACTGCGTAATACAATAGTCGTGCAGCTTGGATGCTGTGGAACCTGATTACCGCGCATGATCGCGCAACCTGATGGTCGTGCAGTCTGAGTGCTGCATTACGTGAGGGTTATGCACTCTTAATCAAAAAAGATTATTAAGTGCTCGGTTCATTCCTAATAACGAACCTATTTATGGGGAGCTCTTTTTCGAAATATATTTTTTCTTCTTCCTCGTTAAGTGT
>JANAVB010011598.1:8938759-9132153 GCA_029216955.1 Iris pallida
ACTTTCATGCCATATACTGGTGTTGGCATATCTCCGAGATGTTGATCTCTTCAAGTTCCATTTCTCATACCTGTTGCTCTTCTTGCTTGATGATGAGTTTGTAGGACAATCCTTCTTCATGTGTCCCTTCTTCTTGCAGCCATAGCAGACAGCATCATCTTGATACCAGTTGTTGCTGCTATTGTTTTCTTTGGCTTTCTTTTCATATCTCATGAATCTTTTGAATTTCCTTGCTACAAGTGCTTGATCTTCAGCATCAGATTCACTGCTGTCTGAATCACCTTCAGCAGCTTTTCTGTACTGAGCCTTGAAAGCGATCGTCTTTTCCTTTGGTGCAGGCTCTTCAAAATCTTGTAGCTCCAGTTCATGAGTGAGTAGCTTACCCATGAGTACTTCGAGGGACATAGTTGTGAAGTCGTTCCCTTCAAGGATTGCAGTAGCCTTTGGAATCCAGTTCTTGGTAAGTGCTCGCAGGAGTTTGCGAATCTTTTTATGGTTACTGTAATCTTTGCCTAGGGAGGATAAAGGATTTACAATATCCAAGAATCTTTCGAACATCTGAGTAACTGTTTCGTTGGGCTTCATCTTGAACACCTCATACTCTTGAGTAAGTCTGCTGACCTTTGATTCTTTGACTTGAGTTGTTCCTTCATGTGTGACTTCAAGAAGCTTCCATACTTCATTAGCAGTTGTGCAGATAGACACCCTGTTAAATTCAGTTCTGTCTAAAGCACAAAATAAAGCATTAATAGCACGTGCGTCAAGACTGGTCTTTTTTTTTCTTCCTCTGTATATCTGTTATGGGGTTTTTCAATTAAAACTCCATCAACATTTATACGAGGTGGCTTTTGATAGCCATCAATAACAATAGACCATAAATCAAAGTCAAGTGATTTCAAGAAGAAACTCATCCGTGTTTTCCAATAGGTATAATTTGTACCATTAAACAGTGGAGGTCTGTTTGTGGCCTGGCCTTCGCTTGTGAATTTCACAGTTGCCATGTGTTGTGCTGTGATCTATATAATAATTAGTTAAATGAATAAATAATTGCAATGTTACCTTGCTTTACCTGTAACACCCGCTTTGATACGAATTGTAGGAACGAAATCGTAAAGCAGAATACTCTAAAGGGGGATAAATAGAGTTGGCAGCAGAATAATGCTAATTAAAAATGTTAGCAGCAAGATCACAGAATAATAATAACTAAATAATGTAAAGGCAGAGATAAGAAAGCAAATGCAAAGACAGCGATGTATACTGGTTTCCCTCTGTTGAGGACTAGTCCAGTCGGTAGAACTCTTGCTACCAGTTGAATCTACTATTGGCAAAACCGCAAGTTTTTTACGAAGTCCTTGCAACTTCTACAACGCGAGCTTTGATACGAAGAACTCGTCCAACTTCAATTGTGAAGAGATATTCTTCTATCAAGCCTTCTGATTACAATCACTCTGAAACTTCTAGACCGTACCGTACTAGCAAAACGACTAGAGGATTGTAATTGGCTTGGGATCTGAAAATTAAAGCTCGAGAAAAACTCTTTGGAAACCTGAAAGCTTTAATTAGAGAGAAGATTGAAAGTGAATGAGTGTGTTAAAATGATCGAAATCCTTCTCTATTTATAGGAGTTCCAAAGACAGAATTCTGGCAGAATTCGGGCAGAACTCGATGAGAAAATCTCGGTCAAATCCGCAACTGCAGGAGGACCAAGTTCCAAGGAATTCAAAAATAAAATAGCCACTAACCGAACACTGGCCGAACTCTGGCCGAGTTCTGTCAAGGTTAGGTTAGGGTTTTAAAATTAGTTTTTGGAGAATTTTGAAAACCTTTTTGAAAACCTTTTTGGAGCTTTTGTAAATACGAATGTTTTTTCAAAACTAAGGACATTTTAAAAACATTTTGAAATCATTTTGGAATAGCCTATTTGCCAGTACGACTCGGTGTACAAAGTATTCCCAGACTCAAATAAAATGAAAAATACATTGCTCAAAGAAATACAGACTCGAACAAGCAAACAGCGCTTCGGTCTTGAACTGTGTAGATAGCTGTTCTTGATCATGTCCAAGAGTCCGAGATATCCTGACTTGTTCCATATTGAGACAGAGTTTGATCAATTATTAAAATTAGTTTGACCATATGACCAATGGGCCAACACATGAGCTGGGTGAACGGTTGACACCTTCCAGAGAGGTTTGAAATGAATCGTCTGATGTAGGCTAGCCTTTCTTGTAGTCCGCGTAGCTCTTTGAGGTTTCTTGGGGGATGCATGTTGAGTATAGCCTTCACTTTCTCTGGGTCCAGATGTATACCCTTTGAAGTGATGAGGAAACCAAGGAACTTGCCGCTGGAGACTCCCAGGAAAGACTTGGTTGGATTCATCTTGAGTTGGTGTGCACGCATTAGTTCGAACACCGTTCTCAAGTCTTGGAGGTGGTTGCCCTTGAGATGACTTTTGACTGCGATATCGTCTACGTAGCACTCCACAGTTTTGCGTAAATGATCACGAAAAATTGTGTTCATGGCTCGCTGGTATGTCGCCCCTGCATTCTTTAATTCGAAGGGCATCACCATATAGCAGTATACCCCAACGGTGTTCGAAAAGATGTGTGCTTCTCGTCGTCGGGGAACATCTTGATTTGGTTGTAGCCTAAGAACCCATCCATGAAGGACATTCGTTCGAAGCCGCAAGTGTTGTCGATCCATACGTCGGTGATCGGTAGAGGGAACTCGTCTTTCGAACATGCAGAGTTCAAATCACGGTAGTCGATACAGACTCAAACTCTACCATTCTTTTTCTTGACTGGAACGATGTTAGCAACCCAGTCTGGATGTTGTTCCTCGCGAATGAATCCACTGGCGATGAGCTTCTTGACTTCATTCTCGATGGCTTCCATGACGTCTAGTCGAAATCATCGTTGTTGCTGTTTCACTGGTTTAGCTTTAGACAAATATTCAGGCGGTACATGGCGACTTTAGGGTCCAAGTCTGGCATGTCTTCATGTCTCTATGAAAGACGTTGATGTATCTCTTATAAGCTGTATAAGAGATTGGCGTTCATCGTCAGATAAGCTTTTGCTGATGAAGATTGGTTTGAAGGATGCTTCATCTCCTAGATTGACTTGGATGACTTCGTCTTCGGTGGATGGTTTACGTTGTTCGAACCGCAGCTCCCACCTGGTGTCCATCTTTTGAGCCTATTGTTCGAGTTCAATTGATTGGACATCGTCTGTAATTTGGTCGGCAAAAACCATGTTGACGGACAGAGTTGCTTTGAACATGTCGCCGATGCTGGAGTCTGAGTCCCAGAGGGAGGAATCAGAAGAATGAGAACAATGATCTGCTTTATCATCTGATCTTTCAGAAGTTGTTGGAGGAGAAACATCCCAAACCAACATCGCTTCGTTGATAGTAATTCTCGGGTTTGCCGGGAGGAGCAAAGTATCGTATTGGCAACCGTCGTCCTCGGCCGTAATTTAGCCCGTCGTCACTTTTGATGTCATATCCCATATTCTGGATGATATTCTTGGCCTGCCAACTATACCGGAAAAGTTGCATTTTCTCAGAGTCATAGTCAGCTTCTGTGTTGTGCTTGGAAGAAGTAGAGTCTAGAACGAACTTTCTCTCGCCAATTATACGACCGAAGATGATTAGCTCTTCACCTTTCTTTCTGGCTAGAACGATGAATAGAGGATATCTTCAGGGTAAACTTTTTTTTTGCAGGTGAAGTGTTATGACCGGCATGCAGAGGTGTGGTCCTATGTCGTTCTCTAGGGCGTATATCGTATCTATGTAATAGTTTACAGATTGATAGACATCGGAGTAATTCAAATATAAACCTTTACTAAGAAATATGCAAGTTCTACTTCAGGGATAACATCATCCGCTGAAGGTATATTATTCTGAGTATTGATATACTCATTGAGAGGACCATCATCTGGAAGAGGAGCTACAGTCTTGGCCGAGTTCACCATGTAGGGTAATTCTTCAGGATTGGGAGGACGGGCATCAGTAGGTTCTTCCCTGGCTGTTTTGCTAAGAGTGATGGTCAATGGTATGACCTTGTTGGGTTTCTTCTTTTTTACCCAGATTGTAAGAGGCTTCGGAGTACTTTTTGGAGTAGTACGTCCTTTGACACGGATAATCCGGACCATCGTTGGGGGATGGAGTTGCTTTAGCTTCATTGTCAGCTTCATTGCCATCATCATTGGGGGGTTGAGATTGGTAAAGTACCAAATCTCCATAGTAAGCTTCGATGCCCTTGAAAGGATCGACATCAGCAAACTTCGTTTTAACGACACCGTCGTTGTTGACGTAGTTGAAGCACTGGTGAAGTGTGGAAGGGACGATCATGTTCTCATGTATCCATGGACGTCCCAATAAGACGTTGTAGGATACATTGGCATCGATCACGTAGCAGGAAACCTCCGTTCGGAGATCACCGATCTGGCATTTGAGACGGATCTTGTCCAACGGATGGCTTCGACCAGCATTGAAATCCATTATAGTTGTGTTGGTTGCGGATAGCTTGTGCAGAGGGATTCCCAGGATTTGATGCAAACTTCTAGGAATGATGCTGAGGGAGGATCCTGGATCGATGTTCATGCGGTCCACCTTGATCGCCCCGATATACCCTGTATAGTACAGGGGTCTATCATGACAATTATTTTTTAGTAGCATGTCCTCCTTTGAGAAGGTGAATTGGGCACCACTTCCATAGTACTGTGGCAGTGGAGGCAGGAGTCAGGATCTACAACGGGAGCTTTGACTTCAGCGAGGTAAGAGTCGGCATGTAGCAATGCCTCACTTAAGGCCTTCCGTGTTTCTTTGGAGAGCCGTAATAGATCTAACAGACACAACCTGGCAGGTATATTGGCTAGCTGATCCAGTATGTCAAAGTTGTAGGGTCGATCCATGCCTTCGGGAGATGGCGCCTTCAGAGAGGCTTAGTCGGGCAGGCTTCTAAGCTTGTGGGGGCAGCAGGAGCTTGAGAAGGTAGTATTTCTTCTTGTGTGGGATCGTACGTCCGAAGATAAGTCTTCTCCGATCGTGTCTCGCCATATAGAACCTCGTAGATAGGAGAGGATACCATATGGCATGACTTGTATTTCTTGCCCTTTCTTGCTTTGGGAAGTGCTACTCCCTGCGTAACTTCTTGGATAAGGTCCAGGTTGACCCACATAATCTCACCATGTACAGTTGTGTGGGAGCAAGGTCGAGTTGTGAGCTGGTGGTAGGTTGACGACTTCTATCATCACTTTGGGGATTGGGACCACGGTGGGACTTCTGTAGAAGGAAAGTCGCCAAACTGAAGAGTGATCATGTTAGCAGATATGACCTTGTCTTCGTCTTCGAGGTTGATCACTTGGCTGTCGATAAGCTGTTGTATCTTCTTCTTAAGGACGATACAGTCCTTGGTGAAGTGATGCACGTACTGATGATAGGGACAGTACTTGGGATCATTGAATTAGCTCACCTCTGCAGGACGTTGTGGTGGAGGCAATGTTAGCTTATTACCCTTCGTCAGTGTATGGAAGATGGTAATGACATCGTCTTCGTCGAAGGAGAAGGTCTCCTTAGGCTTGTCGAAGGCGTCCTGAGAATTGGAAGCTCATTTGGATGTGTCGACTTTCAGGACTTCTTTTCCTTTACCCCCACGAACAGGGATAGTTTGAGGATACTTGCCTTTGTCTTCAGATTTGGGTGTCTTCAACCCAAATAGCTCCAAGTTAGGAACGTCATTTTCAGCAGCATCAGCGGCCCCAATGAAAGCAGGCAATGTATCATACTTATGTATACCTAGACAAAACTTTACTGTAGGAAGAAAGTTATGTCGACAAGTATCCATAAGTTCTGAGTCTGGTATGCCGAAGGACATCTTCAGTGCTAACCGCCTGAAGCGTTCTATGAAGGCAATGACAGACTCAGTCCTCCTTTACTTGGTCTCGATGAGAGTGGACATACTAACGTGCATACAACTCTCGTAAAACCTGTTAAGGAACAACCTCTCCAAGTCTTTGAATTAATTGATACACCCGGCAGGCAGACTACAGAACCATTCGAAGGCTACCCCTACAAGGTGCTAATATACAGCTTCGGCAGGAACGGATCGTCTTGGGGCAAGTGCAGAGTCAGCGTGTTGAAATAAGTCATGTGCTGACGAGGAGAAGTCAAACCGTCGAATGAGTTCAGCGTCAGCGGCTTGTAGTTAGGAGGGCAAGTAGCATTCTCCCACTCAGGGGGATACGGTTGAAATATCCCCATCTTCTGTAGCTCATCTTTGTGTGAGATGGTGTCGAAGCAAGCAACCAGGGAATCAATTGCATCATGTTGATTGAGCAGGTGTTGGAAACAGCTGCTGAACGTTTGTCAGGTGTTGTTGGGGAAGGAAGACCCCCAGTATTTGCAAGATTTGAAGGAGGCACAACGGAATGATACCCCTTTTGTAGGAAAGGAGGGTTATTGCTGTGATCCGGACTAGCGTGGGCTAGGATGTTTTGTTGAGGTGGAGGAACAGCCCCAGCAGCTTGAATTGTCATGATACTGGTAAGCATATCAGTGATCTTAGCGAATGCTGTTTCTAGACCCTCTAGTCGTTTACTAGTCTGATCACTGGCTTCTTAGGTCTTTCTCCGTCCGTGATGTATGTAGATAGCATACGAGGATGAACAGAGGAAGCAGTGCAACTGTGCTGATACTATCTGTCTCCGAGTGGATAAGTCCTTCATCTTCAGGTAGAGAAGGTAGATAGTCGCCATCGGATTCGGAGGGATCATCGTCCTCTGGAAGGCTACCCCCAGTGTGGGGGTCATTTGCTTCAGATTCTGAGGGAATGCTACCTCCGGCTTTAGAATATTCATCGTCCATACAGAATTTTGCCTTTGATCGAGTGCCCATATAGACTCCTTCAGATGTGACAGCTTGTTGGCTATCTGTTGGTAGACTTCGTCTTCTCTTTCTCGTGGAACTGAGAGAGAAGGTTGGGTTGTTGGTCCACCGTCTTTGATTGGGGCTTCCGTAAGGGGGATCCCATGAAGCCATGTTGGATGAAACACATAGTGGCTTCTCGTCGTCAGAGAAGTACAGCCGTCGAAACACGAACTTTCTCTGAGGCACTCTTGTCACTTTGGACCAACAACAGTTGATAACAATATTGGTGCACGGAAGTGCACTATGAATTGTTATGTTCTCCCTCGCTTTACGCTTATGATTTATCATGTCGCGCAAGTCAGCGGAAGGGAGTTTTGTCTTACAACCCATGTTGTATGTATCGTCGAGCTTTGTATGCGGGTTCTGTCACGACCCGTACCCATTTTTTTTAAAAAAGGATACGAGACGTGTCCAAGCCAGCCTATGCTGCAGTGTCGGTGGTAGAACGCTGTCACGACCATGAAGATCAAAATCACAAATAATGCTCATTCACATAATTAATTTAATTTACAAAGATCACAAGTTTTACATTTGTAGAAAAATATAAACTTGTACAAATAAATGAATGACTACAACTCAACTATCTATCTAGTCTCTAGGCTTTTGTCTGCAAGTATTCCCGTCACTTCCCAAGCTAAGTGAATCCACGGCTAACCTGAAAATGTTGGTTTCCAGTCAGGAATGGAACGAGCATAATTCACTGAATGCAATTTCAAATAAAGAAAATGACTATAAAACAAAGGTTAGACATCAATCATGAGTTTTGAAAATAAACAGTAAATACGGAAAACTAATAGCAATAAATAGACACAAAACACTTTCCCCAACTGTTAGAAGTACCGTTGATATGTGATCGGTCTGGGGCACTACACCGCACGGTCTACGAGGTCTACTTGCATGAAAAATAAGCACTGTGTACGAGGTCTACTTGCAGAAATATAAACAATGTCTACGAGGTCTACTGCATAAAAATAAATAATGTCTACGAGGTCTACTGCATAAAAATAAACAATGTCTACGCGGTCTACTGCATAAAATAAACAATGTCTACGAGGTCTACTGCATGAAAATAAACACGGTCTACGGTCGGATCACACATCCTTGGTACTTCTCATTCCCGACTCAACAATTTATAATAGAGTATAAAAATCACATAACCAATGAAATCAATAAAATATAGTAAAGATCAATATCGAAATGCAGACAATAAATTGTACTCGCCTGTGGTCCTCTATTGGTGAAACCGACAGTCTGAACTAGTCAATGTGCCACAATAGTCAAAACTCGTACAACAGTCCTCGAAAGCTGAAATAAACATTACTAATGTTTTTAAAATAGTCAAATTAGCTAGGATTGCCTGTCCTTAAGTCCAATTCTAGATAGGGGCAAAACGGTAATTTCGGGTCAAACCGTGTCCGCCGTTGGACCCGTTTTACACCGAAAAGCGTGCCAGAGTCAACGGTCTCTAAAGTCGTCAAACTACATATCTACGGATCCAGTTTTCTGATATGAACCCAACCGTATGTCTAAAGTTGGATTTCGGCGGGCCGTGCACAAAATCGCCGTTGAGTGGAACCGCGGGGCCCGCAAAACGGTAATTTTATCAACTGTCTCAGAATTGGACCAAACTTGGCATACAGGAGCAGAAAAACGATACGGTTCTGTTGGTGCAAGTTTCGTCTCGATCTGACGAGCGTACACAAAGTAATTAGAGAATTTGCAAAGTGCACGATACGGTAATTTTGACGGATACGTATCAAATTCGTCGCGCACACGGACCAATTTGAATTCTGCCAAAGCCCACACGACCACGAAGCCGTTATGCAGATTTCGATGCTTTCAGTTCGTGACCACGTCGCCCGAATGGCGGGACACACGTCGTGTGGAGCATTTTTGGGGTTTCGAAAACAGGTTTTTTCCTATTTTGAAATCAATTTTCACCAGAAAATAAACCTCTAGAAATTAAACTAAAAATAGGGTTTTGATCTTGATCATGTTGTCTAAAAGTCTATTCAGATAGATTTCTAAAATTTATAATATCTTGCTCGCAATCTGACCGAAAACATGGGTGGTCAGGACTGTTTCAATAGTCCAGGATTCGAGATTTTTCTCGATTTTAGAACTCGGTTTGCGACGCACACACCGCAAATTATTCCAAACTATTTGAAGGGAACTATAAAGGGTAAGGTTGTCGACAAACCTGCTGAGACGGTTCGACCATTGGTCGACCGAGCGCAACGAAGAGTTATTACGAAGTTGGTCTCTTCACGCTACTGTTGCTGTCGCACATGCGCGCGCGAGAGGGTCTCTTGGCCGATTTCGGCGGTCCCCGGCCGTGCGCGGTTGTCCAGGTTGGCGTACGCACGGTGTGGGGGTGCTGGGGAGGCGCGGCGTAGATGTTAGGGTTGGGAGTTTCCAGGTTCTCTCTCGTTTTTCACTCGACTGTTTATATAGGTTGCGCGCGGTTCTGTAAGGGCTCGAGGAGTTAGCGCTCGGGTTTGCTTGGCTGGGAGAGAGGGTTTGGGCCATCTCGGCCTGGTTGCTGTGGAGTTCGGGTTTAGGGGGATTGGCATTTTAATTAACTAGTTTTTTTCTTTTTTTTTCTTTTTACTAATTCTATTTCATTTATACTAATACATTTTACTTATATATATATAAGTACTCATATATACCTATGGATATGTATACAAACATACACATGCGCATATACATATATATTTATGTATAAAAATACACCACACACATATATATATAATATATATATATATATATAATATATTTTTTTTCACCACACACATATATAACATACACATATGTATATCTATACGTACACATTTATTTATATATACAAAAAAAAATTATATATATATATATATATATATATATATATATATATATATATTATATAATATACAAACACCTTTATACGTTTATGTATCTACACCTACACCCATATATTTATTATATATATACCTATACACATATAGCTTTTGTTAGAGAAATAAAATGATAATAATAATAATAATAATTAAATAATTTATATTAATAACCACAATAATAATATTAATATTATATAACCTCAATAAAATAGTAATAATAATAATAACGAAATTCAATAAACCGATAATTGTGTATATACCACCAGGCACGGTCTAATAATCCCAAAAATGTACAAGGCCTATTTATACAAATATTATTGAATATCCACTAATAACGATTTTTAATATTTAATAAACGATATTTAGAAAATATTCAATAGATCATTAGAACGAAATACAACACAATCATGCTAGTATACACCAACACGAATATCGTTAGACGTACCGTATGACCACATGGGCTTGAGCTCAGTTCGGCCCAGTCCGGGCTAAAAATGGTATAACCGGTTTCCCTAACACAATAATAGAATAATGAATAAATAAACTTGGTAAGGGTTAATTCGTAACTTGGCCTGGTTTTTCTAGTTAGGACATCACTATGGCTCGGCCATCCCCTACCATGACTAAACACTAGTCAAAGCACGCCACTGAGCTATCCGTGCCATGATTCCTAGTCACCTTGTACTCCAAATCTCAACTATGGCTAAAATCATCTATCGTAATAATTAACTATTTAATTATTTATAAAATTCTAAAATCACTATTTAAATCAAATAAATAAAAAATATTTTGAAAATTTGGGAAGGGAGGCTACAGATCTACCCACCTTAAAATAATTTCGTCTCGAAATTCCAATTCATGACTATCCCTTAAAATTAAAGTCTACTATCACCTTCATCTCCTCAATTTTAATTTCTCAAAAATATTCTATAACTCTCTCTAGCCACTTTATAACTCCGAATACTTGAGACTTCTACCCATATTTGGTCACCCTACTCCTCAAAACAAAATTTTTAAAATCTTCTAACTGGTTGCTAACAATCCTACCAACAAATATCTAGGCATATGGTATTTATAATCCTCTCGTATCTATCAAACAACCCAAGATTTAACAAGCAACAAATTTACCAAGTAACTAAGAAATATTGGTAAACTCTAGTAAGCATGACTATTGTTGCTCCGAGTAGGAAGGACGTGAAGGTAAGGAAGAATAATCGAAAGCAAAAATGAAGTTCCCAAATGGTAGAGGTATCCATGATGTAGACAGAAAGAAAGTTTATGAACCACTGACTTACTTGCTAGATGGGTTACTCTAGTCCAATCACTTGCTAAATCGAAGAACTCTTCGTCTCCTAGAGGGGCTTGAAATTCGTACAGTACCTAAATTTCGTCCTCAAAATTCTATCTGAACAAGATTTTATAATGGAACAGAATTTGAGAAATCATGATTGTGATCTTTTATGTGGTTATTTAAACACACAAACAAGGATATAAACGCAATACAAGATCGTATCGCGACTTCCAGGTAAGGGTTACGAATGTCTTCACAGTCTAAGAGGTGAGAACTATAATAGGTATAGGGACCTATTTCAACTAGTTCGGTTCTATAGATAAAATATGGTGGTATGCATTGATGGGTTTTACTGGGTCTTAATGGGTTCCCTATCTAGACATCATTCGTTGGTTGGATGAGCCTTAGATTTCAACCTATATGGACTGGACAAGATCCCGATGATAAAACTCTTCCTACTAGATTAGGGTAACCTAGAATAGGATTCCTTCCAAGTGGTTGAGCTAGTTGCTAGTCGGGTTGGTTAACTAGGTCCCTAAGCCTGAAATGCGCCTTCAGTGACTTTTGTGTTTAAATAGCACATGAGGCCTCAATTGGGTGGTACACTAGTGGCATGCGCGTAGTGGGCTTCAAGTCGACCACAACCATATATTGGGTTGGATGAATTGAGTCAAGGTTGAGGCTCTAGTGGAAGTCGAAAAGTATACCGGTATTATGGTGAGGGTTGTAGCTAGTCCTTTTAACCTGAAAGTCGTAGCACAAAAATAGAGTACAAGGGGACGGGTTTGAGTGGGACATGATATACCTAGATGAAGGTGGACCCGTCTAGTCTTGCGTATGAAATTTGTTGGAAGGTAACAGGTTGTCTCGTGCTCCGATTATTAATGACACGGTCGGGGACACAAAATGATCTAGATGGAAAGTGGGAGTCCATGAGACACTAATTATCATCCCAATAGAAAATATTCTAATCAATCGGTAATCCTCGTATACCCCAAAATTTTAGGAGGCTTACAGTCTACCTACTTTAAAAATAGGACATGGTCTTAGGAATATTGAGGTCAGAAGAATTCCAAAATCCAGGTATTGTACCTCGACTCTTGTTAATAAAGAATCAAGCACGGCGTAACGGGGTACGATGGTTATAAGTCGAGTCAAGGATCGTTCCTCACTAAGTGGAAAATAAGCGTGTACTATGACACATGGTCGATAAAATAGAATGATATGCTTGTCCACAGTATGCATGGGTTGTAGTGATCATGCATTGCTGTTGACAACTGGTAGGTCATAATATGTTAGGGTATTTAAGCTACGGTATTGGCTAAGCTAGTGATGTGGGGTTCCCATACTAGTTAGGCTTTAATAATAAAATTTACGTGACTAGGGTAATACTTGTCGAAAACCAATCTCGGAATGAGTGTCTACCATAGTCACGGTAAATTATTGTCCTTAGCCTTGTCTATTCATCTCATGTCTAAATTGTGGGCTTTGGTCGAGGGACGGTTGAGTCAAGGCATAAGGGTTGAAAGTTAAGGCAAGCTTCCAGCAAATAATTAGAGACTCACAATATTTGGTCTCTTGAGAATAGATAGTCTCCTAGGTTAGCATTCTGACTAAGGGTAAAACCCTAATCATTTCAAATTCAGATGGCTCGAAAGTCTCAATAGTAGTTTGAGGGTCGATGGGAGAACGAGTAACTCAATCACATGACTGGCCGTTGGTAGCTACACTTGTGTCTACCATTATCTTGCCATGGGAATACTCTGTATCTCTCTACCATCACGAGCTTTCGTCTTTCCAAATCGGTGAAAGATAAAAGCAACAAAGAATTCAAGGGAGATGTTACTGAATACAATTTCATGATTAAGGGCGAACATATAATTCAAAGGAATTGTCAAAGCAGTCGTGGATGAGACCCTAGAGACATCTATATCTCAATCCACGTAGGATAATTAAATAAAGTGCGAACCAAATGCATCATAGTTGATCAGACCATAATACACTGATTCTGATTAGACAATATGTTAGCAGGCGTCCCCACTAAACATATGCCTCAAATCAAGCTCGAGAACAGAGTGAGCTTGCAAAACTAAGCTGTAACAGCAGCGTTTGTTAAGATAATCGAATACAATTATGCGAGATTTTTGAAAGAAGGCATAAGTAGTTCGAGTTTTGAGAGAATCAAACTTCAGCTGGTGTTCTTGCTTATACAGTCTTCCTACTATCTTCTTATCCACAAGGACTTGGTCGACTAATGGGTTATGACCTCTATCTTCTGTATTCTAGGTAAACCTATTAGTGTCAATCAATTCCTCGTTAATAAGTCACAAGGACTACAAAATGCTGGGTCGGGAGATGCTACCAACTTACAAAACTTTCACTAATATCGGCTTTAGATCTTATGGGACATGCATGACATTGTCCTATCCTCTATGGTATCCCAAACTTGTAATCATGTTTGAAGTCATTTTACCGGATTACGCCTTCCGTATACTCTGGCTGGGGTAAACCCTTGGTTTCATAACTCAACATGATACAAAATGAACCCTTCTTAACTCTATCCAATATTGGCTCAAGGGTATCTACGATCAAGAGAGGACCACTAGCCATAGTTTTGGCAATATCCCATCACCTATTTTTCTTAAACTAATTTCACCTTTAGGGGTTGTGTCTCGCCAGTGCGCTGCTGGCTGCAGGGTATCATAGTCTCCAAAATTCAAATAAATGGCGGCAGTGCTGCTGTCCTGCCATTACGAGTTAACTAACATTCCTTTAACTATATCTGTAAATCTTCATGGGCTTCTGTAGATTTAAATAATTTGACTATTAATAAGGCATGCATATTTGTCCTATCAGTCACAATCTTTAAAATAAAAGATCGAACAGGGGGAATAACTGAAGACAAAGAATTTAAACGTTCTAGTATCTATTTCGTGTATATCTAAACCTGAAGAAAATCTTTGAACCAAAACTAACTCGAGGTCCGTATATGGATAATCTAATCAGAAATTATATAAAATAATAATTCTTGGGCAAAATAGGAACTAAATAGGTATTTGGGCTAAGACATGAGGATGATGTCTTCACAGACAAGGATGAGGAATTGCACAATTTATCAATGTTAGGTATTATTATATGAAGCCCTGTCTCACCAAGTGAATAATCTATCCACTTTGGATCGTGACATATCGAGAGATAATAGTGTACCGATGGGGATCTGACAAACCATCAACATTAATAACTTCATCTAAATTGCATGACCTAGACTACCCATTGGTAAATTTGTATAGGGGACTCCTATCCTAGTCATTCTCGTAAATTAAATTAATTTCTAATTCATGAATGAGCATTTCTAGTCGCAGGCTCGCAATAGTACGACTAACTTAAGTACTATCACGAGTTCACATGATTTACAAAGACCGACTTGCATGGGCCACCACAAAAACTTGTCACGACCCGCACCCTTTTTTTTAAAAACGGATACGAGACGTGTCCAAGCAAGCCTGCCGCAGTGTCGGGGTAGAATACTGTCACGGCCATAAGATCAAAATCACAAATAATGCTCATTCACATAATTAATTTAATTTACAAAGATCAAAGTTTTACATTTGTAGAAAAATATAAACTTGTACAAATAAATGAATGACTACAACTCAACTATCTATCTAGTCTCTAGGCTTTTGTCTGCAAGTATTCCCGTCACTTCAAGCTAAGTGAATCCAGCTAACCTGAAAATGTTGGTTTCCAGTCATGAATGGAACGAGCACAATTCACTGAATGCAATTTCAAATAAAGAAAATGACTATAAAACAAAGGTTAGACATCAATCATGAGTTTTGAAAATAAACAGTAAATACGAAAAAACAATAGCAATAAATAGACACAAAACACTTTCCCCAACTGTTAGAAGTACCGTTGATATGTGATCGGTCTGGGGCACTACACCGCACGGTATACGAGGTCTACTTGCATGAAAAATAAGCACTGTGTACGAGGTCTACTTGCAGAAATATAAACAATGTCTACGAGGTCTACTGCATAAAAATAAATAATGTCTACGAGGTCTACTGCATAAAATAAACAATGTCTATGAGGTCTACTGCATAAAATTAAACAATGTCTACGAGGTCTACTGCATGAAAATAAACACGGTCCACGTCGGATCACACATCCTTGGTACTTCTCATTCCCGACTCAACAATTTATAATAGAGTATAAAAATCACATAACCAATGACTAATCAATGAAATATAGTAAAGATCAATATCAAAAATGCAGACAATAAACTGTACTCGTCTGTGGTCCTCTGCTGGTGAAACCGACAGTCTGAACTAGTCAATGTGCCATAATAGTCAAAACCCGTAAACAGTCTCCAAAATCTGAAATAAACATTACCAATGTTTTAGAATAGTCAAATTAGCTAGGATGCCTGTCCTTAAGTCTAATTCTGGACACAGGGGCAAAACGATAATTTCGTGTCAAAACGGTGTCCGCCGTTAGACCCGTTTTGCACCGAAAAGCGTGCCAGAGTCAACGGTCTCTAAAGTCGTCAAACTACATGTCTACGGATCCAGTTTTCCGATACGAACCCAACCGTATGTCCAAAGTTGGATTTCGTGGGCCGTACACAAAATTGCCCGTTGAGTGGAACCGCGGGGCCCGCAAAACGGTAATTTTATAACTGTCTCAGAATTGGACCAAACTTGGCATACAGGACTAGAAAAACGATACGGTTCTGTTGGCGCAAGTTTCGTCTCGATCTGATGAGCATGCACAAAGTAATTAGAGAATTTGCAAAGTACACGATACGGTGAATTTGACGGATACGTATCAAATTCGTCGTGCACACGCGACCAATTTGAATTCCACCAAAGCCCACACGACCAAAGCCGTTACGTAGCTTTTGATGCTTTCAGTTCGCGACCACGTCGCCCAGAATGGCAGGACGCACGTCGTGTGGAGCGTTTTCGGGGTTTCAAAAACAGGTTTTTCCCTATTTTGAAATCAATTTTCATAGAAAATAAACCTCTAGAAATTAATCTAAAAATAGGGTTTTGATCTTGATTGTTGTAAAAGTCTATTCAGATAGATTTCTAAAATTTACAATATCTTGCTCGCAATCTGATCGTAAATATGGGTGGTCAGGACAGTTTCAATAGTCCAGGATTCGAGATTTTTTTCGATTTTGGAACTCGGTTTGCGACGCACACACGCGAATTATTCCAAACTATTTGAAGGAACTATAAAGGGTAAGGTTGTCGACAAACCTGTGAAGACGGTTCGACCATTGGTCGACCGAGCGCGACGAAGAGTTATTGCGAAGTTGGTCTCTTCGCGCTACGGTTGCTGTCGCACATGCGCGTGCGAGAGGGTCTCTTGGCCGATTCCGGCGGTCCCCAGCCGCGCGCGGTGGTCCAGGTCGGCGCGCGCGTGCGTGGGGTGCTGGGGAGGCGCGGCGTAGATGTTAGCGTTGGAGTTTCCAGGTTCTCTCCCGTTTTTCAGTCGACTGTTTATATATAGGTTGCGTGCGGTTCTGTAAGGGCTCGAGGAGTTAGCGCTCGGGTTTGCTTGGCTGGGAGAGAGGGTTTGGGCCATCTCGGCATGGTTGCTGTGGAGTTCGGGTTTAGGGGGATTGGCATTTTAATTAACTAGTTTTTTTCTTTTTTTTTCTTTTTACTAATTCTATTTCATTATATACTAATACATTTTACTTATATATATATAAGTACTCATATATACCTATGGATATGTATACAAACATATACATGCGCATATACATATATATTTATGTATAAAAATACACCACACATATATATATACATACACATATGTACTTCTACTACGTACACATTTATTTATATATATACAAACACCTTTATACGTTTATGATTTACACCTACACCAATATATTTATTATATATATACCTATATACACATATAGCTTTTGTTAGAGAAATAAATAATAATAAATAATAATAATTAAATAATTATATTTAATAACCACAATAATAATATTAATATTATATAACCTCAATAAAATAGTAATAATAATAATGAAATTCAATAAACGATAATTGTGTATATTCCACCAGGCACGGTCTAATAATCCCAAAAATGTACAAGGCCTATTTATACAAATATTATTGAATATCCACTAATAACGATATTTTTAATATTTAATAAACGAATATTTAGAAAATATTCAATAGATCATTAGAACGAAATACAACACAATCATGCTAGTATACACCAACACGAATATCGTTGGACATACCGTATGACCACATGGGCTTGAGCTCAGTTCGTCCCAGTTCGGGCTAAAAATGGTATAACCGGTTTCCCTAACACAATAATATGAATAATGAATAAATAAACTTCGGTAAGGGTTAATTCGTAACTTGGCCTGGTTTTCCTAGTTAGGACATCACTATGGCTCGGCCTTTCCCTACCATAACTAAACACTAGCCAAAGCACTCCACTGAGCTATCCGTGCCATGATTTCTAGTCACCTTGTACTCCAAATCTCAACTATGGCTAAAATTATCTATCGTAATAATTAACTATTTAATTATTTATAAAATTCTAAAATTACTATTTAAATCAAATAATAAAAAAATATTTTGAAAAATTTCGGGAAGGGAGGCTACAGGTTCGTAAGGAGAGTAGGTGCATCCAGACTTAGTTCATGTGCAGGGGCAACCCCCACACCTAAGTTCTGTGATGTCCTTGAAGACAGCCACGTGCTATACGCGTTGGGGCCTGTCTTTTTGCTGTGGGCGCATAAGCCTTGGAGACTGGGCTTGGGCGCATGCTTCTTAACAGCATGTTTGAATCGCCTTGATGTTGGCGCATAGTATGGATCCAGAGAGCCTGGGCGCATAGCCTTGGGCGCATGACTCTAAATTTCCAGCATGTTGAAGACAGAAGTGTTCTGGTTGGGGCTATGTGCCCAAACACTCCCTTGGGCGCATGGCTTTGGGCGCATGCTTGGTGGAGCAGCATTGTTTTCTCCCAGTTCTGCCTCCTTCGTTCGTGAGCCTCGTCGGGTCTGGCCATAGTGCAGTACACCCCGATCCTTGGCATCGTAGTGTTTTTCTCTGCCAAGTCTCGAGTGTTGAACACTCTGTTGTTGGTTGTGGAGGGAAGAAGTCATTGGGCTAGTAGAGCCCGGAATGGTATGAGCCTTCTCCATTTGGGGGACTTCTGTGGCAGAGTCCTGCGCCCATGTGACAGAGTCCTCCAGCTGCATATTTGCTATGACACTAGCAGGATATGCGCAGCGAGCCATCGGAAGCCAAGTCTTGTGAGACTTGTTTGGCTTCGCTGATTTTGAGGGAGTAGAGCCGTCCCTCGAGAGCATCTCTTCGAACGCCTGCGGAACAAATTTTATGATCAACATCTTCTTAGTACTCCCCACTTTGTCGGTATCGGATTGCGTCACCACCTTCTCGTCAGAGGAAAAGGTAGTTCCCCAGCAGAATTGCCATTTTTGTGGACACACAAAAAAGAAGAAGAAAACGTTGTCTTTTTTTATTGGCGCAAGGCACCACAAATCGAGTACGCCTTAGAGATCCTACGCTGAGGATCCCCAAGCACAAAAAGAATTCTGGGGAATGGGACGATGGAGATCGAGCGGCAGTTGCTCCTTTACTCCGTTGATACTCCGATTACAAAAGTGGAAGAAAACCTAAGAAAATTGCTAACTCTCGGCTCACTGGCAAGAAGTGCAGCAATTTGTCTCTTGAAAATGCTCTCCGTTCTGGTGTTTGAAGAGGGATGAGGCCCCCCTTTTATAGTCGTTCCTGAGCTGGAATGGTGTTATGCACCCACATGAAAAAATACGCTAGTTTTTATGTGGGCACATAGTCCTGCTTTGGGCGTATAGGACGTAGGCGCATACAGGCTGCGAGATCGTAGGTTGGTCGTGGTGTTGACATGGTCGTATGCTTTGGTGCACGACTGCTCGTGGAGACTGACGTGGCCGTGCGCTTCGGTACACGTTTTGATCATGGCTTTGACCGAGTCAGGCTTGGGCGCATAGCCATGTCTCAGGCTATGCGCCCTCCTTTCGGGGGAGTTAGTCTTGGGCGCATGGAACTTCACTGGCTGGGCTCATAAAGTTGTACTGACTGGGCGCATGAAGCTTCGTTGGCTAGGTGCATAGAGCTCCACTGACTGGGCGCATGGGGCTTCATTTGCTTAAAAAAATTTATGCTTCTACATATGTATCTATGTATGCAAGACTAAACTCACCTTAAGTTTACTAAAATATGTATCTATGTATGCAAGACTAAACTCATCTTAGAGAATCGTGCTGATAACGTATTGTAAAGCAAAGAGATGAACAATAGAGAAAAATATTTTTCATTCACTTGTACAAATCAACTTGATAAGAACCCCTTATATAGGCTTACAATGGAGGTTAATATCATGATGACAATTAAAAGAAGAATACCAAAAGCTATAGGTTATGGATAACCAAAAGCCATAGGTTATGGATAACCAAAATGCATAGGTTATAGACACCAATAATTATGGTGATTTATCCATATTTACAACAAGTACTAATTATTTTATCTAATATTAGTTTCAAATTTTATTAGTACTCAATAAATTTTACACTTAGTAGCTAAATAATTAGTATTAGTTATTTAATTATTATTATTATTAATTTTTAGTAAGATTAATATTAATATTACTAATATTTAATTAATATTATTTATTTAATAAGTACTAGTTATTTAACTACTATTAATTAGTAAAAAAGTGGCATTTTGCGTACTGTCACTCAAAACTGGCATTAATGAGTTAGTAACTTTTCTACTAAATCCATCAATGAGTTAGTAACTTTCACTCAAAAATGGCATTAATGTATTCACACATTGTTATAATTATATTTATAGAAATCTGCCCTATAGATTCAAAATTTGGTTATTCTGATATCATGTTAAAGTCTTGCCACTATACAAAAAACTCTATAGTATTGGTGAAGGTTAATATTTATATTATTCAACTGTTATTATTCCATGGGTAGATAAAGGAAGTTATTTAATTATGAGAAATGACGAATCCATGCGATCTATGAAATTTACACAAGTAAACTAGAAACTATTAATAATTAACGTTGAGGTAAGTTACGGACCACTTATCATTTTAAATAAAATGTAACTACTATATTTTTTCATCTTACCACATTACCTTAATATCATGGCTTTTCAAAATAATCAATCTTAAATAGAATATCAATATTACCAATTATTATGTAGTGCTTATGATGGAGTGTTCCCTTCTTCCTTAATTCCTCCTCAATTTCTATCATGACGCCTTCAAACACATTCAGAAAGATCCTCATGTACTCAGGTAGGCCATCAATATCTTGAAAATCCTATCTAATTGAGTGGAAAACTTAGCAGTCCAACTTATTATTACGTTTGCTAATGATCATTAACATAATCCAAATTTAGATAACATAAAACTTTTCAAAGAGGCTAAAATGACTATGTAATAACTTGGCTATGAATAACCTTTCTGTAGAGTACCGAGGTTCGAACCACACTCCTAAGCTCCAGAAGTAGCACATGCCTACTCTATCCCAAGAGAAAGGTAGGCTGTTCATAAGGCCCAATTCTATCCACCATCTGTAGATCGAAGAACATATGAAGATGATAAGCAACAAAGGAGCTCACCATGTTGTACATAAGAAACATATGATCTATTGTTGTGTATGCAATGCTGAACCTCAAAATTATGAAGCAACATTGAATGTATTTCTAGCTTACCATGTTGTCCAACGATGAATGTATTTCTAGTTTTAATCTTGCATACTGCCCACCAGTTAAATCGATCTCTACGACACCTTGGGTGCTTGTATAGTAGACTTAAACAGCCTGAATTGCTATCGCAAACGTGTCGGACCTTCTATATCTCCTATGATGGTTTATATCGACTATTCCAAATTGTTTATCGATTCTCCATTCGATATTTGGTGTCATATCAAACCACTCACATTTGAACATCACAATATACATATGATATGGGGCAGGATATTGTAAATCTACAATATCCCGAAGTACTCCATAATAGTCAAAGTCCGGCTCGTCATTATAGATGGTGCCTCTAATGCAAACACCAGAATCCTTTGTACTGAAGCCGTTATTTAGAAATTCGGCATTTATAGCATTATGAGTTGCCTTAAACTTGAAGTCGTTATAACCTGGCCAAGTCTTTGCTTGCTTAATCGGTCCCAATGCCAAATAACGAAGGCTCTTATTTGTGAGGGTTGTTTCATGCAATAAAACCTGTAAACACATATTGATAATTTAAATGTTTTAGCTGCATATATTTTAATGGTAGCCGCATAACATATTATCTTAGTTACTTACGTATTTGTGAAACCATAAAGTTACAGTAAACCTCTCTTTGAAGTCCCTCGTCAGCAATATCGGGTGTCCTCATTTTGACTTCATCTCTAAAGACACTGATAGAGAGAATAATAATGAGTCAGTATATTTCCTTCACCAAATTAGAGATTATAACGAGTGTAAGTGTAGTCACTTACTTCTCTAAATCTCTCACTTCTTGTATGTCACAATTTAATAAGACATATAGGGAAGCTACATTAAACTCATCGTCAGTCAACCACCGTTTCTTACTAGCCCCAATAGGCTTGCCTCTTACATTGAATATGCCTCCATCCTTAACGTCTTCGTCATTCCTTTTGAGGCAATAAACGTTATACTAGATTTTCGAAAAATCTATCTCTGATAGGCCCAAAAGACTTGGCATAAGTAAATTTAATTTCCAGCACTTACCTAGATAAGATATCTTATATCCTTCTAGGATACTCACTCTATACACTCTAGGTATTACGATACTCGTAATTAGTATCAAAATATAAAATAAATACATATATACTTAGAACTCGACCCCGACTCCAAACCCGAACTCGACCCTAACTCCAAACCCGAACCTAACCCTAACCCTAGACCCTAACCCTAACCCAAACCCTAAACAGAACCCTAACCCCAAACCCTAACCCTAACCCGAACCCAAACCCCAGACCCAAACCAAAACCCTAACCCTAACCCTAACCCTAACCCTAACCCTAACACCAACCCCAGACCCTAACCCAAGAGAAAGAGAGAGAGTAGTACCTGAGAGAGAGAGAGAGTGTCGGAGGGGGAGAGGGGCTCGTCGGCAGGCACGTCGGACGTCGAGGGGGGGCGCTCTTGAGGAGAGAGAGAGATTTTGGAGAGAGAGAGTTCGGGAGGGGGATGAAAAACCCCCCGTCGGTACGATTTAAAGGGTACATAACTTTAGCGACAGCTTTGCGATGGATAAATTCTGTCGCTAAGTCGTCGCCATGGAAGCGCGACATTCTAGGCAGCAAGAAAATCTGGACAACATTGCGATAAATTAACGACGACTTAGCGACGGACTTGACGTAGCGACTAAAGTCATGTTCGTTGCTAAGTTGACGCAAACTTTGGCGCCACATTCCCACGTATTTCCTGCTAATTACTGACAGATGTGCGACTATTTAGCGACGACTGTTGCTTCCGTCGCTAGATTACCGACGGACAAGTGACGCCTGGTCGACACTTTTGGACAATAAAATAATTGATATTTTACTTTGTAATTTGACGAAAATCCGTCATGATTCCGTCGCTCAGCCGTTGCTATTAGCGACGAAAATTCCGTCGCTAATCTTCAGTCGTCAAAACCCTATTTTTTTGTAGTGTTGTAAGAAGATCAAAACTATTTCTTGTAAGAGGTTGAAGTCCTCAAGCCTTCATGTCAAAGATTTTGTATAACTTGACGAGCCTTCGAATGAAGTTTGTGTGCAAGAATTCAGTGATGCCTTCAGGTAATGCTCACAAGTGTAACTATTTTTTTTTTATAATCGATGATTAAAGTCGGAGAGTGTTTCTAGGATAGAGTGCTTAACGGAGGATACAAGGATACATCAGGTGTTGGTGTTCTTGTTTTATTTTTAGCACATTTTAAAATTTACAAAACGTCTATAATTGTGCTTAAATAGTAGTTAAACCATATTTTCTCCTTCTTTAGGGTTCTTTCATTATTGAGCTCTAGTCTCTCTCCCTCTATTTACCTCACACACACCTCTCTTAATATAACTACCAGTTTATTTGTATTTTATCCCCCAAGAACTTGCAAAAATATTTTTGTGGAATAGCTCCAAACGAAACTATAACTTTAGTATCTCCATATGACAAGATATGCCAAGTTAACTTGTACAAAGAAAAGAAGGAAAATACATAGGACTAAAATGATGGACGAAAGATCTGAACGTGTATGCCTTAATAGAATATAATTTATTAATCTTTTCGCTAGCGTGGCAACTTAGTGTTCACCTTTCAGGGTCCTTGATAGAATCACATGTTGTGAGAAGACATATATTTATGGTTCTTATACGGGTGTTAAAATATGATCCCTATGAGAACCATAAGGATATGCTTTCTCATAACATATGTTATTTGTCAAAGACCATGAATGTGAACATCATGTTACCACGATAGTGAAAGGCTAATAGATCATAGTCTTTTAAGACATGCACATTCGGATCCTTCGCCCATCCTTTTTTTGCTACTATGTTTGGTACAGATCAACATGACATATCTTGCCTTTGGTAGTTACTAAATTAAGTTACAATCTTAACTGCATAGTCCATAAAAATATTCTTTGTAAGTTCATCGGGAACTAAATATACAAATAAACTAAAAATATTAGAAAATTAAAGGAGAATATAAATGCATATATGCACTAACTCTTTGGCGAAGGCAGAAGCATCTTTGGCACCGACTCCATAGAAAATGCAGACATAGTCATAGGTATATTAAACAATTGTTGTATTTGAATAATTGTTGTATTTATTCATAAGGCTGGATACATTGTATGAGAACAATATTGTGTCAAGTACCCTTTGGGTATTGCATACTCTTTGTGCATTGTGTACTCTATGTGTTGTTTATTTATCTATGTCATATCAAATGTACTATCTTTTTATTATTTATTGTCTCTGTATCAAACATTTTTTACTTTTTTGGTATTAGCGACATTTAGTGACGTTCATAGTTTTAAAAGAATGTTTCCAAATTTCATCCAGATGTCGCTATATGTATTAAGACATCGCTAAACATCACTGGTACATTGTTATATGGGATACAAATTGGAAGGATTTGCGACATATAGAGAAATAGTATATGTCACTGAATTTTAAAAAATAGACAACTACAAGAAAAATGGCTTTTCTTGACTTTTTTTCCCGTCAAGAAATGGTATTCTTGACGATGTTGGATCCGTCATCTAGGCCCCCATCAAGAAAAGTCGCTAGTCTTCTTGAGGTCTCTGTCTTTATGTATCTTGACGGTTTTAACCTGTCAATGAAAAAATGTCTTGATGGTTTTAACCCGTCAAGTAAATGTATTAAAAAAATGTCAAGGTCAATGAAAACTATTCTTGGTTGTGACACATAGATGACGAGTAATAACCATCAAGAAAGTCCTTTCTTGACGGGAAAAAAACCGTCAGGAAAAATATTTGTTGATGTTTAAAAACTGCCATAAAACCTCTTTTTTGATGTTTATAAACCGTCAAGAAACCATGTATTGATATTAAAAAAAAATATTACGTTGACGTTTTACAACCGTCAAGAAAAACCTGTTGACAATATATATATATATATATATATATATATATATATATATATATATATATATATATATATATATTTTATATATATATATATATATATATATATATATATGTATGTATGTATGTATGTTTGGAACCAGGTAAATTTATTAATAGAAATTTCAGTTTACATCAAACTAGCTATACTCTCTTACTCCTATCGAGGAGTTTATCCACACATTCCCATGCCATCTACATCATATTCGATATTATGAATAATGCCAATGGCAACTGTACGCAGGTCTTTGAACACACGTTTGTTGCGCTCGCACTAAATATGTCATACAGCGGAAGCGAGTCTTGCTCCAGCCTCTCTCGTCCAGGTAGATCCTCTCGTCCTGTTGTCTCGAATCAGTTGTTGAGCGTCATTGATGCCTGTATCCGACATTGCCTGCAATCCTAACTTGGTTGTTTGAGAATGCCAAATACTTTTTGCCATCGTGCAATTGAAGTAGATATGCTCTATGGTTTCTAATTCTCGGTTGCATAGAGGACAAGTAAGATCAGTTAATTACATTCTGAACATTCGTATCCTATCTTTTGTAAGCAGTCTTTTCAACATGAGCTTGTACATGCACATCTGCATCTTGCGAGGGATACCTTTCATCCAAACAATGTTCGCATAATCCACCTTCGCTCACTGAGGTCACAATCTGTTGTATACGTCTCCTTGTTGAAACCCGATGTCCATGGAATCTGCCCAAGCACATCTACCCCAACTTATGTTGGAGTCTATCTTCTGCCGCTCGATTTTACTTGTTGCTATTCGTGCCCACCTGTGGTTAGCTAGCTGCCAGCATCCATCTTCAATGATGGTGAACACGCCGTCTCCCTTATGTGCCTCTCTGTCCATATGTGGGCCGATAATGTGTAGCAAGGATTGGTGACCAATTCACATAATATTGATATATTCCAGTCTCCACATAATATCAATATATTTAGAATATCACAATCATCAAAGACCTAAAATACACATGTTTTATATTAAGCAAAAAAGTTCTTACACCATAAATATCCACAAGCATCCAGAAATTGACATCCACAAACATCCAAGGACATATCAAAGTAACCAAAATATATGGTTTCTCACAATAAGTATCTTATAGTCAAAACATCATTGAGATAATCAAACCGCTTCTCTAACCATCCTAATTCTTCTGAGCTATAGCTACGAAGACTGCTTGGTATGCTTCCCTTGTAACAACATGAACTTGAGGACGTCGAGGCCGTACATCTACTGTACAACGATCACCTACAAACAATATATATAATATCACTATAGGATCATAAAGAAAATTATTCTTTAAATTTGAAACATAAAGCAAAGAAAAACTTCTGATCAGCATAGACAATAAATCATAGTGTCATAAGGTATATATAGATGCATAGGTTTACTTGTGTGAAGGTGAGTGCATATGGAGTTATCTACATATGAGTGTGTTCCTATGTGCAGTTGCAATTAACTATGCACAACAGTATTTGCATGCTGCATAATGTGGATTAAATATGCACAGCATGGGATGTTACTAGTATATGATGTTATGAGTTAACTAAATAATGCAGTTAGCAGATACTACAGCTAGTAGTTAACGGTTAATTAAAAGTTTACAGATAGCAGTTAACGGTCAAAAATTACCTCAATTGACTTCTTAGGTAAGCAATTGAGACACATAATCCATCCATTCTTCACGCACTTCACTAGTTTTATCAATATTGTATTCACCACTTTTATTGTACCGTTTGTAAATATGAAGAAAAAAAATGAAACATAAGTCATGATATTAGATTATAAATATACATGTTGATTAAGAATAATGTCACGTTTGGATTAATTAAGCTTGGATCTAATGTGATCTCCTTCATGTCTCTCATCATATAGTATCCACATTCAGCATAGCCTGTTTATACTTGATCCTAGGCATACAAAATATCAAAGTCCTTACACACTTGTTTCTTTTTAATTTATATTAACAAGAGAGAAATATATTATACCTGAATTGATATCCAGTTCAATTTCAATTTTTTGACTTGATTTTCCAATTGAGCATGAAACATCCTCATCCCACTATGTAAATTAAAGTGGACAATATTATTTGGAAGCATCTAATATCAGATTGGTGTTTGTGTATTAGTTGTGTGTAAGCTAGGACTTCAGTCCTACAACAAAGTATTAACTGTAGATGTCTGCATTACTGCAGGCAGTAACTGTATTATTGAAGGCAATAAGTGAAGTTTGCAACTATAGACAGTATGTGAAGCCTGCAGTAGTCAGTGGTAGCGGTAGAGCAGGAAATCTACAATTGTAAACTGCTCAAGTGCAGCAGTTTGGACTGCGTGCAATTAGGTTTGTGTTTGTGTGTGGACTAGAAGTGTGAGTGCAGATGCATCTAGGGTATTCTTTAGGTAGTGTCCTAGTATGTGGATGTCAATAGGGAGATATGTATCGTAGTATCATATACATTGACTATAGTTGTGCCATCCATAAGATGTGGGACAGATAGTCATGCATACCTTGTTATAATGTATTTGAGATCATTTTGTATGCGTTTCCCCAAAGAATCCAGATAATACGCTCATGAGTAAAACATCAATAACAGCCAAAACCCAATGAGCTGTAATACCATATAACACCAAGATATATACAATTTATATATCGAGTTAGTTGAGAACTTGTAAAAGAAAATTATTGAGGGATGTATTACCTAGGGTTGTATGGCAAGATGAAGAGTCAACTTTGTTTTTGAGAGATCAAATTGTTACAAATGTGTCGAGCTCGTGCATCCTGAGTTGCAAGAAAGTCTTTTGAACCTGATGCGGAGACTAATCTGGGATTAATGAAGGAAACATTCTCCATTGGGTTTATGGCCTTCAAACCATGGTACAGAAACCTATAGTTTTCAGATTAGTTAAATCAACTTATTAATTTAACAACAAACAATTTCAATAGCAAAGTATTCTCGTACTTGATGTATATTTGGATGCAATTGACTGCGAGAGCATACAATTTAAGAAAACTGTCAAAATCCTCTTGGACAAGATATGTTATTATTGGGCTTCCAAACAAGTCATCTTCTAATGGTACCGAAATTGATATATTTTCATCTAACAATCGTTGTACCAGTTTGGCAAAGTAATCTATTCTAGGTGGATTCTTGAATGACCTTGTAATTCTTAGGGAAGCTCTTGTAGGTGATTTAACTTTAGCTTTACTTGGGATCTTTGGTTGCTTTTCTTTGAGAGCTTTTTTGACCAAATTGGATTCCTAAAATATACAATCTAGTGAAAAAGCATAAGACAAAAATAAGCATGTATTCGTTCAATGGAAACTTTTAAATGAATATCCGCCATGTACCTTTTTCATTCTTGTCACAATCCAATTTTGTTGCAGCAAGAAATATCTCTTGCTGAGTTCTATAGGGGAGTTTCTACTTAGAACCTTTTTAATAAAGTTGGAATTAATATTAGAAAAGTTCAAACAATAGAATGGTGGAAAGACACTTAAAATGGAATGTATATTGAAGTTGTAAGATGATCTAGACTGACTCATTATTTCAACTGAGCAAAAATGACATCGAGTGTGGGGCCAATGCTATGCATGCTAATTCTCTAAAGTTACTAAGTCGAACTATCCATTAGCATATTAACAATTTAACATGAACCCATCAATTGACTATGTAGACTTACTAAGTCATGTTTCCAAAAGCACATAACAGATCATTCATAGCCCATAACAGAACTACAAATAGTTGATACTGCACACATTGGCTGTTGTTATAGAACTCTGTGTATCAATACACTGCAAGTTACACACATCATTATTAAAAAGACACATACTACTTCATATATATATATATATATATATATATATATATATATATATATATATATATATATATATATAAAATATATATATATAATATATATATATATATATATATAAAATATATATATATAAAATATATATATATATATATATATAAAATATATATATATATAATATATATATATAAAATATATATATATATATATATATATATATATATATATATATATATATATATACAAATATCATACAACTAAAGATAGAAAAGAGGATTAAATTAAACCTGGTTCATAATCCTTGGCCTTCGCGATCCATCAGAAGCAAAGCTTAGAGCATTCATGGTAGGGATTGGAGGAATTGAATCAGATACAACCTTTTCCGTAAAGTTGGAACTTGTATCAAATATCGGCATATCACAGAGACCTTGTGAAAATAGGTTACTTATCATCTTATTTTTCTTCTCAATTTCTTCAAATAATTATTTTTTCTCCTCCTCCCGACCATTCGAAGCTTCAAGTGTGTGGAAATAAGATCCCGGGGAGACATATTTTCCCATGGCCGTAACACGATCACTTTGCTTAGGCCTTTCTATTGAATAACACAAAGCATCAAAATTTTCAGGAATGAATAATAATCTGTTTGCGAAAAACAAAAGTTTGATTACAAACTAAGAAAAAGAGTACAAGAGTACAATTGATTTCTGGGGAAGTACAACTATAGGAATCTGATCTGAAGACGATCACTTTATCCCTTGGACGATGTGATATCGAAGACACGAGCCTCTGGAGGATGCAACAGCACTTTAGCAGGAGATTATGATCATTCGTCATGCTTTAAGACTGATTTAAAACTCTATTTATAGAGTTCTTAAAATAACTGTTCAGCAGTTATTATGGGTTGTGCGCACTTCAGTTTGCGCACCTCTTGTTCACTTGCGTGAGCGGTTGCACTAACTGTTGTGGACGTATGGCATCGTTTGATTGAGATGCGCATGATCGTGGACAGTATAGTAGGCACGTTTTGCAAAGTTAGTAGCATGTACGCCATGTCACCCTGTTCTGGATATTGTCCTATCACTTTGCGTGTGCTTCATCAACTTATACGGGGACACAATGTAAATACTTACGCGAGCGGTTGCACCAACTGCTGTGGACGGGTGGCATCGTTTGAATGAGATGCGCATGGTCGTGGGTAGTGTAGTGGGTACGCTCTGCGAAGTTGGTGGCTTGCGCACCATGTCACCCTGCTTCTAAATAAAAGTTGATCAGATGGCGCCAACAAGCCAGGTTGTGCATGGGCGCAACTCAACAACTAGCGCCTTTGACTGGGTCTTCGGTGTTGTACTGATTAATTCTCGTGCCACACAATGACTTGTGCGAGCTAGCTGTCAGCATTAATTATATGCTGACAAAATCTTCTCGAACACCACGTTACGCGAGATTCGAACGAATATTCCTTGATATACGTGCTGTCAGTTGTTAGGTAATGATGATACCGTTACAACTTCTCGAGGAAGTGTGCCATGTGGCGCTCATGCAACCTGTCTCCTGCGTAACCTGATTTTGGCGCAACCTGATCTTGCGCAACCTGATGATGCCGTTACAACTTGATGTTGGCGCAACTTGATGTTGGCGCAACCTTATGGTATGACTTTCAGAAGCGACGCAACTTGATTTTTAGCCTCTACAAGACCCCCTTTAATGTTTTTGAAACTTGAAAATACTTCAAAGTTTTGAAATACTTTGAATCATGCTAGTTTTGTCTGGGTTGTGCCAGTCATCTCGAGCTCGATTCTTCAACATAGATTGCGTAACTGTTTGGGCTGTAAATAGCCGTACACTTTGGGTCCTTTTATTCTTCATCATCGTTTAGGATTCCTCAAAACCCTATTTCTTCTCCTTCTTTCCGATCTTTGAGAGTTTTGACTAGCACCAATGGCGCCCAAGCGCTCTACTGTCGAGAAGGGCAAGAATGTGGCTGAGTCCTCAACGCGAGCTCCGCCTTCGTCATGCCGAGAAACGACCAACCCGACCATGGAGGGTAAGTACCTGATCATAGACCCGATTGTCGACAACCCTATTTAGGGTTTGGTTCGATTCTGACAACGTACGTCCACTCTTTTTAGAGTTGGGCGTACCCCATAACTTGTGCTTCCTTTTTTTAGGGTTTGGTTGCTGTCGATCCATGTTGCGCAACGCTTCAGAAAGTTGTGCTCTCTTTTAATTTTATGAAATCAATTTGGACACAATATGAGGGTCGCGCAACTTAATTACTGCGTAATACAATAGTCGTGCAGCTTGGATACTGTGCAACCTGATTACCGCGCATGATCGCGCAACCTGATGGTCGTGCAGTATGAGTGCTGCATTACGTGAGGGTTATGCACTCTTAATCAAAAAAGATTATTAAGTGCTCGGTTCATTCCTAATAACGAACCTATTTATGGGGAGCTCTTTTTCGAAACATATTTTTTCTTCTTCCTCGTTAAGTGTTACCCGCCCTTTTATGGAGAAGATGAAGAGTTGGCGGGGGCCGACCTTTACTGTATATATATAAGAGCATGAGGTTCAAACTCCATCTTCATTCACTCTCGTAGCATCCAAAGAGAACATGAAGAAGGAGGCGAACATCATTATCAAAGCTTCTAGGGAGGTCAAACTCTAAGCCTACAACATATTTGCTGGAAGCTGACACGTCCCTGAGGGCGGAGAATTTTCTAGACTATTTTGGCTTGACCTCAACAGTCTTTGCTCGTTCCAGTGGTGGGCCATCATTTTTCGAAGAGCGTGGCGCATTGGAACAGAGGAAATGATTCCTCCGTCTGATGCATCGCTCGGAGATCCACAATATGGAGGAGCTGAGCACCACTTTTCGTTAGACTGATGATGGAAAGAAGAAGTGACGTGATATGAAGGCATCCTTTTTCATAATGGCCATAGCGCCTACGTTTGTAGTGTCTGTCTTCCTTTTCTATTATAAAATGAAAATGTTTGGCTTTATTAAATCTTGGCGTGTTTAAGTTTTGTTGTGTAACTGTTTTGACACATCCCGCACTTTAGACTTTTCTCGGTTCTAACAACACTAACTTTTGAACGACACGTGGCACCTCACGTGTGATTTCAAATCTTTTGCGTTTTACCTTTCCCGAAATATACGTCTAGGGAAACGCATGACGTTTTAGCTTCAATTGCATGTAAATATTTGTAAGGAGAGAAATAGAGCACTCATTATATTCTCATCTTCTTTCTAATGCTTGCAGGGGATCGGCTGACAAGACTCCCCAGAACTGGCATCAGTGATCTTGGATGCTATGAAGCTGAACCACCTTGACACACACATCAGACAGCTCAGAACCCTTCATGTTTAAGAGGGCTTCCTCGAGATGGTAGGAGGGGCCTTTATACATGAGAGTTGGATGGTGGAGACACAGAACTAGGAATCGTATCACAAGGGTGATCTCATTCCTACTTCTCACGAAGGGTCATCTTTTCTCCACCAGTTGTGTTGACAGCAGCTTGTCTTCGGGCTGCTGTACTCTGTCGTTCTCCTCTCGTCTTTCTGAGAGAGAAGACCAGAGTTGATTCTGTTGCCTTGCTTGCTGCTTCAGGTCGAGTCGGCACGTAACTGGCACCAACAAGAAGATCCAAAGATGTAATAGACCTCCATTTGTTATATTTAGAATGAAAATCTGAGATGTAATAGATTTCCATTAAGATGTATCTATATTTTTAAAGAAGGAATAAAGAATAATTTTTCTGTCCTTTATGACTTGATGTGATGATATAGAAAATAGAATCCAGAGATAATGTTGACGTGAATTCATTTTTCTATTGATGATCTTCAAGTCAGCTGGGACTCAAAGACAGGATATCATGTCTAAAAAGACGATATCTAAGATAATACAGATTTATCATAAAGACAAGATATGTTTTTACAGATAAGATATCTTTAAAAACAGCTGGGCTTTAAAAGACAGAATTGATGATTAGGATGGACTCCACGAAGGATTTTGAGTATTTATTATCTGTGGCTTTATTTACGAGAAAGCAAATAAAAGATAATAAATATAGGCCTAAAAAGATTGATGAGTGAATAAGCATGCCTTTTCAAAGATAGGTCGCTTCGGTTCTCGAGACAGAGAATAAATGAAGACTTTTTCACGAGATGAAAGGAGATGAATGAACGAACATGCCTTTTTGAGGAAAGGTTGCTTTGGTTCTCGAGACAGAATGTTTGGCCTTTCTGTATATAAATAGTGCAGAACTTTTGAGGATGTTATCCAAACCTATCCTTTTATCGCAAATGTCTTCCGAAGATGCACCCAAGGAGGCGGAGGCCATCCCAAAGATCGAAGCTGCTATCGACACTCATTCCGAAGAGCCTTCGCCACCAATTCGAATAGAAGTGGGAGAAAGCTCGTCTGTTCCTGAATCAAAATAGGACATTCTTGCCAAACTAGAGGAGCCTGGAAGTACTGTCGTGGAAGAAGCTCTGAGGAAGGCTTCCTGTGAACTACTGGTGTCATCAGACAATAATGTCTTCGAGCTTCTTGTGAAATTTGTCTTCGATCAGGAGGGCTCTGGTCCTCATTGATTTTATGTATTTCCTTTTGTCTGAGTTATGTAATAAAAGAAATTTTATTTATATTCTGGTTTTTCTGTGTTGATATCTCTTTGTCTTCAAACATGATATTTCTTGAAAATTTTGTCATTAATGGGCATCATGGCGACTCGACCATCCATACCAGTCAATTGATAAGCACCGTTAGAGAAAACTTTGCTTACAATGTAGGGTCCTTCCCACTTCGCTTCGAATTTGTCTTTGCTTATGTGCGTCATAGTCATAGGACGTCTGACGGTTAGAACTAGTTCTCCTTTCTGAATTGTTCGGACTTTGACTTTACGGTTGAAGGCTTTTGAAAGACGAGCTTGGTATAACTCAATTTGTTGTTGAGCTAGAAGTCGTTTCTCGTCAAGCGCTTCAAGCTCCTAAAGTCTCAGACGATCATTATTTTCGGTTGTGAGTTCATTGGCAATGACAATCCTTAGGAAAGGGATCTGGATTTCCAATGGTAAGACAAACTCGCATCCATATACCAAAGAAAAATGTATACAGCCTGTAGGAGTACGTATAGTAGTACGGTAAGCCCACACACATTTTCCAAGCTTTTCACTCTAGTTCCGTTTGTTGGTAGAAACAAACTTCTTGAAGAGTTTGATGATGGTCTTGTTAAATACTTCTTCCAACCCGTTAGCTGCATGATTGTAAGTTGTAGAAGCAATGTTATTGATCCTGTTGTCATCGTAAAATCGAGTGAATTTCTGACTGATGAATTGTGGTCCATTATCGTGAATGATTCACCGAGAAACACCGAATATGTAGATCATATGATGCTCAATAAAATTGATAACACTGCTTGTCTTGACCTCAACTAGAGGTATAGCTTCATCCCACTTTGAGAAATAATCAGTTATGGCCAATATGGACCGACGTCCTCGAGACGAGGGAGGGTTAATAGGACCAATGACATCCATGCCCCAAGCTTCAAAGGGCCATGATGCTACCATCGGGTGAAGAAATTCTAATGGTTGATGGATGAAGTCAGCATGGATTTGACATGCTTGGTACTTCCTTGTATACTCGATTGCATCAGATACCATCGAGGGCCAATAGTAGCCCATATGGCGAATACGATCCTGTAGTTTAGGACCAGGTTGATGTGCACCACAAACACCGTCATGAGCTTCACGAAGTATTTGTTTTGCTTCCTCTCCTGCAAGATAGCATAGGAGTAAGCCGTCAAACGTTCGTCGGTCGAGTGTCTTTATAGCATGATTATAATAGAATCTGAGTGACCGTCGACGAATTGTTGTAGCCTCCTTAGGATCTTCGGGTAAGATATCATGGACCACGAAGTCTATGAAAGTATTCCTCCAATCTCCACTGATAGTACAAACTTCAACCGAATTGTTGAGTTCCATGTTTGAATTATTGACTTCAATATTTAAGTTATTTTTGATGTAAAATAACTCTTTATTAGTGATGACGATCATTTGTTGCCTTCTTACTGGAATTGCTAACACTGCTGCAAGATTAGCAAGTGCATCAGCCTCTGTATTACACGCTCAGTGTACATGCTCGATGAAGAAGCCTTTGAATGAAGTAGCCATCCTGATTGTTGCATCATGATATGGGACTAGATCGTGATGTCGAAATTCGTACATGCCTCTAACTTGGTTGACAATCAGTTTAGAGTCTCCGTAAACTTCAAGATACTCAATACCTAATTGTTTAGCCAATTGGGGACCAATGATCAGAGCGTTGTATTCAGCTACATTATTAGAACACAACTCATCTAAAGAATAAGCTCTTTGAATAGCTAACCCTTCTGGTAAGACGAGGACGATTCCAACTCCAGCGACAATAGCACCTTTTGGTCCGATTCTGGACGTACCATCAAAGAATAGATGCCATGTAAGAATTTCTTCTGAAATCATGTTGGACTCCAAAGTTTCATCTGAAATCTCGTTATAGAGTTTAGACGTTTCGAGAAGTGGATGTACTGCCAGAAAGTCAGCAAGGGCTTGACCTTTAATAGACTTTTGAGAAAATAAACCATATTATATTGTGCTAACAATATGGCCCATGTTGTAAGCCTGGAATTGAGTGTACTAGACTTCTTTATCAGGACCCGGAGGGGGTTAACTCTAGAAATAACATGAATAGTTTGGCCAGTGATATAATGTCTCGTCTTTTGAACAACAAACATCAAAGCTTGACATTCTTTTTCCACTGGTGTGTATCGAAGTTCAGCTCCAATCATTGTACGGCTAATATAATAGATAGCCTGGTCATGACCTTCTTTATTCTTCTGAGCTAATAAAGCACCTAGTGAATGGTCCATTGCTCAAACATACATCAGGAAGGGTATTCTTGAGACTGGAGGCACTAGAACTGGAGGGTTCATCAAGTACCGCTTTATGTCTTCAAATATTTGTTGACATTCTTCAGTCCAAATAAAAGACACACCTTTCTTCATGAGTTAAGTAAACGGTCTACAGCGTCCAGAGATTTTTGAGATGAATATCCTAATGTACGCAAACCGTCCCTGGAATCCTCGTAGTTCTTTTAGGTTGCGTGGAGGATGCATCTCTTGAATGGCTTTGATTTTCTCAGGGTCAACGTGTATACCTTTAGAGGTAATAACGAATCCAAAAAATTTGCCACTAGAGACTCTCAGGAATGACTTGGTGGGATTCATCTTAAGTTTATGCTGGCGCATTAGATCGAATATAGTTCTCAAGTCTTGAATGTGGTCTTCCATTAGACAACTTTTTACAGCAATATCATCTACATAGCATTCAACCGTCTTTTATAAATGATCACGAAAGATAGTACTCATGGCCCGTTGATAAGTTGCACCAGTATTTTTGAGACCAAACGGCATGACTGTATAGCAATAAACTCTAAGAGAAGTACGAAAAGATGTATGTTTCTCATCTTTCGGATGCATCTTGATTTGATTATATCCTGAGAATCCATCCATAGAAGATATACGTTCAAATCCGTAAGTATTGTCGATCATGACATCAGTGATCGGAAAAGGAAATTTGTCTTTGGGACAAGCTTCATTATGGTCTCTGAAGTCGATGCAGATTCGAACTTTTCCTGTTTTCTTCAAAACTGGAACAATATTAGCCACCTAGTCCGGATGTTGTTCTTCTCTGACGAAACCGCTGGCGATGAGTTTCTTGACTTCAGCTTATATGACATCCATCATGTCAGGTCGAAATCGAGTTGTTACTGCTTGACTGGCTTCGCATTCGGTAGAATATTGAGCTTATGGGTAGCAATCTGAGGATTTAATTCCAGCATGTCTTCATAGCTTCAAGCAAATACATCAATGTATTCCCTAATAAGTTGGATCAGTTCTTGTTTATCCGCTTCAGGAAGGCTTTTACTGACGAATATTGGTTTTGGAGAAGTTTTATCTCCTATACTGATTTGAACCAACTGATCTTCAGTAGGTGGCTTACGTTGCTCGAAGTGAAGCTTCCATTGAGTATCCATCCTTTGTGCCCAATGATCAGATTCAGAGACTTCGGCAAAATCTTCGTCGTCTTTCAAGAACTCAGTAGTTAGCATATTGGAAGATAGGGTCACTCGATGGACGTACCTTACACTGGTGTCTGAATCCCATGAGACAGAATCAGAAGAGTTAGATCATTCTTCTTTTTCGAATTCGAAAGCTTCTGGAGTCGGTATTAGTGAAGTATAACCTATTCCCTGCTTCATTTTGCTGTAGTATTGTTATGATTTTCTTTTTGGAGCAGGAATACGAATAGGAGTTCGCCTTCCTTTACCTCCATTGAGACCAGCTTTAAAATTATAGCCCATATTTTGAATAAAATCTTTTGATTGCTGACTATAATGACGTAGTTGAAGCCTTCCGTTATAGTGATTTTTTTTTCACCATTGGGCATGATCTTCTGTTCTGTTCTTTTACTAAAAAGTATATAAAGTTTATCTTTCTTCCTGGAAGGAACTAAGAAGAAGGAGTTCTGCATTGGTTCAGGCAATACTTCATCTTAGAGAGGTTGAACTGCCCCTATGGTAAGTAGTTCGAAGTCATCTAGCATTTCTAAATAACATCGAGTATAATAAAGAACATCACTATACTGCAAAGGATATGTTATTTTATTGATTTGTACATCATCATTTACAACATGATTCTTAGCCTTAATAGAAGGCTTACAAAGGTTGATAACCAGAGGAGGAGAAGGAGGATTCTTAGCCTTAACAGAAGGCTTAGTAAGGTTGATAACCATAGGAGGAGAAGGAGAAGGTGAAGGTTTGTTACGATGAAGGTCGATAACCAGAGGCTCAGAAGGGGTGATCTTCTTTTGTTCCCTTTCTACAACAGAAGGCTGTTTGTTATAGAGGAAAGATGGATAGTCAAAGCCTGAGAAGAAGAGGGACGAGTAGTACGTTCTTTGACGGGGATCATGAGAACATCTTTTGAAGTATCTTTATGATCTTTCTCACTATCCATCGCCAATACAACCTTCATGAACTCTTCCTTGTTCATCCGAGAGTCAGTACAATATGCTTCAATGCCTCTGAAAGGATTTAAGTCAGTTACTTCCTTCTGAACCTCTCTATTGACATCTAAATATTTGAAGCATTGATGTAGAGTGGATGGTACATTGTTATGCTCATACAGAAAGGGACTTTCCAGCAAAGCATTATAAGAGCCATGATTATCGATCACGTAAAAAGTAATCTTTGTACGAATATTGCCTATTTGAACCTTCAGACGAATCTTTTCTAGAGGTTCACTTCTTCCATAATTGAATCCTAAGATTGTCGTGATGGTTGTTGAAAGATTGTGTACAGGAATCTTTAATGCATCTAGTAGAGCCTTTGGCATGAAGCTAAGTGCAGAACCAGGATCAATCAAAATGCGATCAACCTTCATGGTATCGACATATCCCGTGAAGTAGAGGGGTCGGTCATGACGATTATCTTCCAACAGCATATCATCTTGTGTAAAGGTGATGTTGGGTATCAGTTCCATCACACTATGACAATGAAGACATGTTATAGGCTATTTTTCTGTCTTCTTGAGGAATGTTAGACAAGTATCAACTTGCATCAAAGCTTCACTCAATGTCTCTCGAGTTTCTTTTGGGAGACGCAGTAGTTCAAAAATTGACAATCTTGTCGGGGTATTAGCCAGCTGAGCCAGTATATCAAAGTTATATGGTTTCTCGAGTCCCAAAGTTGGAGTCTTCTTTAATACTTTATCAAAACGAACATGCTATTTTTCTTTGTCGTTGGTTTGGAAAGAGTTAAATACTTTATCGCCGGTTTGGAAAGATTTGGTTCTACTTGAGGTGATGAAGCTGATGGAACATTGACAGCAGGAGAAGATGATGCTTGAGGAGCCTCCAGAGCTGGAGCAGAGTTTTCTTGACCTTCTGAATAGTCTCTTAGGTAAGGTTTCCCAAACCTGGTACCAGTTAAGGCTTCTTCTTCGGATACAGGTTCGAATGACACCATATTGCAACTCTTTGCCTGGATCTTGTTTCTAGAAGGTTTCTTTTGGCAAGATGAAGAGTTTGTCCAGTAATCCAAACCGATTCGAGATTGGTTGTGAGAAAGACATAAAGAAAGAGGTACAGGAGATCCCTTTCCATGGTTCAAACCAGAGGCCTTTTGTAGATCATATCCTATTTTCGTCATTAGTTCACGAGACTGTGGACAAAACAGATGGAAAGTTGGTTGATATTTGGCTTCTGACTTTGACAATGTTGTCTCAGCAGGGGAAAAGAAGAAGGATTATCAGCTGCCGAGATGAAGGTAGCAGTTAGAGGTGAAAGACAATGTTCATCCAACGAAATCATGACATAATTTATATTTAGTGGGGCCTTCTTAGACTTGGTGGAGGAAGACAGTGTTTCGAAGTCAGCCACTAAATCTGGATGGATCCATATAATTTCTCCTTTATCAGTAGACAGAGGAACAGGGCCATCATTTCGTGCAGGTTGAAGATTAACAATCTCCAGAGTAGTTCTCGGGATGGGGATGACACCTCCTACACAAGTCGAGCCAAAAAATCTCCAAACTGTAGAGAGACGACGTTAGCCGTTACAGTTTTCTCGTCTTGTTGGAGAGTGATTGCACTAGAATTGACCATCTCCTGAATTTTATCCTTGAGCACATAGCATGCTCGAGTTGGATGTCCAATAAATCTATGGTAAACACAATATTTAGGATGGTCATTCTTACCAATTTCCTCTGGCCATTTTGCTTATGGCAGTTGAAGCTTATTGCTCTTGATCAGACAATCAAAGATACTCATGATATCATCTTCATCAAAAGAATATTCTTCTTTTGGACGTGGTGCCCTCTGTGGTGGTGCTGTTGGGGTAGATGTTGGCTGACTTACATTGATAGCTAGAGCTTCTTTACCATTGAGATTAATAGCCAAAGTCTTCTTGCTCTTGCGATTGTTCTGACGGTCGCAATTATTTGGTGTATGTGTTCATCTTTGTCAAGATTAGGCATTTGGATACCTAATTGTTTGAACTTGTCAGCGCTCTCTTCTACTGTTTTGGCGTTCACTATGAAGGAAGGCCAGTCCTGAAACTGTGTTGATCCCGTCCATATGCTGATTATAGACAACATGTTTGATTTGCAAGTGTCTATAGTCAAAGCATCTGGAGTTCCGAGAGGCATTTTGAGTGCTTCACACGGAATCGTTCAATGAAACATTCAGTAGTTTCATTATGTCGTTATTTGATTTTGATTGGAGCAGACATAGTTATGTCATTGGTTCTCTCATAAAATTGTTCCAAGAATATTTGTTTAAAGCCAGAGAAAGAGGTTATACAACCATCTGGTAAACTACGATACCAGTCATATGCTGTACCAGCTAAACAGCCGACAAATACTCTAGTAAGAAGAGCATCATTTGGTTGAAGTTGATCAGTCATTACTTCAAAGTGATTGAGATATTGACTTAGAGATGTGCTACCATCAAACAGTATAATAGTAGGGGATTTGTATTTAGAAGAAAATTGGACTTCTTTCTATTCTCTGGGATAAGGCTGTTTGATCCCAAGCTTCTACAAGCCGTCTTTCTGTTTGAAAGCTTCAAATTGAGTACGTAAAAGTTTTACGGCCTCATTGGTATTTTTCGATGATTGTGGAGTAGTGGATTGATTTGATATGTTAGGAGGGGGTACTGCATGATAAGTACCACTCCCGGCACCAGATTGACTTGGAGCAGCCTGCACTGGTATGGAAGTAGTGTGAGGAGATTGTACCCCCAAATCAATATTGATGGGAGCTGATGTTGTTACAGGTTCTTGAGTCGGAATCAGATTCGCGACCGGTGGAACTGTATGTTGTGCCATAATGACAACATGCTTGTCTGTCATCATCTCAGCCATGTTCTTCAAACTAGCCTCCAAAGCAGCAATTATTTTCTCTTGATTGTTAGAACTGGAAGCATCTTGATCTTCTGTGGCAACATAAGTAGTTACTTCTCTAGCTATTGAAGACGAGCTAGGGGAAAAGATGGTCTTTCCAAAACTTTTACTATCAACATCAAAGTCATATAAGGTATCACCACCAGAATAAGTGATAGGGGTATCCTGTTGACTGAGAGAATCTTGGTTGGATGGAAGATTCTTTTGACCGATTGTGTCTCGGCTTCTCGATCTAGTATATTGGTATACTCCCTTGCTGGATTCATGAATCTGATCTAAGTATTGTTGACTGGGATTGCGGAATATATTACGTCTTGGACGTTTTCCACCCCAGTGCTTCGAGATGATATGTTGACAGGAGCATAGAGTAGTTCATCTTCATCCACTAGGATAGGTTCAAGAGTCTGAACATATTTTAAACGGTTAAAGACAGACCGTTTAGCTGACTGACATCAACATTTGATGACAACTTCATGGTGGTGATTGCAATGATTTCTTGCTGTTGGACCACAACTGGACATGATGGATTTGTAACCTTCCGCTTCTATATCAAGAGTTCACGGAGATCACTAACAGGACGAGAAGAAGTTGCAGGAATGTTGCCCTTAACGATATTCGGGACATGGTTTCTGTTCTTGAGGTGTCCCGTACCTTGAGTGTACAAAGACGTGCTAAGCTGGTTAGCATAAGTCATAGGATTTTTTACCTCAGAATTCTTACTCTGGTGCAAGTTAGCAACTGGTGCAGGTTGCGCTTGATACATTTTGTGTTTTCCTGAAGTTGACCCTAATTGGCAGATGTTGATACAGGTGCGCAAGTCTGACAGGGGTGCTTCTTGTGCATCTACTTGAGATACTAGCAGTTTGCCTTATCAGGATCTTGAGATGCGTAGGGTTGGTAGATCTTGCGCTGACCTCTTTAGAGTAGGTATAATACCCTTTTGTTTGTGAATAGAACCCATTTTTCTGACAGAGATTTGATTGTCTCTGTTAAGGAGAGTATAATTTCTATCTGAATCCACATTTGTTCTGAGAGGCGCAAAAGCGCAATCAGCAGTACTTTCCACCCAGTCAACGATTCGAGCAGAATAAGAAAAAGCTAAAGAGCATTTTTCTTGATTTAATGATTTCTTAATTAGTTTCTGGCTTAATAGCGAAGAGGGAACCACTAAACAGTATTTCCTTTTACGTTGTGCCAATGCAGAAATATGCGCAGGTTGTGCCAGAGCAGGAACAGGTACAGGTTGCACCATAGAAGAAAAGGCCAAAGAGCACTTTCTTTTGTTTTATCCAGTAAAGATACTGGACATATTTTTCTCCGAGTTCAGAACTGGTGGAGCAGAGGGAGTAGCCAAAAGGCTCTTTCTCTTAGGTACTTGGACAGCAGTGTGTCGAGACGAAGTCTCCTTCGATTTCAGGATCGGAGAAGTGGAGGGGTTAGCCAAAAGGTTGTTTCCCTTAGGTTGCGCCAGGGCAGTGATGGGCGCAAGTGTACAGAGGCAGCAGGTTGTACCGTCGAGAATTTAGGAGTCCAGACGTAGCATGTCTTACTCTTAGCAGGGACAGTAGTGCGCTTGGTACCCCCAGCATTGATCATGGCCTCGTAGGCTGTCTGGTCGAATTGAACGACTAGGGTCTTCTGCATCTTGCCGATCGACGCGGTATCACATTTAGTTGTCACTTTCTCGTTGGAGGAGAAAGTCGTCCCCAGCAGAGTCATCATTTTGTTTGCAGAAAAATAAAACTTTGATTACAAACTAAGAAAAGAGTACAAGAGTACAATTGATTTTTGGAAAAGTACAACTATAGGAATCTGATCAGAAGACGATCACTTTATCCCTTGGACGATGTGATATCGAAGACACGAGCCTATGGAGGATGCAACAGTACTTTAACAGGAGATTATGATTATTCGTCATGCTTTAAGACTTATTGGAAACTCTATTTATAGAGTTCTTGAAATAACTGTTTAGCAGTTATTCTGGGTTGCGCGCACTTCAGGTTGCGCACCTCCTGTTCACTTGCGCGAGCGGTTGCACTAACTGCTGTGGATGCGTGGCCTCGTTTGATTGAGATACGCGTGGTCGTGGATAGTGTAGTGGGCACGTTTTACAAAGTTAGTGGCATGCACGCCACGTAACCCTGTTCTGGATATTGTTCGATCACTTTGCGCGTGCTTCATCAGGTTACGCGGGGACACAATGTAACAACTTGTGTGAGCAGTTGCACCAACTGCTGTAGACGCATGGCATCATTTGAATGAGATGTGCGTGGTCGTAGGCAGTGTAGTGGACACGCTCTGCGAAGTTGGTAGCTTGCGTGCCACGTCACCCTGCTTCTAAATAAAAGTTGATCAGATGGTGCCAACTAGTCAGGTTGCACATGGGCGCAACTCAACAACTGGCACCTTTGACTGGGTCTTCTGTGTTGTACTGATTAATTCTTGCACCACACAATGACTTGCACGAGCCAGCTGTCAGCATTAATTACATGCTGACAAAATCTTCTCGAGCACCGCGTTGCGCGGGTTTCGAACGGATTTTCCTTGATATACGTGCTATCAGTTGTCAGGCAATGATGATGCCGTTACAGCTTCTCGAGGAAGTGCGCCACGTGGCGCTCGCATAACCTATCTCCTGCACAACCTGATGCTGGCGCAACCTGATGTTGCACAACTTGATGTTGTCGCAACCTGATGATATGACTTTCAGGAGCGGCGCAGCTTGATTTTTAGCCTCTACATACTCCATAACTATTTTTTTCTTCACTTCATCCTACAAAAATAAGGAATTTATCTAAGCATCATAATATTAAGTGCAACAAGAATGATATGAAAATGAACATTGAGCATTAGACTTGCTTACAATCTTATCCACTATTACTTATGTGGCTGGATCCATACCACTGGTGGAGACGCATCTTCTTCATCATGTTCATCACCGTCATCTACAATTTTTTTTGTAGAACTTCCTGCAACCATTTTTTGTTTCTTTCGAGCTAGCTTCCAAAAAAGGCAGCAGTCTACTTCCTCCTCATATTATGTACAATCATTCTTCTGTTTTTGTGAAAAAAAAGAACATTCAATGAAATAAATTATATTATGAAATGTATAAGATCATTATTACTTACCATTATTCTCTTAAACCTGCATAGCCTTTTCGGGTTAGCCTATGGTTGTAGACATGTTTGCTTCTTCTGCTTTGTTGTACTTTGCGACTGGTCTAAAATCATAATGTAATTTATTTTTATGATAAGTAAGAATTTATTAAGTTACAAAGTTAAACATATTTAATTAAGAGACCGATACCTGAAAGTTCTAGGAAAGTCGAGATGTCACAAACTTGGACCATTGATTTGGATTGATAAAGCTATACTTTTCAGGTGGATTTTTCAAACTGTAAGGTTGTCCATATTACTTTGAATATGATATGTTAAGGTATGCCTAAATGACTTTATAGCAACACACATGGTTTTCATTAAATTTCTTTTAACTCACGGATCCACAATAAAGCTTTGCTTCATATAATATAAGATTGTTCCAATTAATTAGAACTAATAACCAATCAATGATCTCAAAATAAATTTTTTTTCATATTTAAGTTACCTCCACTGATGCCCATGCATTCTCTTTAATATTATGTGGGACTTTATGCCAATTATCATAAGTGATAGGTATCATACTTCGTGCGATAACCCCAAGCAAACTGACACATTTTGCCCTGGCCTCTCTAATAGGCTATTCTGCCTCGTTGAATGTGACAATTTTCTTGATTCCATCACTTTTCCCTTTAGTAGTTTGTTCTATCTTTGTAACACCTCTTGTTGCTTTTTTGGTTTGGACATCTCCCACTTGTGGAGGGTTCATCTCTTGAACCTGTGACAGAAATGAGCACACAATTAAGTTGTTGTATACATGGGAAAATAAATGAAACTTGAGTCTAATAAAAATTTATATCACTTACCAAATAACATTAGAATTCAAGTATCAGTAAAAAGAGACTATGAAATAAGAGTAAAAACATAATTTAGTTGTTCACTTGAATCTAGATAGGGACTGCATGGAGCGCTTGCCTCTCACATCTAGTATCATTTATCCACGTCTTCAGGATAATTAATCTTCCATCAAACGTCTAAGGCCCTCCTTGAATGACTCGTTCCATATCTTCCTGTATTCCAAACCGCACAAAGTAGAACCCATTGTTCCTGGAAAAGAACTCCATGCTGCCTTTAGGCTTCCACACCCAATGTGCATACGCGCCATTCTGGCCATAAAATGGTCGATTCCTGAGTACGTAAAGTATTATCGTATTTTTTCAATACTTTTTTTGTCTCTGCCAAATCCTCTTCTACGAAGGATGCCCGCAAGCCATTACCCGCTTTTTTGGGTTCCACGAATTTCATTGCGCCATTGGATTTGCTAGGATCTGGACGAACAAAGTCTGCACATGTTTTGCTTGGGTTCCCTCCAACGATGATGTTTTGCCTTTGTCCAGGTTCACCTGGAACTTGTTGGGAAAGAAGCGCGGAAACCTTTCCCCAAACCGGAGAGTACCTGCGAGAGGACCGAGCAATACAACGCACGAACCCAAAAACAACCACACAAAACAATCCACGCTGACACAGAGAATTTTTTGACGTGGAAAACCCTTGCGGGAAAAAACCACGGGACGATCGGAGTCTAACCCTGAGAAGCCTCCACTAATGGAATAGAAGAATTACACCCTCTACAAACTCCTCCCGATCCAAATCGGATCCCCACAATACTCAGAAATAAGAACAATGATTACAAGGCTACAAAGTGCGAGAACGACGAGTAGAGATTACCCGAACACGATCTCCTTCGAATAGCGACCTTCAATCCTCCGTCTTCTTCTCCGAAGTTGCAATGGCACTCTTGCCTCCTTTTCTCTCTTTTCTTGTGTTACGTTGCGTTATGAATTAGGGTTGGAAAATCCCAACTTAACTCCCTAATCCCGCAGCCAACCTGGACCGTTGGATAAGATCCAGTGGTGAAAAATCACACAAATTCCCGCATCAGCCCCGACGACACAGAGTTCAGCCAGAACTCTGTGTCGGGCATCCAGCACCTAACGCCAACATCCTGGAATGGCCAGACCGAGTTCGGCCCGAACTCGCCATGGGATCGAGTTCGGCCCGAACTCGGCAATCCCATTCCAGAACCTCCCTCTGGTCAGCAACATCAGCAGCGACTCCGCGTCGCCTACTTCCCGAGCTTCTTCGACACACGAATGACGCTCGTCGCACTCCGGGGTCTTCTCCACATAGGTTGGGAACCCCACCCACTCCAACAAATCTCTCCCTTCACAACTATGGGGAGGATGTCGTCATCCCGACGATCTGCCTGCAGTACTCAAACTTCCCCCTTGGTAGAATCTTCGTGAACATATCAGCTCCGTTGTCATCTGTATGAACCTTCTCAAGCTCCGCATCCTTCTTCTCAACCATATCCCATATCCAATGATACCGAGTCTCGATGTGTTTGGACCGGCTATGAAACGTCTGATTCTTCACAAGGTAGATAGCACTCTGACTGTCGCAAAGCAAATTATACTGCTCTTGCTTCAGTCCCATTTCCTGCAGCAGCTTCTTCATCCACAGCAACTTCTTGCAATCCTCCGTTGCCGTAATGTACTCTGCCTCTTTCGTCGACAAGGCAACACACTTCTGCAACCGCGACTGCCACGACACCGCTCCTCCTGTAAACATCATCACGTAGCCTGAAGTCGATCGCCTCGTGTCTACATCTCCAGCCATATCAGCGTCGGTATACCCAACCATCTTCGGCTCGTCACCACCAAAGGAAAGTCTCCAACCAGCAGTGCCCTGAAGATATCGTAGAATCCACTTGACCGCACTTTAATGTACCCTTTCAGGATTTGAAAGATACCTGCTAATCGTACCAACTGTATGAGCAATGTCTGGCCTCGTACACACCATAGCATACATAAGGCTCCCCACAGCTGAGGCATATGGAACCCGCTCCATATCTTTCTTTTCGTCCTCGGTAGATGGACACTGCTCCTCAGTGAGCTTAAAGTGAGCCGCAAGAGGGGAACTCACTTTCTTCGACCCGTCCATCCCGAAACGCTAAAGTACCCGGTGAATGTACTTCGTTTGGGACAAGTGTAGCAGCTTGGACTCTCTCTCTCGGCTGATCTCCATCCCAAGAATAGTCTTCGCTGGGCCCAAATCCTTCATAGAGAAGGTCGTGCCCAGTTGGCGCTTCAGCTCCGCTATCCTAGTGGTATTCCGACCCACTAATAGCATATCATCAACATAGAGCAATAAAATGATGAAATCATCATCGGCAAAATATCTCATAAATACACAGTGATCCGACGTCGTCCGTGCATAACCATGCTCCCCCATAAATGACTCGAACTTCCTGTACCACTACCTCGGAGCCTGCTTCAGACCATACAAGCTCTTCCTCAATTGGCAGACCAAATGTGACTTGCCCTTCTCACAGAATCCCTCTGGCTGCTCCATGTACAACTCCTCCTCAAGATCACCGTAGAGGAATGCCGTCTTCACGTCCATCTGTTCGACCTCCAAGTCGAGACTGGCTGCTAATACTAGCACCACCCGAATAGACGAATGCTTGACGACAGGCGAAAAGATCTCATCATAATCCACGCCTTTCCGCTGACCGTAGCCTTTGACTACCAGCCTCGCTTTGTTTCGAGGGCGAGTAGCATCTTCCGTCTGCTTCACTCTGAACACCCATCGATTCTTCAAAGGCTTCTTGTCCTTTGGCAACCGCACCAGATCATAAGTGGAATTGGTGTGCAAGGAACTCATCTCCTCCTGCATAGCCTCCATCCACTCCTGCATGTGTTCGTCTTCCATAGCCTCTGCAAAACTTTCGGGCTCTCCCCCGTCAGTCAATAGCACATACTCATCTGGTGAGTATCTCGTAGATGGTCGACGATCCCTGTCACTCCTCCTCAAAGGAACCACTGGTGCTGGCTGTATACCGACAGCCTCGTCCCCTTCAGAAACTGCCTCTCCTGCATGCTCATCCTCCTGAGGGACACCCTTACCACCATCAGCAGGCTGATGATCAAGGTTGGGAGCTACTCCATGTACTGGCTCCCCCATAACTGGATCCTCTGCGATGTCCTCTGGAAACTGCTCGAAGCGAAATGACTCTAACTCAGGCAATTCCTCAGCCTCAGAAGGCGTCTCGGAATCCTGAGTGTTGGTCATGGTCTGGTCCTCGACGAACACCACGTCCCTGCTTCGGTAGAGCTTTTCTTCCACTGGGTCGTAGAGTCTATAGCCAAACTCATCCCGACCGTAGCCGACAAAGACGCATCGCCTCGTCTTCGGCTCAAGTTTGGTCCTCTCGTCCTTCGGTACATGCACGAAGGCCTTACAGCCAAACACTCGCAGGTGATTGTATGACGGCTCTTTGTCGTACCATACTTTGTCAGGTACATCATCCTGCAAAGGAGCACTAGGAGACAAATTAATAACATAAGCAGCTGTGAGAAGAGCCTCACCCCAGTAACTGCTCGGCAAGTTTGCTTCTGATAGCAAACATCGCACCCTCTCCATCAGTGTCCTGTTCATGCGCTCCGCTACACCATTGAGCTGAGGTGTCTTGGGCGGAGTCTTCTGGTGTCGTATCCCCTGCTCTCTGCAATAAGCATCAAAGGGACCGATGTATTCACCGCCGTTGTCGGACCGAACACACAACAACTTCTTGCCCGTCTCCCTTTCAACAGAGGCCTGAAACTCCTTGAAAGTAGGCAGCACCTGATCCTTGGTCTTTAAGGCATAGACCCAAACCTTCCTGGAACAGTCATCAATAAAGGTTACAAAGTAAGAAGCACCACCAAGAGATTTTACCTTCATAGGACCGCAGACATCCGAGTGAATCAACTCGAGCAACGCCGGCTTCCTCGAACTTGGATGACTTTGGAAAGACACCCTATTTTGCTTCCCAGCTAAACAGTGCGTGCACTTCTCCAACTTTGTAGACTTGAGCCCCGGAATCACCTTCCTGTTCACCAAGTAGCTCATCCCCTTCTCGCTGATATGGCCGAGCCGCCTGTGCCACAACTCGGTAGACGCATCACTGACTGCGTTCACCTCCTGTGCCCCCTGTGTGCTCTCCTCCATATAGTAGAGACCGAACTTCTTGCTTCCTCTGACAATCACCATCGAACCCCTGGAAAGCTTCCACTGACTATTCCCGAAGAGACTAAAAAATCCCTCGTCATCCAACCTTCCAACCGACACCAGGTTGAAATGGATATCAGGGACATGACGAACATCTTTGAGAACAAGAACCGCACCCGTCTTCGTTCTCAAATGCACATCTCCAATGGCAACTGCCTTCGACACATCTCCGTTGCCCATCTTCAACACGCCACAGTCGCCTGCCGTGTAAGTGGCAAATAGTACCCTGTTGTGAGATACATGTGCTGAAGCCCCTGAGTCCACCAGCCAAGAATTATCATCTCAGGCGAGGTTAGTAATGACCTCATCACCTACGACGATCACATCGCCTCCATGCATCGAGGCCGTCGCTGTAGTGTTCTCTTCTTGCTTCCCCTTGTCGCCCTTCTTCTCTCTCTTCCAAGCGAAACAATTCCGCTTGATGTGGCCCTTCTTACCACAATGGTAACACTCTGAGTCCTCGTAACGACCCTTGGACTTTTCCCTGCTCTTGTCTCTGCCACCACCTGGACCCCTGCTTTTGCCCCTTCCGTGGCTATCTGAAACAAGTGCCTCTGAGTGGTGGGATGTTGATGAAGTGCCCTGAGAACGTCTCCGCATCTCTTCATTAAACACCCCGCTCTTGGCAAACTCCAGACTGACCACGCCCTCTGGAGCAGAAGCGATCATAGATACTCGTACGGTCTCCCACGAGTCTGGCAATGTACACAGCAGCCATAGTCCCTGAACTTCGTCGTCGAACTTGACTCCCATAGAAGATAGCTGGTCAACCACGCCCTGGAACTCACTCAAGTGGTCCGAAATAGACGCACCATCCTTGTATCGCAGACCCATCATCGTTCGGATCAGGAACAACTTGTTTACCCCGGTCTTCTTCGCATACAAGGATTCCAGCTTATCCCACAACGTCTTCGCGTGCTCAATATTGGCAACGTGGTTGTACACGTTCTCATCAACAAACTGCCGTATGTACCCACACACTTATATATGCTCGAATGTCCAGTCCTCCTCGGATTTATCACTGGGCTTCTCGGATGCAAACACGGGTAGATGCAGCTTCTTGACAAACAGCAAAATCCTTTATCTTGCTCCGCCAATAATGATTGTTTGTGCCATTAAGATTCACCATGCGCACCGACTTCGCGTCCATCTCTCCTCTCTGGTTTCTCTGTCAACTACTGACACTCCTTCTGAATTCCAGAACCTGGTTCTGATACCACTCTGTTGGGAAAGAAGCGCGAAAATCTTTCCCCAAACCGGAGAGTACCTGCGAGAGGACCGAGCAATACAATGCACGAACCCAAAAACAATCACACAAAATAATCCACGCTGACACAGAGAATTTTTTGACGTGGAAAACCCTTACGGGAAAAAACCACGGGACGATCGGAGTCCAACCCTGAGAAGCCTCCACTAATGGAATAGAAGAATTACACCCTCTACAAACTCCTCCCGATCCAAATCGGATCCCCACAACACTCAGAAATAAGAACAACGATTACAAGGCTACGAAGAGCGAGAACGACGAGTAGAGATTACCCGAACACGATCTCCTTCGAATAGCGACCTTCAATCCTCCGTCTTCTTCGACGAAGTTGCAATGGCACTCTTGCCTCCTTCCTCTCTCCAAGTTGTGTTACGTTGCGTTTATGAATTAGGGTTGGAAAATCCCAACTTAACTCCCTAATCCCGCAGCCAACCTGGACCGTTGGATAAGATCTAGTGGTAAAAAATTACCCAAATTCCCGCATTAGCCCGACGACACAGAGTTCGGCCAGAACTCTGTGTCGGGCATCCAGCACCTAACGCCAACTTCCTGGAATGGCCAGACCGAGTTCGGCCCGAACTCGCCATGGGACCGAGTTCGGCCCGAACTCGGCAATCCCATTCCAGAACCTCCCTCTGGTCAGCAACAGCAGCAGCGACTCTGCGTCACCTACTTTCCGAGCTTCTTCGACACACGAATGGCGCTCGTCGCACTCCGGTGTCTTCTCCACATAGGTTGGGAACCCCACCCACTCCAACCGGACTTGGCAATACCGGTCACATCCCCATTGATCACCAGAGTCGACAGTTGGATCGGTCTCCACCGAGTATTGGTCCATCGGGTAGGGTTTACTCCTCCGCCTCTCATATTCAGAACCTCCGCCCGGTCCCGGCGCCTAGATGGCACCACGTTTTGAGTAGCCGCGAACTCTCGTCCCTTAGCCGGGGACGCCTCCGCATCGTAGTCCATCCTCCGTGCTCCTCTCATCCTCGTGTTGTCAGATCTCCTTTCTCTATGTCGTCTTCCTCCGCAAGGCCAGGATCCCCTATTGGAAACCCTAATTCCTTAGAGCAGGAGGAATCCACATCTTCACTTTTGCATCCCCCAGGCTTCCCCTCTTTCACATATGTTAGATCTTGTTTAAGTCATCCAATCTTAACCAATAAAAAATCAATGGTTAAGATTAGATGACTTAAATAAGATCCAACGAATTTTATCATGGGGATGCAAAATTAAATGCGGAGATGTTGATCCTTCCTCATATATATATATATATATATATATATATATATATATATAGAGAGAGAGAGAGAGAGAGGTACCAAAGGTACAATTGGAAGCAATTTACCTCCATTGCGTGATTAAAGCGCGGAGTTCTTCTATGATTTGTTGAGGCACTGGCCGTGAAGAATCCCAAAATTTCCTTGCTTTCCGCCCCCACAATGGAACTATATAGGAAGGACAAGTTGAAGAAAGACAATAACTTGCGAGTCAAGTATATGAGGTCGGGTGTCTCCTTGAGAAGGCATAAGGATTCCTAGGTACTATAAGCCTAGACAAACCCATGGACGGACCCCTATGGGCAACTCCACATAGAAAACTGGTCCCCTGTGGGTCAACTTGGGCCAGGCCGGTTCCGATCCAGGTAGAGCCAGACCAGCTGGTCCTGACTGTGCCAGACTAGCAGGTCCGACTATATGCCCATGATATCAACTTAAATTGAAGGAAAAGCTAGTGTTGTTGTCTTGGGATGATTTGCTAGTAGATGTCCATATAATGTACAAATTATATCTTTATGAGATATTTCTCTTTTAAATGCCAATGTATTCTTCACTACAAATTATATCCTTAGCAATAGTAAACTTAGGGTAAAGGCATAATTGGAGAAAAAATTACGATCAAATCAACTTTATTATATAGTAGCATAGATAAAGATAAGCAAACAACAATTAATTGGTGGCAATAAATTAACTTTGCCAAACAAGTATGCACACTTATACACTGATGATAATTATTTAACTGACGGATAGAGGAGCACAATGACTTTGCCAAACATGTATGATGTATGCACACTTATACATCACTGCCGCGTGGTGAGTCCGTTATACTGAATAATTTCTCGGATAGAGGAACACAAGGACGTGCTACCAAGTACAACTCCGACTTTCTCGATACACTCGACGCATAAGCCTCCGTCATGTCGAGCTCATCGGCCCTCATCCCGTTAGGAAGTTCCCAGTCAAAGTAGAAAAGGAGATGGGCTAGGGCAAGCTCTACACTGGCCAGACCAAATGTCATACCCGGACACATCCTTCTACCTGCACCAAATGGCAAGAGGTTGAAATCTTGCCCTTTGAAGTCGACCGGATTCGCATCGAACCTCTCCGGCCTGAAGCAGTCGGGGTCGTCCCAGTGCCGCGGATCTCTCCCTAAAGCCCATACATTCACGAGAACTCTGGTGCCGGTTGGTATCGCGTAACCTTGAACTCGACAAGCCTCCCTGCACTCTCTGGGCAGCAAGGGAGCCGCGGGATGTAGCCTTAGAGTCTCTTTGATGACTAGCTTTAGGAACTTCAATTCTCGGACATGGCTCTCTTCCATCTTCGTCCTCCGTCCTAGCGACTGTCGGATCTCATTCTGCACCTTCTCCCTTGTCTCCGGGTTTCTCATCAGCTCGGACATGGCCCATTCTAGGGTTGTGAAGGAAGTCTCGGTTCCAGCGATGAACATGTCCTGACAATTAATAAAAATGCGATCGAGATATTCTTAAGACATTAAAATTTCTTGAAAAATGAGATTTGTCACTCACAAAATATGGATCTCAATTAGTCATTTTTCATACAATATGTGATGCTATAGCTAGGGTTTCACATATAAGAAACTCAAAAGTTTCTGAATTGATATGAACCAATGACTGTTTGAAACCTATAGATAGCTAAATGTTATATAATTTTGCTTAACTTGAGCTTTCAGCTAAATACAATTGATGAACTTTGGGACAATAAGGAACTTGCAAAATATATTCTTGCAAAATATATCCACTAAAAGAAGAAAATAATATAAAAGAGAGCATAATATATCTTAGTGGCAAAAAGGGTCTCAAAAAACAATTATTATTAGTTTGACAACAAACTAACGGGATGTAGCAAGTTACTAACAGTATGAGTCAGGATATATAGTTGCTAATGATAAAGAAAGTTAAGAGTATTTAACTTACAAAATCCTGAAAGTTCAGAATATTTTATATACCACGTCGTGGAGTCCGAAAACTCAATAAATAGATGCGAATTGTTGTCCCGTGTTTTCCTATCAAAAGCTAACCCATCATGCATGGCCCAAGCTATGAACACGTGTCAGCCATTATCAGCGAGACGTCGTTGGAGATTTTGGACTTGACAATGCATGCATGAAATGTAAAAAAATCGAACATGCAATCATGGATCAGTACTTACCAAGATAACAGCTTTCACGTTGTTGGTTGTAAGAGGGACATCGAGCTCGCAACGATCCCTGTGCCTCAGCAACACATCTACAAGATCCTCTTCCCTATCATTCTTATCATTCTCCGCTTCATGCTCTCTCAGAATCTCGTCAAAGAACCCGTCGAGAAACTCATGGAGTCCCTTCAGTTTGGACTTGGCCCCCGACGCTACGTCGAGGAAGCGCAAGAACGGAAGCAGATCTGCTACATCTAGACCAGTTACCAAGTTGAGCACCTCTTTCATTGCCACGAAGAGCCTCTCCTGGTTCCTGTACTTCTTTCCCATGACAGCTCTGAAGACTATGTTGTTGCTCAGCGACAAGAGCTTGCGGCTAAGATTTACAGGCACTCCCTCGTTGGTCGCAATGTCCTTGACTAGGTTGTGTACCTCTTCTTCCCGCAGTGAGCTGAAGGACTTTACGTGCGTGGGATTCAGTAGCTCCAATATGCATATCTTTCTCAGTTGCACGTAGAACCTGATGGAATAACTGTTATTACGATTACAAAGAATAGTACAAAAATGTAAATACAACTTGAACAATACAGCTACTCAGGAATGGAAAAATCAAACTAACTGCTTTGAAGAATTGCAACCAAGTTGCTACAAGAAGAAACATAGATGATGGGATAACCGTTGCTCAAAGCAAGATTCGACCATTTTTTGTCGATCTGCTTCCAGGAACAAGCAAGTTCAAAGAATTGAACTTCTGGAACGCTCGTTTGACATCCTCAGAAACTTGACAACACTCGGACAAAACTTCGCAGCTTCAACGCTGCTGCAAACTCTCCTCTCGTTATATCTGCCAAAAGCAAAATCGAGAGAAAATGTAGGAGGGCCAAGTCCTCTAGCAGCCATAACCACCCATGATGGTCAGTTAATCAAGGAAATAATTTTTCAAGTTGACGATTACAATAGTAACTCCCACTAAGTTGAGTGGGAGTTACAGAACTGAAACGTCCACGCTGAAACAATCACGTTCAAAACTTGTTCCAGCGGGAGCAACATCCACACTGGAACCAGTTCCAGCGGAAGCACTGATCGTGCTAAACCAGCCAACCCCACTGGAACGCTAGTCACACTGAACCAGCTAGCCCGCTAGACTAGTTGGTTATGCTGGAATACTGGCCATATTGGACCAGTTGGTCCCACTGTTCCCAGTAGTACCACATGCTGAACGTGCATGAAGTAAAAGTACACCATCAAAATGTTACTTTGCGCTCTTCGTCCATGCCCATATCCGAGTACTAATCGCTAAGCGAAGGCTAGCACCTTAGAAAAATTCCTAAAAAATAGGTGACAAAAAATAATATTTCTTGGAGGATTTGAACTTTATCCTCTAATAAAATACCACACCATACCAATGACAAACTACAACTCTTCATGTGTAAGATAATTAAAAAAAAATCTTATATTGAAATACACATTTAGAGTTTGTCATGTGGATGACATACGTGGGACCGATCTCTAGAGAGTAATTTCAAATAAACTCCAACAATCTTTCACACATTTTAACATATGAGCTAAGCGTTCCCTACTGTACATCATGTATTAGGATAGATGTCGCTTACAACTTGAATCTTCCTGTATGGGTCAAACAATAATACGATACAAAATGAACTAAGCATTGAATTCATTACCATAATTGTTATTCTTCTCACCCACACAATAATATCAATTGTGCCTCTGGTCACACATTAAAGGCCATATTTTGATTTGGTATCTGTGTATTTATCATGGTCGATCCGAAGTCGAGTTCCAACCTCTTGGTGGTGTCATTCCCCAATAGCATGAGGTCAAAGCCTCTTTATAGTGTTTTGTACTACTACTCCCTGACTTTCAGTATGAGTCTACCTGCCTCTATGCGTTGCTACACCGCTCTGATGTGGCCCGAAGCCGATGTCACAACTCATGTGGTGTCACAAGTGAAACTATATATATATATATATATATATATATATATATATATATATATATATATATATATATATATATATATATATATATATGTGTGTGTGTGTGTGTGTAAGAAGGTAATTGTATTGATAAATGGAGAAGACATCACAAACATACCATCATATTAGAAATAAATCAAAATTTTCCACCCCTGTATGTCAGAATCACTAGTCCATATTTCCTGATTACATTACTCAGTCATAAGAAACGATTTTGCTTAAGCCGTTCATCTCTCTCTCTCTCTCTCTCTCTCTCTCTCTCTCTCTCTCTCTCTCTCTATCTATCTATCTATCTATCTATCTATCTATCTATCTCTCTCTCTCTCTCTCTCTCTCTCTCTATATATATATATATATATATATATACAAACTCCAAACCCGAGTGGTCAGGAGTTCGAATCTCAGTGGGAGCGATTCCGGAAACTAATTACCCTTACTTCAAAAAAAATATATATATATACAAACTCCAAACCTGAAGGCCTACAAACTCGGCCCGATTGTCACATTAATTTCCCACAAAATTAATATAATCTTTTGGGAGATATGCCTCACTCTAACTACTAAATGTTCCAAAACCAACCGGTTGGTTTTGTAATATAGAACCACCCAATGTCTCATAGGATGTATTGAAATTTAGTGGTTGAGATTAGAAGATGTAGACCCCACCACATTTTTAACTCATCTAATCTCAACCATTCAATTCGAATCCAGCGTATATAACATAGGTTGGTTTCATAATATAAAATCAACCAGATGGTTCTAGAGCACTCATATATATATATATATATATATATATATATATATATATATATATATATATATATATATATATATATAAAATGTGATTTTATTTTTGAATTTTCTTTACATTTAACGTTGACCTCAATTTCTTAAATTCCTGTATTCGCCCCTGCCAACAACCACGCTGGAACACAATTCCAGCAGGAGCATTGGTCATGTTGGAACCACTGGGACGCTTGACCCGCTACACCCTGTGCTGAACTGCGCAATAATGCAGTCGCGTTGGACCAACTGGGACCGCTGCACCCTGCGCTAAACCGCACAGTAACACCCAATTCGTAAGTGCAAAGTGATCCACTTTGCACCCTTCGCCACTTCCGTGTCCGAGTTTTCCTAAGGAAAATTTTCAAAAGGCATATAGCAAAAACCAATATTTCTTGCAAGAATTGAATCGTGCTCTCCAGTAAAACATCCCACCATACCAACCACATGGGCTATAACTCTCCATATATGGAACATAATAAAAGAAAAAAAAAATTTATATTGAAATAAAAAATTGGGTTTACCACATGGAAGACACGGGACCATTCTCCAAAGAGTAATTTAATGCAACAATTATTCAAAGTTTGGCACCTACAAATGGCATGGATCTTAACATGGTACATTACAACTTGTTAAGATTTTAGTCAGATTTACTACAACATGAAATCCAACGAATAGTACGTACCTTCCGTAGGGACTGAAGAGGAGGTCGGAGTAGCCGTAGAATATGGACTCCCCGGACCCGACCTTAGGCCGACAAGCGAAGTTGGTCTCGTGGATCTTCAGCACTTCTTCGGCGGCCTCCCGCGAGGCGACGACGAGAAAGTCAAACTGCCCGAGCCGCACGAGCATAAGAGGCCCGTGCTGGCGGGACAGGTCATGGAGCCTGTGGTGGGGCAGCGATCCGACGAGGTGGTGCATGCTCCCTATCACAGGAAGCCTTGATGGGCTCGGCAGTTGTGGTTCTAAACTTGGGTTCGGCGACGAGGAGGAGGACGTCTTTCCTTTGCTCTTTAGGACCAGACATGATGCGAGGAGGAGGAGGGGGAGGACAGCTAGGAAGCTAAAGAGAGGAAGCTGTTCCATCTTGCTTGTGTGGATGCATGTGCTAAACTATCAGTTTCTACGTCCTTTTATAGGTTTGATCAAAGTACCCCAACCACCACCAGTAGGTCGTGATGTCGTGCAAGTGTTTGCGGCCACACAATATGGATTCAACCGCGCTATAATGCCTCACGCAATATATTTATATGTTTTTGTCTTTAGATTAATGTAAAATAGTCACATATCGACTGTACCATCAAGTATCTTAATATAATATTTTGGTGTGACGACACATGTGGGTGCCATATAGAGCTGTTAAGTGTGGTAAGTGGGCCGGACCGAACCGAGTCCGTATGAAATTTGGGTGGATTGGCCGGACCTCTTGGGCCCATTAACTGTAGCAGGTCAGATTGGACCGGACTAAGGATGGAAAATTTCAACCCAGTCCGACATGTGACCCACGGCACGGTGGCCTTTGGGTTGGGCCGTGTTGTGCCGGGTCTTGATTGGTTCGTGAAAATTTTGAATATTTATTTTCGTTCTTCTCCGTAAAATTTTTGTATATTAGTTAAAATTATTTTTTTAAACTAAGAAAATTGAACATTAATTCATGTAGGTTGTTGCAAATAATGCAAAAGATATGTATGTATCTTTCCTATCTTTTAGCCTTAACGACACAGTCACGAGACTGGCTGGGCTGTACACACAAAGCAAAGCAAATCCATGGCAAGCACAGCACATTCCGTGTCGTAGGATCTTCTATCATCTGTAGAAAAGGTATGCAAAGACGGACACCTAACAAATAATATCAACTCACCTTCCCTGTTCATTGTCCATAACTAGAATAATCATAACTGCAACAATCATTTATCAAATTTAGAGTTGGAAAAAAGGAAATCAATACAAATAATTAGTTACCTTATTTCTAACCTTGTAGGTGTTTTGACCCAAGGTTTGGTTGGTTGTTTGGCTTTCTTGGGGCTAAAATTACTTGCACTGTATTAGATTAAGGGTTAAGGGTCTCGTTTCGAATGAACATGCAATGCTGGTTCGGTTGTCAAATTAATGATGAGTAGTGCTTGGGATTCGGGCCGGACCGGGATTTGAATTCGGAACGGATGGAGTGTCCACATCAGATAGGAGAAGAGATGAAGTGTCCATCCCTCTCTATTAATAGACCCTCCTGGCCTGCATTTGGAGACACAAAAGTAAATTAAAAAATAAAGGGTGTCCGTTGAGTTCAGGGAGTCCGTTGAGTTCAGGTAGTTCGTTCGAGTCACAAAAAAATTGACTAGGAGTGTTCCATAAGTTTTTTGTGAACTTGCTAATTTCTGAAAGCAGATCACGGCGGATGAGTCTTTGCTTTGAGCCAGGATGATCTTTATCACTCCTACAAGAATTATTTTCTTTCTCTTCTTCATCTTCAAGTCTTCTGTAATTTGTAATATGTTTTGTCTGTTTGCAACTGTGATTGCAAGGAAGAACGGAAAGACTATTCTGTCTGGTTGCAACTGCGTTTGCAAAGAAAAATATTTTGTTTTGTTGGTTGTAATCGGGATATACTGGAAGTAGTTCTTCGTTGGATTCGAGAATAGTCAGATAGTAACTCTTTTGTGAATCTCAGATCTCGACTACAACTTCAGAATCAACCAAAGGGTATTACGGAAGGATTACGAGAACCGCTGTTTTTGGCCTTTGTTCTTCCATCATTGATCTATTTCGGAAATAATACAGTACTCGTGCGAGCCGACGAAGGGAACTGGAGAGGCCAACGGACGGAGTAGGAGGGGGAGGGAGGCGGTAGCGAAAGGCTACGGAGCAGGAGGGGTAGGACGGTGGCTTGCGAGTAGTGTGTGAGCCGTATGTCTTTTTTGGTTTAGATTTTGTGGTTAGGATTTATATTTCTTACTGACTGTGAAGTTAAAAGGCTAGAAAGACCCAAAATTTCGTATATATATTACTAATATAAAATGTCAATTTTTAGATTTAGGTATTCCTGTATTTTTCCAAACCCTAAGATGCTAGGGTTTGCTCTGACGGCTATTCTTTTTCCAAAACCCTAGGGTTTTGATTTGCTGCTCCATCTCCTTTCCCCTCCTCCCCAGTCCCTCCTTCCCTCCCAGTTATGGCTTCCTACAAGGATATAGTTGAGAGGATGGCCTCTCTTTTTGAACTTCAAGGTCCGGCCAATCCTGTTTCGCTCTCGGCGAGAGACGGGAACATAGCGGATCATTGGAGCGCGTCATTGGTGATTAAGCCTTACTCTGCTCGTCGATATACTAGCTCTTCTATCTCCTCCATCTTGTCCAAGATGTGGAAGATGTCGGATCTCGTCCAAGTCTCGGATTTTGATCTAGATGCAGGCTCCTTTCTTGTTCGATTGGATTCCTCCATGGTGGTGGATCGCGTAATAAATGAAGCGCCTTGGAGCATAAATGAAGATCTGCTGGCGTTGGAAAGATGTGATGCGGGAAAGCTTCCTAAGGAATATCATTTTTCTCATACGGATCTTTGGGTGCAACTTCATCGAATTCCTCCGAAGTTCTTAAACTGCGCGGCTGTTATGAGGATTACAAAGACTTTGGGGGAGCCAAGGAAGTGTTCAGTGGCGGATGAAGTTAAATGGAAGACGTTCGCTCGGGTTAAAGTTTTCATTGATATCTCGAAACCTTTGAAGAGACGGATCAGTACTATAGTTGATGGATTAGATACTGGTGAAGTGATCGTTAAATATGAGCATCTTCCCTGCATGTGTTCCTTTTGTGCTAGGGTTGGACATCTTTATTCAGCATGCAAGGATAAGGAAAGATTTGAGTCCCTGGTGAATGAGGATTGGTCAGACGAAGAGATATCCCGCTTCAAAACTCTGATCCAACCTAGAATCAAAGAAGAAGAATACCGTGCTGAAGTGAGGACATCTGGCCGTCGCAATCCGAGTGCTCAGATCACTCGAACGGGTGCAGATAGCAGTATGCAGGCAAAAAATATGGTTGAGGTCTCGAGGCCTGATCTACATGCCACTCAGGGTGGATCCTTTCGTACTAACTCGCATATTGAGGGAGCGGCGGGGCCGGAGCCATTTACCATGGGTGAGGAGTTGGTTTCTCAAAAATTTGGTCAGATAACCAAGTACATCCCCCCTCAAAAAAGAGGAGTAGATGCAGATAATCATCGCGGACTGGAGAGCATCACTAAAGACCAATCGTATATTCATTCTGATGAGGAACACAGTAATGGTAGTCTCTTTAAGGTGGGGGCCCCACAGGAGAGGTTAATGGTAAATGATTTTGATGTCAATTCCCAGATTTCTATCACCCAATCAACACCAGATCTGGGAGCTTGCAATGTTGTGCACATTACACCTTGCAAGCAACTCGAGTCCGGTATTGCTAATCTCCTATTCAAGCCTCTGCAAGGATCTTTTTCACCCGAGCTTTGGAATAACAACTCTATATTCTCCTTCTCATCTTCACACCTAGAGTATGGTAGGCATCAAGCGAATAAGGAAGTTTCTTCCTCTGATATGGCTATTGACAACCTTAATGCAAAATATGATGATCGGTCAGCAGATAGGGGATTTGTTTGTCGTCTTTCTCAACCGCTCAAACTTTCGTGGAAGAGAAGAGCCCGTAATCATATCACCCCACGAGAAAGTTCTGTCATTCCATTACAAAAGAAGCGACTTGGGGATCTGTTGTTTTCTCCCTCCCCGACTCAGAAGAGGAACATTACAGTCATTCCGGAAGCACCTGGCTCTAGTAAGATTATGGCGGCTGATCCTAATCAGCCGCTAAACAAATGTTAGTGTTCTCGTGGAACTGTCGAGGGATGAGGAACCCTTCGACAGTCCAGACTCTCCGCGCGTTCCTCTCCGCCACTCGCCCCACCATCTTCTTTCTTTCTGAAACTATCTCCCCCCTTCTCATACCTCCTCTATTCTTCCAAACCTCGGTTATTCTAGGACTTTCTCCATTCCTCCAATAGGCCATGCTGGTGGCTTATGGATTGGATGGAATGACTCAATAAAGGCGAGTATTTCTTTCTCGTCAAATAATCTTATTCTTCTTGAGATAAAGGAGGATCATGGCAGACAGGAGTGGAACCTCCTTTATGTGTATGGGTATCCAAATCTTAAAGACAGAGCTAAGCTATGGAGTACTATTAAAGAATTGTCTGACTCCTTCATTGTCCCTTGGGCTTGTATAGGGGATTTCAATACGATCACTCGACCGTCGGAGAAGCTGGGTGGGAAGGTTTTTAATTCTCGTGCGGCAGCTCCTTTCAAAAACATGATCAACCACTGTGGTCTCATCGATCTGGGGAATAATGGTCCGGCGTATACATGGTCGAATGGTCGTCGTCTTAATGCTCATATCAAAGAACGTCTCGATCGGGCGTTAGCAAATACAGAATGGTGTTGACGTAATCCTTTTGCATCTGTCTCGACTCTTCCCCGCTATAATAGCGATCATGCGCCAATTCTGCTCAATACCAACAAAAATTGCAGGCCGAAGTGCAATATTCTCCGTTTTGAAGCTTTTTGGTTGTCGCATCCATCATTTAATGAGATACTCAAGTATTTGTGGTTGAAACCAAACCACCAGGAGATTGATAAGTGGTCTCATAGAATGCGCGCTACTATGACGGGGCTACACAGATGGGGGAAATCGAAATTCGGCAATTTTAAATCGAATATCTCTTCACTCCAGGAGGAACTGTTGCGGATTCAATCGGCGGCAACCACAAATGATACACTTGAGAAGGAGATGATGCTTCAGAGGAAACTGAATGATCTTTTGGCCATTGAAGATATGTATTGGCGCCAGAGAGCAAAGTGTCAATGGATTAAGGATGGTGACTGAAATACCAAATACTTCCATCTCAAAGCTTCTAACAGACGGAAAAAGAATGATATTCACACTCTTCAACTGCATGATGGTAGCTGGACGGAGGATCATGAGGTCATTACAGGTATGATGCTTGACCATTTTAAAAGTAGATTTAGCGCGGAAACTATTGTTCCTATTGATCCACACTTTGTTATCTCTGCTAATCCTATTTCATCTGATGAGAATATGGTATTGGGTTCTATTCCAACGGAAGTAGAAGTGGAAAAGAGCATCCGGAGCATGGGACCTCTTAAAGCTCCTGGTCCAGACGGAATGCCGGCTGTGTTTTTTCAAAGAAATTGGCATGTTGTTGGGAAGGATGTTACTCGTATGATCCAAAATTTCTTCAGCACTGGTTATCTTCCTGCTACTCTCAATCCTAATAATATTGATCTCATTCCTAAACGAGATAATCCGGCGCGTCCTGAGGATTTCCGTCCTATTGCTCTTTGTAATGTGGCTTATAAGATCATTTCTAAGATCATGACAAGGCGGATCAGAGGTTTCATTGATAAGCTTATATCTCAAAACCAAAATGCTTTCATTCCTAATAGGCAAATTACAGATAATGTGGTGATAGCTCAGGAAGTAATCCATGCTATGAAGCGTTTCTCTAAGAAGCGAAGTGCGTACGTTTTGAGCATTGATATGGAGAAAGCTTATGATCGTTTGGCGTGGCCTTTCATCAGGAGTGTTCTTCATGGCTTCGGAATTCATGGACACTCGAACGATCTCATTATGAAGTGCATTACTTCCTCGTCGTTCTCTGTCATCATCAATGGGCGGTCTGAAGGTCACTTTCTACCGACCAGAGGTATTCGGCAGGGGTGTTCCATGTCCCCGTTTATCTTCATCATGTGCTCAGAAGTCCTCTCCAGACTGTTCTACTACTATGAAAGAGATAATCTTATCCAGGGGATACGGCTTAATAGGTATTCACCTATTATTACCCACCTTTTGTTTGCTGATGATCTTTTGATTTTTGGACAGACTCAAGCATCACCGCTTACAATTATTCGTATTATTCTTGATACCTATGCTGATTGGTCGGGTCAGCTTGTTAATTACACAAAATCGAGCATCTCTTTTAGCAAGAATGTTTCTCTTCAGGACCAGACGAGCATGGCGACGTCTCTTAATCTAAAGATCATGTCCATCGACAACAAGTATCTGGGGCACTCTCTTCTCCTCCCAAAAGGCAGACGATCCTCGTACACTAATCTTCTTAGCAAGTGTCAAGCGCGTCTCAAGGGCTGGAAGGCGAAGATCTTATCTCATGCGGGACGGGCTACGCTCATTAAATCGACATTAGGATCTATTCCTATTTTTCATATGTCCACACACAAACTTCCCATGGCTACAACAAATGATTTGGCTAAACAACACAGGGCATTTTGGTGGAATCATGATACGGGGGAGAAAAGGTTGCATTTCTTAGCTTGGGACAGATTTTTGAAGCCGAAACGAGAAGGTGGCTTGGGTTTTAGAAATCCACATTAGGTAAATGAAGCACTAGTCGGTAAACTCCTCTGGCGTTTTCTTACGCAACCTGATCATCTTTGGGTTCGTATTCTTAAAGGAGTCTACCTGAAGAATAAATCATTCTGGACTGTTCGGAAATGCCGCACCTCGTCACCTACTTGGTCGAGTATCATCGACATGCGTGAGATCATGTCAGACAATATGTGTTGGGATGTTGGTGATGGATGGCTTAACATATATTCTGAGTCGTGGATACCAAGCCTTCCTGGTCATCGTATTACTTCTCCGCAACTGGATCCTCAGGGACCGACCCTTGTTCGGGAGTTGATGATTAATAATGGTACTAGCTGGAACATTCCTCTCCTTTCGTCATTGTTTTCTGATCTTGAGGTCAAAGCCATCACAGCCATTCGGTTGGGGGATTATAATAGCAATGATAGACTTATTTGGACTTGTTCGAAGAATGGATCATTCTCGGCAAAATCTCTTTATGAGTTCATCCGCAGACGATCACCTAGCTCCTCGTCAGCATGTTCTAGCAGTTTGGACAGGAGGGTTTGGATAAATCTTTGGAGCATCAAAGGTTTATCCCCTCGTATCCAGATGTTCATTTGGAGGATATTCAATAATGCCCTTCCCCTTCATGTTGCTATCAATAAACGACTGGCCAGTGTCAGTCCCGTCTGTCCGTTTTGTGCTATGCATCCTGAAGACACAGACCACTTATTTTTGCATTGCAACACTGCTCGTGAAGCTTGGTTCTTAAGTCCTTTAGGACTCCGAATCTCGAACCATTTTACTCTTTACCAGCTGTTGGAGGCATGGATTGTTGATAGACAAGCGCATGAAGCGTTCATAATTGGAGCGAATATTCTATGGGCTTTGTGGAAAGCCAGAGGAGACTGTATTTTCAGACATATTCCCCCCAACCCTCATCGCATCTTGAAGACTGCTAACGTCAACCAACTGGCTTTCGCTAATGGTGCCATTGACAGCCTCGAGGAGATCCAGGACCTTCGCGAGAGGTATTCGGAGTATAACATCTGGGTTCCTCCGTCGGTGGGGTATATCAAAATTAACGTGGATGGCGCGGCAACGCACTCCGAGATTGCAGCTGCGGCAGTAGCTAGAAACAGTAACGGAACTTTTATCGCTGCGAGGACATGGAAGGGGCAGGCCGAATTCATCTCTGATGTTGGTTTGCAAGCGGAAATCCATGCGTTCCATCTGGGACGTCTATTGGCAGTAGAGGCTGGTTTCAAGGAATGCATCATTGAAGGGGACTCTTTGAATGTCTTCAGATTCTTCAAAGGGGACCCCAGTCAGATCCCCTGGAGATTAATTGGGTGGTTGCGCTCCATTCAGGCTTCTATCAAGACTAATGTGAATCAAGATTTCAGCTTTATTAGACGGGAGGGGAACAATGTGGCGCATAATCTTGCCAAATTCGCTCTTCTGAATCCTTGTCCAGATAGTTTTCAATCTGTTCCTGATTGTATTTCTTTGAGTTTGATGGAAGACATCAATATGGCTGTGGACACGTCTAATATCAGTTAATAAAGGTCCTATTTTTCAAAAAAAAAGATTTAGGTATTCCTTATTTTTTTAGAAACTGCACTATAAATATGTCCTGAATATCAGAAAAGGCCCTTTTTTTAACTTATACTAACATGACGTATGTTAGAAAATATTCGTTCTTTAGAGGCTAAAATAGAAATATTTTTGTTAGTATTTCTACGTTACCCTTAGAATGTCACAAATGGTCTCAGTTATCCTTATGTTTATATGAATAAAGAAAAATGTTGTGATGGTGCTTGTAGTTTCTCACAGGGACCTGTGTGACTTTTGAAATGGCACTTATACCCCCTTTTTTTTTCTCATTAAGGATTCCTTTCCTTACATTTCGATACATGATGGTAAACCAATGGAATATTATCTACTGAGATCCATGAGACCCTTGTAGCCTTGTAGGCAAACAGGTGGTGCTGAAATTAGTTGTCAAACTAGGACGTGTGTAATTTTTCGTATTCATATATACATCAATTTTGTTGTAGTCTGAAAGAGGGATGGGTTCTTCAGGAACTCTGTAGAAAAGAGAAGGAAAAGAAAGAGAAAAGTATTTGTCTAATAATTTGTACGTGAGAAGTAACACTTCAATGTATTTTTTTTCTTTGTATTCATACAAGAGCCAGGAGACTTACTATGAATAACTATCGTATCTCTAAGGGTTTGCTTGGATTGTGGGTCGAGTGAGAAAAGTTTAGTAACAAAAATAAAAATCATGTTTGGATTGAAGTTTTATGAGAAGGAGCTATAGAGGGGTAAGTGAGGGTTGTTTAACCATCTTCTGTCTATTTTTTTCAACCCCAAAATCAGAGGATGGACGAGGGGGGTTGATGAGTTTTGTTTAAAAAGTCATAAATAATTCTTATTTGTCCTATAAAATATCATAATTTTTTTCTTCCTTTCAACATTATTTTTCGTAGCTTGTCATTTGTGAAGATATTTTGACAAGTTCTAATTAAAATTTCAATAAAATTTAACTTTATGACACATGTAATAAGGGTATTTGGTAACTATTTTTTTTTTTAATTTTATTAATCATCATCTCACTCAAAATCTCAAATCCAAGAAAGAGTTGTTATAAATACACCACAATTAACTCTCCCTCCAATCCAAGCAAGGTTATATGTATTGACTCTACTTCCTCCTCCCCACCCCCACCCCCACACACTTAACTTTTCTTCACTTAACCCCACTTAACTCTACTTATTTTTTCCCCTCAACCCAAGAAGACCCTAAGAGATAGATATATCACCACCACCACCACCCCCCCCCTCCCCCTTGAGTGTGCATAACTCATTATACAATATGTATCAATCTTTATGCGCTAGAGTTATCTGCGGTTCATCTACGTGTTTGTTCTCTGTGAGGCCATCCTCTGTGCTACTGATACTAAGTGCAGGATGTCTATGCGCACATAGTGGTCGAAATGTTTATGCACGCTAATGTTGCTTGAAGGCCATCTTTTTGTATCTACAATCTCAACAACAAATACAAGTAATGGCATACATGCTAAGGATGGCATCCATGCTATTTATTGAAATAATGTTACATCTTGCTAGCCTTAATCCCATGCTAAGGATGTTGCTCCAAATGAAAAGACATTAGAGGACCTCTCAATCCTCAAGTGGAAGTTCAATGTTCTCTTTCATATGGCCCTCGGGGTTGGTGTATGAATCTTCATGCTTGTATATTACTTCCACCACACGAGTAAATTTGAGAGCCAACAGGTTAAGATGCTTTCGTGAAGGCAATGAGTTTAGCCACTCCTTATTCATGTCTTTCCACCCATTTTCAACCATTTTGTTAAGCATGGTAAATGCCTCTTGCTCCATGATTCCTTCTTCTCTCATGTAGATTTGCTGGCTCGAGTCTACATGTTTTCTCTGTTGTTCAAACTACGAAAAAGAAAAGTGCCAAAATTATCATCAGTCAAGTTGGAACATATTATTCTTACGAAAGAGACGTAAAATGCATGTCATTAATTACTAACCTTAGATGAGACTAACTCATCCGTTAGCCTACAAACCATACTAGAGGCTTTCACAATCTTAGGCATAATTAGCAACTAATCTAATGTATCTTTGCTCAAATCTTCTGTCATAAGGCATAGTGAGACAGAAGTGACCATCGGGTATGCAAAGCTCATATATGAAACATTAAGATATTCTTCGACTGTTGGTTTGTATCTAGTGTATGTCCATACAGCTTCCAGAAAGTATGCTCTGACTAATGGCTTGAATTATTCATGAGATAGGATTAGGAACCTTAGCAAAAAAAAAAAATTTTCCTACTAAATCCAACGATGATACATGACATTCAACTGATGTGAATTACAAGTAGTTCATATATATTCATTGAATTTTTTTAATTTGAAGATAAAGGTCAATTTTTCTTGACCGTTCATGTCATGGGCTACTAGCATGAAGACCTTATCTTATTAAATCATATTAGAGATGGAATTCCAATCACATGCCAATTCTCATGTATTACAACTGTACTACCTCCTTGGTGGTTGCACATTGAATTCATTAGTTAACATTTTCCTTTTATTTCATGAACTAGTCTTTTATGGTCAATTATTTATATACTTATGTTAAAAAAAAATTAAGTTGTGTACCATATGTACTTTTTTGTTGTTGAAGTCCCTACCATTACACAAAACACAATAGAGGATTAAGGACAAGGGTAGCAATTTGGGTATAACACACCAATCCGACCCGTCAACCTACCTTCTTAAACAATTTCAGATTAGCTGTAAATAGATTTAGGTCATAATAGTATCAACATTCCCATCCCGTTTAATAAATGAGTTTGGTTCATCAGGTTTACGAGTTATGTTTCTTTTGTTAATAAAAATTGTTGATCCTATTTCTCTTAGGGGATGTTTGGATAGATGCAACTTGCAAGAAGTGTGAAAGTGTCTGTTGAAAGTGAAATGTATATGCTTTTGAGTTTTATGCTACTTCTTGTCTGTTGAAATAGATTTTCAATGCTTGAATACATGATTTGTCAGTGAAAATGGATAAACTCGTACTTCCTTATTTGGATGTTAAATATAAAATTGGTAGAAAAGTGAAAAGTTCATCATAGTAATAACAAAAACTATTATATTATATTATATATATATATATATATATATATATATAACTAAACTGTTAATGATTTATTAATAGTAGTTGCTTAACTTTTTTATTTAAACAATAATAATTAATATGGTCCAAATATTTATTAATTAATTGTAATGTGTTAAATAATATTACAATTGTGCAATTATTGTTACGCATTTTAATTATTTAATATTATCTAAAAAATTATTAGTAACAATTTTAATAATATAATATTAAATAAATTAAACTAGTACTAATTATATATGAATAATAAATTTTTTTAATTAATATTATTGTCAAATTTTTATAATACAAAATAAAAAATTCAACTAGGTCTTTAAATAATTAGTACTAATTATTTTATCTAATATTAGTTTCAAATTTTATTAGTACTCAATAAATTTTTACTCTTAGCTAGCTAAATAATTAGTATTAGTTATTTAATTATTATTATTAATTTTTAGTAAGTTTAATATTAAATATTTGAATAATATTTAATTATTATTATTTATTTAATAAGTACTAGTTATTTAACTAATATTAAATTAGTATAAAAGTGCAATTTGCGTACTTTCACTCAAAACTGGCATTAATGAGTTAGTAAATTTTCTACTAAATCCATCAATAAGTTAGTAACTTTTACTTAAAAATGGCATTAATGTATTCACACATTGGTATAATTATATTTATAGAATATCTGCCCTATAGATTCCATATTTGGTTATTCTGATATCATGTTAAAGTCTTGGCACTATACAAAAAACTCTATAGTGTTGGTGAAGGTTAATATTTATATTAATCAACGGTTATCATTCCATGGGTAGATAAAGGAAGTTTTTTAAGTCTGAGAAATGACGAATCCATGCCATCTATGAAATTACACAAGTAAACTAGAAACTATTAATAATTAACATTGAGGTAAGTTATGGACAAGTTATCATTTTAAATAAAATGTAACTACTGAGGTTCAAACCACACTCCTAAGCTCCAGAAGTAGCACTCTCCTACTCTATCCCAAGAGAAATGTAGGTTGTTCATAAGACCCAATTCTATCTACCATATGTAGATCGACGAACATATGAAGATAAGCAACAAAAGAGCTAACCATGTTGTACATAAGAAACATATGATCTATTGTTGTGCACGCAATGCTGAACCTCAAAATTGTGAAGCAAGGAGGTGATTTTGCCACAAAAGTGTTTTAAGGTTTTCTGTGAAAGTTATGATACTTAGGAAATATAAGATATAAATCTTTTGTCTAGGGACGAATCCAACATGTAGCAGGGGTGGGCTAGCCCACCCCAAAATAAAAATTTACTCTTTTTTCCCTTATGTGTTTTTTTGATTTATGATTTTTTTATATGGGTTAGCCCATCTCTAGTCCACCTGATCCCATTGTAGCCCATACCAGCTTTAGTTTCTGGATCCAATCCTGCTTTCGGCTATATTATGAAGGTGAGTAATTTACATTTAAATACCCTAAACTATCAGCAATATTTGATATTCGAATACTCTAAACTATTTTTATTGGTCGGTTGCTATTATGAAATTTCCATGTTTTGGCAAAGTGGTCCTTTCGTTGACATGTCACTGGACTTACAACTCATGACCATTTGGGAGAATTTTGCCCGTAAAAAATTGAAAATTATTTTCATAAAATGTTAGTTGAACTTCTTTTAGGAAAAAAAGATTCTTCCTCTCTCACTAACACTATTGTGCTTTACTAGTATATCTAATTGTAAAAAGGTACATAGTTCAGGGTATTAAAGTGGATTTTTTTAGGATGTCAACATGTCAATAAAAATAGTTTCAAATATTAAGTGGCAAAAGTTATTAGTATGATATTTAAGATATTTAGTATTTGTTATATGTTTACTCCAAATTTATTGCCTGGGATTTTAAAATAGAATAAATTCATATAAGCATATTATTGTATATTTTACATTTATGCTTCTAAAGTATGCTAAATTAGGATAATTATCTGGACATATAATAAATACCTCATTTCTTCTAATTAACTTGCAAACTAGAATCATATTTTGGAATATAACAAAAACTAAAAAAATTCAACCCCTTAGTATTTTTCTTATAAAGTATGCTTCATAGAAAAAGGGTTAGTTTAGTAGTATTACAGATAATGTTATAGTTAAACATTTTCAAAGTATGAAAACTCGTAGAGAACAATTGTGAAATTTAATGCTTTATTGTATAAAATAGTACTATCGAATAAAATATTATATTATTATACCTAACAAAATTTTTGGGGCGTTGTCTCCGAACCCTCTTATGATTATGTCCCCGATGGATTGTAGTTCTGGATCTACCACTACTTCCCATCTGCTGCATTCAAGTATTTCTTTTATGTTTTTGTTCTATTTACAATTATGCCCATCCTTGTTGTTAAGAAAGAAAAACCTAAGCTATACTCATGAGATGTAGTCATACATTGGTATAATTATATTTATAGAATATCGCCAGTAGAGATTCGAAATTTGGTTATTCTGATATCATGTTAAAGTCTTTCAACTATACAAAAAACTCTATAGTGTTGGTGGTGGTTAATATTTAGATTATTCAACGATTATCATTCCATGGGTAGATAAAGGAAGTTATTTAAGTTTGAGAAATGAAGAATCCATGCCATCTATGAAATTTACACAAGTAAACTAGAAACTATTAATAATTAATGTTGAGATAAGTTATTGACCAGTTATCAATTTAAATAAAATGTAACTACTATCTTTTTTATTTTACCACATTAGTTTAAATTCATGGCTTTTCAAAAATAATCAATCTTAAAAAGAATATCAAATTATCCAATTCTATTATGTAGTGCTTATGATGGAGTGTTCCCTTCTTCCTCAATTCCTCCTCAATTTCTATCATGATGCCTATAAACGCATTCAAAAAGATCCTCATGTACTCATGTAGGCCATCAACATCTTGGAAATCCTATCTAATTGAGTGGAACACTTATCAGTCAAACTAATTATTACATTTGCTAATAATTATTAACATAATCAAAATTTAGACAACATAACTTTTCAAAGAGGCTAAAATGACTATGTAATAACTTGATATTTCCATTTAACATGCATGCATTATTTTATAAAAAATGTAGGATGTATATAGCTAACCTTTCAAATACATTGATGAAGAGTTACAGCTCTTCAATGGTACCAAATGCATCGTATATGTTGTCTATCACTGTTACCAAGTTTCCCAACTTGGCTATAAATAACCCTTCTGTAGAGTACCAAGGTTCAAACCACACTCCTAAGCTCTCGAAGTAGCACTCTCCTACTTGTCACCCCCGTTTTTCGTTCTACGTATTTCCAGTAAACGTATACGGAATCCTGATATGTATTTTTATTTTCCTGCCTGGCTAGCTAATTTCAGTTTAATCTTGATTAGGTTCGTCATGGCATGTAATGGTTTAACTTGGTTTATTTTGGGATGGCTTGGTTTATTCTTTGGTTCACCATGTTAAACCCACCACCATCCCCCTTTATAACCCACCTAAATTTTCTCTCTCCTCCACTTTCTCATTAACTCTTCTTCCTTCTCTATTAAACCCACCACCAACCAAGAACACCCCTTAGGCAAGTACAACTTGCTTCCACAAGAGAGCCCATTTTTATTGTTCCATTAGCTTCTTCTCATGTTTCTAAGACACATTAGAACTTGCCATTTTCCATTTTGAGGCTTTAATTTTTGTAGATCTAGAAATTAGTTATTTTCGGATTTTGGTGGTTTTGATCTATCAAACTTCTTTGTTTTCAAGTTTTGATGGTTCCATGTTGTAGAGAATTTTATTCTACCCAATTTTGACCTTTGAAAAGTTGGATTTGGACTTATTTTGACCAAGTTATGGACTTTTGAAGCTTTGGGTTCAAACCATAGAGTTCTTGCTGATTTGGAGAAGACAGTGAGCAGTGTGCGCGAGCTTTTTAGCTTGTGCCACTGAGTTGCGCGTGCTCTTTAGCACAGCACAGTCTGACTCATACGCTGCCTTGACAAGGAGTCGTATGGACCTCATACGCTGCCTTGATGAGGAGTCGTATGGAGTACATACGCTGCCTTGAAGAGGAGTCGTATGGAGTCCATACGGTACCTTTTGGAGACGTATGTCTTGCATACGCTGACTTGGGTGACAAGGAGTCGTATGGACCTCATACGCTGCCTTGATGAGGAGTCGTATGGAGTACATACGCTGCCTTGAAGAGGAGTCGTATGGACCTCATACGCTGTCTTGATGAGGAGTCGTTTGGAGTACATACGCTGCCTTGAAGAGGAGTCGTTTGGAGTCCATACGCTGCCTTTTGGAGACGTATGTCTTGCATACGCTGACTTGAGCGCAGCCTGACTTGAGCGCAGCCTGACTTGAGCGCAGCCTGACTTGAGCGCAACCTGATGTTTAGGCGCAACTGGACCTGACCCTACTTACCCTGGCGCAACTTGGCTAATGCCACTTGTTGGCCATAGTACCCCTTGCTTCCCTCCTTGGGCGCATTATATCCCCATATTCTCCTTTTTATGATTTTTGCACCCATTTTATATCCTTACGCCTTTTGATGTAAACTCGACATGAACCCGATGTGATCATGACATTATTTATGAATGTTAATCGGAACAAGGCTTAGTGATGGAATTGCATGATTAGTGACCCGCCGTGGTGCACTCTTGACAAGTAATTTGATATGATAATTCTTGATGGTGGTCCGTTGTGACGCACCCTTGCCTTGATAAGTAATCTTGATAAGCAACCCGACATGATAACCTTGATACGCTGTTGCGACGGCTAACCTGACATGCTAAGTGAATTCTTGACACCGTGGGTGATTGTATTGAATATGCTTGTATAAGCAACCAGTCTTGTCTCGCATCATGTCTAGGACATGTATCCCTGGTTACCACGGTCAGGGATTCATACCGAATATGACTAGGTTAATGACTAGATTGATCAAGTAGAGCATATAGAGAGGTATTCCGGCTACAAGTAATCCCGTTATCTGGGCGCCTTCCTTGATGGACTTGTAGCCTGCCGACGAGTAGGGCACATTTCCAGCTCACTATTATGTGGGGCACTACATGAAACGATTACTATGCACACTGTCATGTGTTGCATCTAAGTCACCTAACAAGGCATGATAACTCTAAGCTTGAACCTTGCGTCTGGATAATCTGGATAGTCTGCAGGGCTTGTGGCCGTAGGCGTACCTCATTGCATCTTGCTAGTAACTAAGCCTGTGATAACCCTAGTTAGTTAAGTATCAAGCCGTACTCTTTGCTTGGCCGTGAATGATGGATAGAGTTCTATCTTGTCTAGTCTTGCCTAGATCCGGTACATGGATATCTCCGGACATGCTTGTTTATGCTTTACTTTATCGATAATTGGTTCGAGGCTAATTTCTGTTCAGGTGAAGGGTTACAACCCCGGTCCTTGTTTGGTTTACGGGTTGTAACTTGGTTACCGGAATAGTCCTTTAGTTATCTTATCGTTTATCATCCTGTTTTCTTTAACTCATGTCTTATGTTATTTCACATATAATTTATGTGCTGACATACTGGTTTTAGTTCTTAAGTGAAGCCCCCTTTGTGGCACTTGCTCTTTCTGGGGTCTGACCCAGCTGGTTTTGTATGGCCAGATTTCGGAGCAGCTACCGAGGATCTCCCAACCTTCCTGCCAGATGGTGAACACTAGAAGGAATCCCGGCAAAGAGTGGGTTTTATTTTGCTCTTCCACTCCCTTGTAAAAATATTCTTTTGAGACGTTTAGCCGCCGAGCATGTGTTAGCTCGTTTGCAACTTTATTTACTGTCTGCCTACGGGCTGTAGCATGATTGACAAATCCTAGGGTTGATCATGTATGACTTAAACTCTTGCTAGTCTTCGTATTTTGTATGACTAGCTTCATGATCATCTGAATATGTAATATATGGGATGCCTTACTTTGTATGGCTGATGATCTACCATCTTGTTATATCTACTCACTTGCTTAAGATTGAGACACTAGGCTTGTTATTGACCTTAAGAGACTAATGGCTTGTAGTAAACCCTCATGCATCTAGACAGCCGTGACCGTATTGCGAGGTAAGAATTACTTCAATGTACGTAGCTGGCTGTGTCTGTCCTCCGCTCTCTAGTATTCTGGTTCTGGGGCGTGACACGGTTTAAGTGGTGGCCCATGCAGGTCTTGTAAATCAAGATGTGTGAGGGTTTACCGGATAGATGTCTCAATCAGCACTCGTCCTTGAACTCTACTCGTGCCTTCTGATCTTTCAGAATCCTTGACCTGATCACATGTTTGTATCCTCGATCTATCATGGTCCTTTTTTATTGTTCCCCACGTCGTTTCTTCAGCGGCATTGTTCCAGGTCATACCGATCAGCGAGGCGGAGCACCTCCAGTGGACCAACAGCAACCTGGAGACCAAGTCCAGCACTCTGGAGCGGCCTCCCGAGTCATGCATTCCGGGGATCCCGAGCCCCAGTTCAGCCAGTCCAGCCTGCAGAGCCTGACGATGGCACCTTGGTGGGTCTCATCAGGACATTGCTTGCGTCTCAAGATCGTCGGGGCGATGCCGTACACCAGGCAGTACAGGATGCCATGGGCCGTGTTGGTTATCAAGGGAACAGTGTGGCTAGCAGTTTCAAGTGCCTCAACCCTCCCTTCTTTGATGGAAGTGAAGACGCTATTGCAGCTGATGCATGGCTCCAGGACATTGAGATTATCTTAGATGCAGCCAAGACTCCAGAAGGAGAGAAGGTAGCTTGGTACGTCTACAGTTATTGGACCTAGCCCACACCTGGTGGGCGATGATAGCGGTTGGATTGGCAACGCCTGTCCCGTGGGCGGTATTCAGTGACAAGTTTCAGATCAAGTACTTCGATGCTGTGGCTCGGCATGACTTACAGACGAAGTTCACCAATCTCAGGCAGATGAGCAGGACGGTCGATGGATATACGGCCGAGTTTTCAAGACTGAGTCGGTTTGCTCCCACTTTGGTGGCAACCGAGTTTGATCGAGCGCAGGGTTCCAGCAGGGACTCCACCTAGAGATCATTCTAGCAGTGGAGCAGTTTGAGCATCAGACCTTTGATGCTGTTTTACGGGCAGCTAAGAGGCATGAGTATACCTCACAGAGAATTGTGGACAGAACTGAAGGACGGAAGCGGTCCCATGGTCAGATGATCCTGTCTTCAGCCCCAGCCCCGGCAGCTAGGACCTTGACCATTGGAGCTCCAAAGAGGGCAGCATCAGTTACGTCGGTTCAGCATTCGACTCCAACGTATCCTCAGCAGCAGAAGTGGAGGCAGTCTTCCACAATGGGTTGCACTCATTGTGGAAAGCCAGGGCATGTAGTGTCAGAATGTCGCCGAGCACAAGGATTGTGTTTGGCTTGTGGGGCACCGGATCACATGATAGGGTCCTGCCCATAGAGAGCCGGTTCATCCTCATCGGCCCAGACTAATCCCTCAGTGAGGGGACCAGCACCAGTGCAGCAGCAGCAGTATCAGCCTCCGAGACCATTGCCACCTCAGGCTCAGGCATTCCAGCAGCAGCGACCGCAACAGTATGTCCAGGTCCAAGCTCAGGTTCAGAACCGCCAGAGAGGTTTCCAGCAGAGGGGACCAGCACCCAGAGGGCACGGTCAAGCGATGGCTTTGACCGTAGAGGAGGAGTTGGCATCAGGTGAGGTGGTGGCAGGTACCATTCTCGTCAACTCTTTTTCTGCATCAGTATTATTTGATTCAGGTGCATCACATTCATTTATGTCTGCACGATTCGCGATACGGATAGGACTGGAGCCCGAGTCATTATCAGTAAGGCTCAATATACTTACTGGTAACGGACTTGTGGGTGTAGATAGGGTATTTTCCTCGTATCGAATCGTAGTTAGCGGTAGAGAGTTTCCCGCTAGGTTGATAGAGTTCCCGATGGCCGATTATGATATAGTCCTAGGAATAGATTGGTTGAGGTACCAGTATGCTAGAATAGATTGCCATGTCGGCAAGACTATTTTTAGTATTCCCGGTGAGCCAGAGTTTTCCTTTTCTCGAGGTGGAGTAGAACCTTCTTCTCCAGCATTACGGATGACCGTAGCAGCAGCAGTTCAGTTTCCCAGAGTTGTAGAAGAGTTTTCTGACGTATTTCTCGAAGAGCTTCCAGGTATGCCCCCAGAGAGAGAGATAGAGTTCACTATCGACTTGGTTCCAGGGACGACACCAGTATCAGAGAGAGTCTATAGGATGGCACCATCAGAGTTGGAGGTCCTGTACAAGATGATTGAAGAACTTAGAACCAAGGGATTTATTCGTGCTAGCGGATTACCTTAGGGAGCTCCGATGCTTCTTGTGAAGAAGAAGGATGGTACGTCAAGATTATGTGTTGATTATCGTACCTTGAACTCTGTAAAAATTAAGAACAGATATCCTTTACCAAGGATAGATGATTTATTTGATCAGCTCAGGGGAGCGGCAGTATTTTCGAAGATTGACTTGCAGTCAGGGTACCATCAGATCAGAGTCAGAGAGCAGGACATCCCGAAGACAGCATTCAGATCGAGGTATGGACATTGGAAGTTCCTTGTTATGCCATTTGGAGCGACCAATGCGTCGGCCGTATTCATGGACCTCATGAATCGTATCTTCATGCCCTATTTGGACCAGTTCGTGATAGTGTTCATAGACGACATCTTAGTCTATAGCGAGAACGAGGCAGAGCATGAGCAGCATCTTCGTGTAGTTCTTCAGATTCTCAGGGAGCACCAGTTGTACGCAAAGTTCAGTAAGTACGAGTTTTGGTTGGATCGTATCTCGTACTTGGGTCATATCATCACCAGAGGTGGAGTGGAAGTTGATCCCCAGAAGATAGTGGCTATAGAGACATGGCCAGTACCTAGCACCGTCGCAGAAGTTCGGAGTTTCCTCGGATTGGCCGGCTATTACCGATATTTTGTGTCAGACTTTGCTCAGATTTCAGCGCCACTGACGTAGTTGACCCGTAAGGATGTGCAGTTTGCTTGGACAGCAGAGTGTCAGAGTTCATTTGAGAAGTTAAAGCGGAGATTGATGACGGCTCCCATTCTCACGCTTCCCGACGAAAAGGGAGGATTTTCAGTTTATTGTGACGCATCCGGCAAGGGATTAGGATGTGTCTTGATGCAGCATGGTAAGGTAGTCGCTTATGCGTCACGTCAACTTCGTGACCATGAGAGGAATTACCCAACCCATGACCTGGAGTTAGCAGCCGTAGTTTTTGCATTGAAACTTTGGAGACATTATTTGTATGGAGATTGGGTGGAGATTTTCACCGACCACAAGAGTCTGAAGTATGTGTTTACCCAGAAAGATCTTAATATGCGTCAGAGGAGATGGCTAGAGCTACTTGTGGAATATGACATCAGCTTGCAGTATCATCCTGGGAAGGCCAACGTAGTAGCAGATGCATTGAGCAGAAGAGCCGGAGTTTATTTTCTAACGGCGCAGCCAGAGTTGTTAGCAGATCTTCAGAAGATGGGTATTGAAGTTATTTTTCCTTCCAGTGTGGCATTGATGGCCAGTATGCAAGTTCAGTCTAGTATAGTTGAGAGGATCAAGTTAGCTCAGTCCACAGATTCTAAGCTTCAGCGGTTGAGAGCAGAATATATAGCAGGATGAAGACCAGAGTTATGTGTTCATAAGGACGGTATACTCCAACATGGGAGACGTCTTTGTGTACCCAGTGGTGATATCAGACAGGAGATCATGGCAGAGGCTCACAGTTCTCAGTATTCAATTCATCTCGGCGGTACGAAGATGTATCGTGATATTCGGCAGCATTTTTGGTGGAATGGCATGAAGAGGAAGATAGCCCGGTTTGTCTCTCGTTGTTTAGTTTGTCAACAAGTTAAGGCCGAACATCAGAGACCAGCTGGACTTCTTTAACCTTTACCGATCCCGGAATGGAAATGGGAGCACATTACCATGGATTTTGTAACTGGATTATCTAGATCCCCAGCTGGGAGAGATGTCATCTGGGTTATAGTTGATCGTCTCACGAAGGTAGCTTATTTTCTTCCTTTCAGAATCGGTCAGTCGACGGATCAACTTGCAGAGATGTACCTCAGGTAGATAGTCAGATTGTATGGAGTGCCAGTCAGTATTGGGTTCGACAGAGATTCAAGATTCACTTCGCACTTTTGGCAGAGTCTTCAAAAGAGTTTGGGGACTCGTCTCAAGTTCAGTTCAGCCTACCATCCGCAGACAGATGGTCAGTCAGAACACACGATCCAGAATCTTGAAGACATACTGCGGTCATGTACACTCGACTTCGGTGGTTCGTGGGAAGTTCACATGCATCTCGTAGAGTTCTCGTACAATAACAGTTTCCAGGCTAGTATCCGGATGGCACCTTTCGAGGCCTTGTACGGCAGGAAGTGCAGATCTCCTTTAGCTTGGGACGATATCGGTGAGAGGCAAATGCTTGGACCAGAGATAGTGACGCAGACTATTGAGGTGGTCAGACAAGTCAGAGATCATCTTCGAGTTGCCTAAGATCGCCAGCGTCATTGGGCCGATTCTCATCGGCGTCTCCTTAAATTTTCTGTCGGCGACCACGTGTTCCTCAGGATCTCGCCTACCCGTGGCGTCATTCGATTCGACGTGCAGAAAAAGCTCAGTCCTAGGTATATAGGGCCGTTTGATATTCTAGAACGAGTAGGTGATGTATCATATCGTCTCGCTCTTCCGCCGTCGTTACGTGAGGTACATAATGTCTTCCATGTATCCCAATTACGACGGTATATCTCGGATCCGAGTCACGTTCTTGATCATTCGGAATTGGTTGTTGGCACCAACCTTTCGTATGAGGAGAGACCCATATCCATATTGGACCGGAGGAAGAAGATACTCAAGAACAAGACTATCAAGTTAGTCCGTGTTGCTTGGGGTCATCGCTCTTTGGGTGAGTCAACGTGGGAGCGTGAGGATGATATCCGATCGCGATATCCTGACCTGTTTGACTCGTAAGGTATAATGTCTTTCTTATGCCATATGCTTAAGTTTTTTGCTTGCATGAATGATTGCTTGATTGACTGCTAGTCATATATTTCCTGTAATTGATATAGCTTGCCCGACATCTCTAGCCTCTTGATTAAATTCTGAGGATGGAATTCTTTTAAGGTGGGTAGAGTTGTCACCCCCGTTTTTCGTTCTACGTATTTCCAGTATACGTATACGGAATCCTGACATGTATTTTTATTTTCCTGCCTGGCTAGCTAATTTCAATTTAATCTTGATTAGGTTCGTCATGGCATGTAATGGTTTAACTTGGTTTATTTTGGGATGGCTTGGTTTATTCTTTGGTTCATCATGTTAAACCCTCCACCATCTCCCTTTATAACCCACCTAACTTTTCTCTCTCCTCCACTTTCTCATTAACTCTTCTTCCTTCTCCATTAAAACCACCACCAACCAAGAACACCCCTTAGGCAAGTGCAACTTGCTTCCACAAGAGAGCCCATTTTTATTGTTCCATTAGCTTCTTCTCGTGTTTCTAAGACACATTAGAACTTGTCATTTTCCATTTTGAGGCTTTAATTTTTGTAGATCTAGAAATTAGTTATTTTCGGATTTTGGTAGTTTTGATCTATCAAACTTCTTTGTTTTCAAGTTTTGATGGTTCCATGTTGTAGAGAATTTTATTCTACCCAATTTTGACCTTTGAAAAGTTAGATTTGGACTTGTTTTGACCAAGTTATGGACTTTTGAAGCTTTGGGTTCAAACCATGGAGTTCTTGCTGATTTGGAGAAGACAGTGAGCAGTGTACGCGAGCTTTTTAGCTTGCGCCACTGAGTTGCGCATGCTCTTTAGCGCAGCGCAGTCTGACTCATACGCTGCCTTGATAAGGAGTCGTATGGACCTCATACGCTGCCTTGATGAGGAGTCGTATGGAGTACATATGCTGCCTTGAAGAGGAGTCGTATGGAGTCCATACGCTGCCTTTTGGAGACGTATGTCTTGCATACGCTGACTTGGGTGACAAGGAGTCGTATGGACCTCATACGCTGCCTTGATGAGGAGTCGTATGGAGTACATACGCTGCCTTAAAGAGGAGTCGTATGGACCTCATATGCTGCCTTGATGAGGAGTCGTATGGAGTACATACGCTGCCTTGAAGAGGAGTCGTATGGAGTCCATACGCTGTCTTTGGAGACGTATGTCTTGCATACGCTGACTTGAGCGCAACCTGACTTGAGCGCAGCCTGACTTGAGCGCAGCCTGACTTGAGCACAGCCTGACTTGAGCGCAACCTGATGTTTAGGCGCAACTGGACCTGACCCTACTTACCCTGGCGCAACTTGGCTAATGCCACTTGTTGGCCATAGTACCCCTTGCTCCCCCCATTGGGTGCATTATGTCCCCATATTCCCCTTTTTATGATTTTTGTACCCATTTTATATCCTTACGCCTTTTGATGTAAACTCGACATGAACCCAATGTGATCATGACATTATTTATGAATGTTAATCGGAACAAGGCTTAGTGATGGAATTGCATGATTAGTGACCCGTCGTGGTGCACTCTTGACAAGTAATTTGACATGATAATTCTTGATGGTGGTCCGTTGTGATGCACCCTTGCCTTGATAAGTAATCTTGATAAGCAACCAGACATGATAACCTTGATACGCTGTTGCGACGGCTAACCTGACATGCTAAGTGAATTCTTGACACCGTGGGTGATTGTATTGAATATGCTTGTATAAGCAACCAGTCTTGTCTCGCATCATGTCTAGGACATGTATCCCTGGTTACCACGGTCAGGGATTCATACCGAATCTGACTAGGTTAATGACTAGATTGATCAAGTAGAGCATATAGAGAGGTATTCCGGCTACAAGCAATCCCGTTATCTGGGCGCCTTTCTTGATGGACTTGTAGCCTGCCGATGAGTAGGGCATATTTCCAGCTCACTGTTATGTGGGGCACTACATAAAACGATTACTATGCACACTGTCATGTGTTGCATCCAAGTCACCTAATAAGGCATGATAACTCTAAGCTTGAACCTTGCGTCTGGATAACCTGGATAGTCTGCAGGGCTTGTGGCCGTAGGCGTACCTCATTGCATCTTGCTACTAACTAAGCTTGTGATAACCCTAGTTAGTTAAGTATCAAGCCGTATTCTTTGCTTGGCCGTGAATGATGGATGGAGTCCTATCTTGTCTAGTCTTGCCTAGATCCGGTACATGGATATCTCCGGACATGCTTGTTTATGCTTTACTTTATCGATAATTGGTTCGAGGCTAAGTTCTGTTCAGGTGAAGGGTTACAACCCCGGTCCTTGTTTGGTTTACGGGTTGTAACTTGGTTACCGGAATAGTCCTTTAGTTATCTTATCGTTTATCATCCTGTTTTCTTTAACTCATGTCTTATGTTATTTCACCTATGATTTATGTGCTGACATGCTGGTTTTAGTTCTTAAGTGAAGCCCCCTTTGTGGCACTTGCTCTTTCTGGGGTCTGACCCAGCTGGTTTTGTATGGCCAGATTTCGGAGCAGCTACCGAGGATCTCCCAACCTTTCTGCCAGATGGTGAACACTAGAAGGAATCCCGGCAACGAGTGGGTTTTATTTTGCTCTTCCACTCCCTTGTAAAAATATTCTTTTGAGGCATTTAGCCGCCGAACAAGTGTTAGCTCGTTTGCAACTTTATTTATTGTCTGTCGACGGGCTGTAGCATGATTGACAAATCCTAGGGTTGATCATGTATGACTTAAACTCTTGCTAGTCTTCATATTTTGTATGACTAGCTTCATGATCATCTGAATATGTAATGTATGGGACGCCTTACTTTGTATGTCTGATGATCTACCATCTTGTTATATCTACTCGCTTGCTTAAGATTGAGACACTAGGCTTGTTATTGACCTTAAGAGACTAATGGCTTGTAGTAAACCCTCATGCATCTAGACAGCCGTGACCGTATTGCGAGGTGAGAATTACTTCAATGTACGTAGCTGGCTGTGTCTGTCCCCCGCTCTCCAGTATTCTGGTTCTGGGGCGTGACACTACTCTATCCCAAGAGAAAGGTAGGTTGTTCATAAGGCCCAATTCTTTCCAGCATCTGTAGATCAAAGAATATATGAAGATGATAAGCAAAAAAAGAGCTTACCATGTTGTACATAAGAAACATATGATCTATTGTTATGCACGTAATGCTGGACCTCAATATTATGAAGCAAGAAGGTGATTTTGTCGCAAAAGTCTTTTATGGTTTTCCTTTATGTTTTTTATTTTTGATTTTTTATATGGGTTAGCCCACCTCTATGTTGGAGTCCAGTCTGGATTTAGTAACAACATACTTGTGGAATCCAAATCTTATTAAATATTTGATTTGATTACATTTGAATGTCCATAATTAATGTTATGCTATTTTATATATAATAGGATTCTTATTTTAGGAAATCCTATAAATAGGATAATTGATGGGCTATTTTAGGTGTAATAGAATTCTTATTTGAGGGCTTCCTAATTAAGAAATCATATTATGACCTAAAATAGGATTTTCTCATCATATATATATGGGTGAGGGTGGAGGCAAAATGAATAAGCACAAAGCACAAAAGTGGAGATTTGGGGTGCTTGTCCACAAGGAAATCTAAGAGAAAATCCGTACTTTGCTCTTAGGACTTCGCTATCCAAGACAGAAGGAAGAAGAAGATCTAATCAAGGACTCATCAACTTCGGTTAGGGAGCTTGCTACGGGTTGGTGAGTGATCTCAATTGTAATCTTCTGTTTTTCTTTTTAAGAGTGGTAAGGGGGTTGAACCTATTAGGGAAAAGGGTTCAACGTGAGTTCTGTCAATCTTATAATTTTATCTGAGTTATTAAATGTTAGGATTTATCCAGGTGACGTACATCACCACCATATACTTATCTTCATCTTGTGCTTGGTGTCCATTAGATGGGGGTTGGTTTTGGTCAGGTGGGTTGGCAAACGCTTCTGCACGTGCCCAACAATTGGTATCGGAGCGAATGTTCGATTCATTCTGGTCTGATACCCAATAATTGGTATCAGAGCTTTGGAGGTTCTGGCAACCATGTCTACGGAGCAGATACATACTTGTATGATCACCCTTACAGAGGAAAACTGGGTGATTTAGAAGCCAAGTATGGAGGATCTACTCTGGTGTAAGGACTTGCATGGTCCATTGGAGGGCGATAGCGCAAAGCCAACGGACAAAGCTACTGAAGACTGAAAACGACTGGATCGAAAGGCCGTTGGATTCATCCGCTAATGGGTGGATGATTCGGTGTTTCAGCATGTGTCTATGGAGAGTTCAGCAAAAGTATTGTGGGAGAAGCTGCATTAGCTGTACGAAAGGAAGGCGGCTGGTAACAAGGTGTTTCTTATTCGCCAACTCGTCAACTCGAAGTACACGGAGGGTGCCCCAGTGACACAATATTTGAACGAGGTTTAGGGTATCATCAATCAGCTATCTACGATAATGATGGTGATTGATGATGAGCTTCAGGCCCTACTGCTCTTGAGTTCTTTGTCGGAAAGCTGGGAGACGTTGGTGGTATCGGTGAGCAACTCCGTGCCTGATAGAGTTGTCATTATGGAGTTATCATGATGGAGGCAGTCAAAATTAGCTTGTTAAATAAGGAGGTTCGGCACATGCAAGTGGAATCGTCGCAGGAGTCTGCTCTGGCGACTTCCTACGGTAAGGACATGGGGGACTTCTCAGGATCTTATAATTATGGACCACAAGGAGGGCTGCTATTACTATAGTAAAAGGGGTCATATCAAGAGGAACTACATGAAGCTCAAAGCTGAGAAGGCCAAAGGCAAGGTTGATCAGAAGGATTTTACAACAATGAGAGATATCATCCTCGCAGCGACTGATACAGAGGAACCTTATAGCATGTGTCATGATGGTGACTGGGTCATGGATACGGGGGTATCGTATTACGCTACTCCGCCTAAGAGGATCTTTACGTCATATCGCGGCGACAGGTTTAGATGTGTAAAGATGGGCGACAAGGAGATAGCTGTAGTTGTAGACATCAGTGGTGTGCACTTGACAACGGAGTTTGCTAAGAAACTCTTTCTCAGGGGTATGTGACATGTACCGAGTTTGCGCTTCAACTTGGTTTTGGTAGGGAGGCTGGCAGATGATGGTTGTCACAGTCTGTTTGGGAGCAAAGATTGAATGCCCGCGAAGGGTTCCCAACAGCTGGCTCAGGGAGATTAGTGTTGTAGCATGTACAGGCTTAAGCCATTGAGCTATACATGAAGGCCACAGACAACGGATAAAGGCTCGAGGGGTGTTCGACAAGAGGTGGATCATTGAAAACTTATTGAGGGGGGCTTCTAGATGCTTTGAGGGTTTCAGAGGATTCGATTCGTCGAGACAAAGCGATGGATGGTGATGAGTCAAATATTGAGGGTCAGTCTGTCGGTCCTATGACAGCTAGTCAGTCTCTAGGTGGGGGTTGCTCTACGGATCCAGATTTGGCAATATATGGTTTGCCAAATCTTCACGCAGTGACATCGATTTCAGCAGTTCGAAGCCAAGAATGAGATCAAATTTTGCAGCAAACTCAATCTGAGGTGGGAGCATCATCATTCACACAGTTCAAGGGGAGCTGTAAGTCATCGATGGCAAGTACAGTACGTGATGTTGTGCTCAAGGAAGCATGTATATGGGGGAGCTTCATGTTCGGACACAAAAGTGGGCAGGTTCAGGAGTTCAAATCTTATGAGAACTGCACCGTCTACTTGGTTGGGCCAGCCAAAGGTGAAGAAGCTCGTTGGAACGTTAATACTTTTCGGTGGAAGATAGAAGTCGGGGACAACTAGCTAAGACTTACGGTGAGACTGATCATCAGGGACTTCGGTCTTGGTCGTGTCATTGATATCAGCAGGATTCCAGTGGTACATGAGGTGCTACGCATGGCAGCTAGCATCGACGTAACGTTCGAGGAGCTGGAGACAAAGAAAGATGCAAAGCAACTCGGGAGATCGAAGATCAGTGGCATGGAGGAGCAGGAATTATATCGTGGGACGACAGGCATGGAGTCCAGTTGAGGACCCATGGGGTCAACACCCTCTCATCAGACTGGAGGGGGAGATTGTTAGAGTCCAATCTGGATTTGGTAACAACATACTTGTGGAATCCAAATCTTATTAAATATTTGACTTGGTTAGATTTGGATGTCCAAAATTGGTGTTGTGCTATTCTAGATATAGTAGAATTCTTATTTTAGTAAATCCTATTATGATCTAAACTAGGATAATTGATGGGCTATTTTAGGTGTAATAGGATTCTTGTTTGAGGTCTTCCTAATTAAAAAATCATATTATGACCTAAAACAGGATTTTCTTATCCTATATATATGGGGTGAGGGTGGAGGCATAAAGAGTAAGCGCAAAGCACAAAAGTGAAGATTCAGGATGCTTGTCCACAAGAAAATCTAAGAAAAAGTTCGTACTTTGCTCTTAGGACTTCGTCATCCAAGAAAGAAGGAAGAATAAGATCTAATCGAACAGTCGTCAACTTCAGTTAGGAAGATTGCTATGGGTTGGTGAGTGACCTCAATTGTAATCTTCTGTTTTTCTTCTTGAGAGTGGTGAGGGGGTTGAACCTATTAGGAGAAAGGGTTCAACGTGAGTTTCGTCAATCTTGTAATATTATATGAGTTATTAAAGGTTGGGATTTGTCCAGGTAACGTACGTCACCGCCATATACTTGTCTTCATCTTGTGCTTGGTGTCCGTTAGATGGGAGTTGGTTTTGGTCAGGTGGGTTGGCAAACGCGTTCGCACGCGCCCAACCCTCTAGTCCACCCGGTCCTATTGTAGCCCACCCCAACTTTAGTTTTTGGATCCTATTATGCTTTCGGCAATATTATGAAGATGAGTCATTTACATTTAAATACCCAAAACTATCAGTATTTGACATTTGAATGCCATAATAATATTTTTATTAGTCGATTACTATTATGAATTTTTCATGTTTTAGCAAAGTGGTCCTTCCGTTGACATGTCACTCGACTTAACAACTCATGACCATTTGGGACAATTTTGCCCGTAAACAATTAAAATTATATTAACAAAATGTCAGTTAAACTTCATTTAGGAAATATCTCCTTCTCTCACTAAGCTTTACTGGTATATCTAATTGTAAACAGGTTCATAGTTCAGGGTATTAAAGTGGATTTTTTTAGGATATCAACCTATTAATAAAAATAGTTTCAAATATTAAGTAGAAAAAGTTATTAGTATGATATATAAGATATTTAGTATTGTTATATGTTTACTCTAAATTTTTTGGTTAGAATTTTACAACTGAGTAAATTCATATAAGCATATTATTATAAAATTTACATTTATGCTTCTACAATCATAAAGTATGCTAAATTAGGATAAATTCATACAATCATAAAGTATGCTAAATTAGGATAATTATCTTGACATATAATAAATACCTAAATTTCTTCTAATTAACTTACAAATTAGAAGAATATTTTGGAATATAACAGATACTAAAAAAATCAAACGCTTAGTATTTTTCTTAGAAAGTATGCTTCATAGAAAAAGGGTTAGATTAGTAGTATTACAATTGATGTTATAGTTAAACATTTTCAAAGTATGAAAACTCGTAGAGAACAATTGTAAGATTTAATGCTTTATTGTATAAAAATAGTACTATTAAATATAATATAATGTTATTATACCCAACAAAATTTTCGGGGCGTTGTCTCCGAACCCTCTTAAGATTGTACCCGATGGATTATAATTTTGGATGTGCCAGCTTTCCATTTGCTGCATTCAAGTATTTCTCTTATGTTTTTATTCTGTTTACAATTTTGCCCATCCTTGTTAAGAAAGAAAAACCTAAGCCATACTCATGAGAGTACATAACAAGATTACTTTCTATCAACTTCTAATTAAACCATAACTCATTAGAAAACGAATGAAAATGTTGATATCGACGCGTTGCTCTGAGAATACCAAGGATGTGGAGGAGTGAAGAATAAGGTATATAAACTAGATGAAAAAGATATTGGAGCTTTTCCTTTGAAACATGTGAAGATAGCTTGCTCTCAACACATGCCTAGTAAAGTTTAGTCCCACATTGGAAAAGCATCATGAGGTATCTCAATATAGATACTTGGTATGTGTTGTTGAGATATGCACATGGGGTGGTGACCCTAAGGAGTGAACCATGTGGATGATTTTACTAAAAGGTAAGGTTAAGACTCCATGGTAAAGCATTAGCTTTTTGCTCTTGGAATTTATTTCTTTGGAGCTAAGCCCCATAGGGGGCTTAACGACTCAGACTCGGACACAGACTCAGACTCAGACTCAGACTCGGACTCGGACTCAGACTCAGACTCAGGCTCATGGGCTCATGAGGCATAATGTGCCATTTTATTGTGCAGGGTGCTCGCGGTGCGTGTTTTGCGCTAGTGCGTACGAGAGCGGTTGGGCGATATTGGCACTGGTGTGCAGCTTGTACGCACTGTGCACCATTTAGCTCAGATTGTATCTATGTACGATTGAGCATTTACCGCATGTTCGAGATGGTTTTTCCCACATCCTGAACTTTTTGCTAACTGGGTGGTTACAGAGCGGGACTATAAAAGCTTTTCTGCTCTCTCTCTCAGGGTACAGAATATATAAGTGTTCAGAACACAAGTTCCTTACGAATCCAAAGTGTTCAAGAGATAAAAGAAGTGTGCCAGCACCAACGCCAGTTAGCGCAGGAGTCCGTGCCATCCGAGGAGTCAGAAGAGCGGTGTGTTCCAAAGTTCTCCGTCGAACTTGCTGGTTCCTGGAAGCTATTCGTGTGGGGGAAAATCAAGCTTTGAGCGCTGGTGATAATTTAGCCCAGCAGGATTTCTTCCTATCTGATCTAATCAGAACCTTCGGTTCTTTCATTATCTACTTGCAACTTGTTCTGAACGAGAACTTCTCTGATCTAATTAGAAAAGTTAGTGGACGTTCGTTGCTGCTGGTGCTACAAATTTCTTGTGTCTTCTTCGAAGTAACACATTAGATTTTGTCTTTCAGAATCCTCCAGGGATCTATATTTTGCACCTTCCTTGAAGTGTTGCTACGAAACATTGTTCTTACAATCGATTCATTTCTTAGTTTTTCATCGAAAATTATACCCGAGGACTAACAATCTCAAAGCTTGATTACAAGATGGAAAATTTTCGTGCTTCGCTAATCAATCCTAACTTCACAAAGTTAGAGCAATTTGATGGTGAACACTATCAAATCTAGAAAATGAAGGTTAGCCTCAATATTCAATTCTTTGACGTTGATCATGTGCTTTTTGAGGAGGAACCTACTATTCCAGAAACTGAATCTGTAACCATAATTTCTGCTGCTACTAAGAACCATGCCAAGTGGAGAAGGGACAATAGCATTTGTAGGCTTATGATCCTAAATGCTATAGAAGACTCCCTTGTAGAATCATATTCAAAGAAGACAATTGCCAAAGAGATTTGGGAGTCTCTGAAGAAACTATACGAAGATGATAAGAACCAAAGCAATATATTTTTAGTTGAAAAATATCACAAGTGGTTCTTTGAAGATAAGAAGCTAATGCTGCCACAGGTGAAGGAGTTCCTGAAGCTGCGACAGAAGTTGGATGATGAGGCGATGCCCCTCCCTGATAAGTTTGTTGTTGGAGGGATCGTCTCTAAGCTCTCCGCTGGGTGGAGCAAGTTATATGCAAACATGCATAGGAAGAAGTTTGAGATCAGTTTGGAAGATCTCCTATAGGAAGTCTATGTTGAGGACCAAATGAGGGCTCAACTGAAGGTGGACGCACTATCCAAACAATTGTTTAACGCCAATTTGGTTCACACCAAGGAGCACAAGAGAAAGCATGCAGCTTCCCACAGCAAGAAGAAGGACCCTAACAATCTGAAAGTTAAGGGGACTTCCTTCAAGAATCAAAAGGCAAAGTTTTAGATGCCTTATTTCAATTGTGGCAAGAAAGGTCACTTCAAGAGTGAATGTAAAGCAAAGACCAAGCAATCAGAGCAATGTGAGCCTAGCAAGGTTTCTATGATCACTGACGTTGTTGTAATTATTGTGCAGGTCACTGCTATAGGGTCTGACTCTGAGTGGTGGTTAGACGCTAGTGTTACCTGCCATGTCTGCTCAAGCAATAAGGGGTTCACCACCTGCACGCCAACTTCTGAAGTTGTTATGGTGGTGAACCTGGCACAAGCTGAAGTGCTCGGGATCGGGACGGTGGTTTTGAAGCTGACTTCGGGAAAGTCTCTGATGCTTCAGGGTGTGAAGCATGTACCTACTATCGCAAAGAACCTGATCTTGGAAGGCCTACTTTGCAATGTAGGCCTCAGAATGGACATCAATGCTGGTCAGATGGTGATATCCATAAAGGGAACATACTTCGGGAAAGCTTTCTATACCGAAGGAATATTTAAAATTCAGTTTGTTAATGCAATCATTCATTCTGCTTATACTCTTGAGTTGTGGCATAATAGGCTAAGACATGTTCACTGTAAACGAATAAACAAAATATCTGGTCTAGGACTTATCTCTTAATATGAAGGTAAGGTAGAGAAATATGATGTTTGTGCTCAAACGAAGATCACAAGAAAACCCTTTCGTTGGGTTAATCGAAGAACAGATCTTCTGGAGTTGGTACACTTCGATATCTGTGACTTCAAACAATTCTCTACAAAGGCCGGGATAAAGTATTTCATAACTTTCATCGATGACTTCTCAAAGTATGCTTTCATCTACCTTCTGAAGGCTAAAGACAAAGCATTCGAGAAGTTCAAAGATTTCAGGGCCAAGGCTGAGCGATAGACTGGACAACAACTTAAAATAATAAGAAGTGATCGAGGTGGAGAGTATCGGTCTCATAAATTTGCATCGTTCTGTAAAGAATATAGAATTGTCAATGAGACCACTGCTCCGTACTCTCCTCAATCAAACAGAGTAGAAGAGAGATAGAACAGAACATTGACAGAAATGATTAACTCAATGTTGTTGACTGTGGGTCTTCCAAAGTACTACTAGGGAGAAGCTATAGGATCGATTGTAGAAACGAGTTGTAAAGCGCAATACTCTAGGGGAGTAAATAGAGTAGGCAGCAAAAATTAACTATTTAAAAAAGGTTAGTAACAAGATCACATAATATATATATATATATCACAAATATGTAAATGAAAAGTAGAGAGCAGAGAGCAAACGCAAACACAAGAATGTATATTAGTTTCCCTCTTGTGAGGACTAGTCCAGTCAGAAGAACTCTAGCTTCTAGTTGAATCCAATATGGAAAATCACCACAAGTTTTCATCCGAAGTTCTTGCAACTTCTACAGCGCGAGCTTTGATCTGAAGTATTCGACCAAATTCAATTGTGAAGTGTCTTTCTTCAATCAAGCCTTTGATTACAATCGCTCTGAAACTTCTAGACCATACCGAAATGGCAAATCGACTAGAAGATTGTAACTGGCTTAGATTTGAAAATGAATAGCTCAGAACACTTTGGAAGAAGTAGTAGGCGTATAGAGAAGAGATATGAAAGTAAATTGGTGTATTAAAATGATCGAAAGCCTTCTCTATTTATAGTTTTTTCAAAGGCAGAATTCTAACAAAATTCGGGTAGAATTCGGACAGAACTCTATGAGAAAATCTTGACAAGATCCGTAACTGCAGGAGGACCAAGTTCAAAATCCAACGTCCACTAACCGAAATCTGGCCAAAATCCGGCCGAACTCTGGCCGAGTTCTGTTGGAGTTCTGTCAGGGTTTTTGCAAATTGGTTTTGGGCTTTTTGAAAAGTTAAAGAGTTAGAAAGTAGTTTAGGCTTTTGTAAGTGGGCTTATTTTTAAAATAAAAGGATATTTTGAAAACGTTTCTTGGATAGCCTATTTGCCAGTACGATGCAGAGTACATCGTATTCCTAGACTCAATAAATATGAAAAATTATATTAATAAAATAGGAAAACCAAGAGCCCTTTGATGACGTCTTTCTTTAAATATTTAAGCAGACTTGAAGACGCCTTTTTCACTTGACAGCGGTCGTCCAAAGATAAACAGATCTAGAAATCTGAATACCTTTCGGTGGCGTCACCCCCGAACCCCCATGAGGGGTGCTGCCCCTTCGACCCCTCTCCGCTGATCCGGCAGCGGAACCCCCGGTACGAGGCCCTAGATAGGTCGTTGGGTGGTTCAGAGAAATCTTCTTGTATAATATCGTCTTTGGTCCATCAATAATTCTCTATTACATATGTCCTAGTTTGATCATGTTTGATCATGCTTATTGCATGTCTGCAAATCAATATTAGGCAAATAAAACAGTATGATGTATTATGTTACAAACATAGAAATATGATATAGAACATTTAGGACAATGCTAAGTTTAAGTAGTAACATGATAGTGATTACATAAATATTAGTGATGTCATTATGGTAAACTTAATTGATTAGCCATATTCAAAAATATGATATAATTATTGGGCTAACAGAAGCTGCATTGATGACCACTTTTATTCTAAATAGAGTGCCTCATGCAACTTCAGACATTACTCCTCATGAACTATGGTTCAAGGTCAGGCCTAACTTGAATTTCATTCGAATGTTGGAGTATCTGGCATATGTGAAGCTTCCAGATCTGAAGATTCAGAAGCTTGGGACAAGAACTACAAAGATAATCTTTTTGGGTTATGCCGAGAAGAGTGATGCTCGGATATTTCTTGATATTGATTCAAATCATATCATTGAATCTCGCAACGCAGAATATTTTGAAGATAAATTTGCAAGACACAAAAATATTGTTCTTGCGGACATTCCAGAGAACAATGAGGGTGCACAAGAAACTAAAGTTTTCAATGTGGATATAGTACAAGAAGATGTTGTTGTTGAAACAATGGTTGAACCAGTACTCGCCGAGCCGTCAGCTAAGCGTGTGAGGAGGCCGAAGACTTCGAAAATAACTTTTTTACTTATCATGTGGAAGCAGATCCGCTTACCTATGATGAGGCGATGAAGACCAGAGACACAGTTTTCTGGCGGGAGGCGATAGACAATAAAATTGATTCCATCACCTCAAATAACACTTGGGTCGTGGTTGATCTTCCTTAAGGAGCAAAACCCATCGGATACAAATAGATCTTCAATAGGAAGATGAAAGCAGATGGAACTATTGACAAGTTCAAGGCTAGGTTGGTAGCCAATGGATTTTCTCCGAAGCAGAAGATCGACTACTTTGACACGTATGCTCCAGTAGCCCGGATGACCACCATAAGAGTGTTGATTTCTCTCGCAGCAATACATAAGATGGTGATACATCAGATGGATGTGAAAATAACTTTCCCAAATGGAGAACTGTTTGAAGAGATTTTTATGCAACAACCAGAGGGATTTGTCGTCAAGGGTCTTGAAGACAAAGTCTGTAAGTTGGTGAAATCCTTGTACGGTCTTAAACAAGCTCCCAAGATGTGGCATGAGAAATTTGACAAGGTTATAAGGTTAAATGGCTACAGGGTCAGCGAGACGGACAAGTGTGTTTATACAATATTTGCTGATGGAAGAGGTGTAATCGTTTGTCTGTACGTGGATGACATGCTAATCCTAGGTACGGATATGGACTGTGTTACGGAGACAAAGAAGGTTATCTCGAGCAAGTTTAATATGAAGGACTTGGGGAAAGCTGATGTGATCTTAGGGATCAAGATCATCCGGACAGACACTAGACTAGCGCTGTCACAGTCTTATTATATTGAGAAGATGATCACATGTTACGGGTATCAGGATCTGTAATTATCGTGGTTCGTATTACGTATTTTGGTATACGTGTACGTATCTTGACTCGTATTGCCTGTCTTCTTGCATGGTTTATCTTGACATTTTATTGCTTGGTTTATCTCGGTTTGGTTCGGCTTGGCTTGGTTTGCTTTTGGGTTCATCATGGACCAAAGGAAAACCACCTACTTACCACCACGATCATCATTTATATTCCTACCTACCTTTCTCTCTCCTCAATACTTAGCATTTACTTCTTCTTCTTCCTCCCTGGCGTGGAGCTCCACCTATCCCCTCTTCCACCGACAAGTGCAACTTGCTTCATGGAGGAACTCAGTTTTTATTGTTCCATTCTCTTCCTCACGAGAATCTAACACACTTTAATACTTAGCATTTTTAATTTCCATGGTTCAATTAGTGTAGATCAAAGTTTATTATATTTTTAGATTTCTTGGGTTTGATCTACTTAACCTTGTTATTATCTAGTTTTGATGGTTCCATATTGTAGAGAATTTCGTTCTGTACCATTTTGACCTATGGAAGTCTGGATTCAGACTTTGAATGAAGTATTTATGAAGCTTTGAAGCAATGGACTTCATGGCTCTTCTTCTCGGACAAGCAGAGAAGAAGAACAGCTTCCCAGCCGCATGGCAGTGCTTGACCGCATGGACTTTCATGCGGCAAGTTTTTCAGCCGCATGACAATAGTTGCCGTATGAACTCAATAGTCTTCTTAGCCACATAAGGCTTTGGTTTTTCTAGCCGCATGGCTCTTTCCTTGCTCAGCCGCATAGGACTCCACTTGAGCATAGCCGCATGGAGGCATTTCCTGCAGTCGCATACGCTCTGTATTCTGTTGCCGCATGGCACTATGTCTTCTGGCCGCATGAAGTTAACTTCTCCGCAGCCGCATATGACTTGTTCTCTTTAAAGCCGTATAAGCCTAACTTTTCCTGAGCTGCATGAACTCTTAATCTTAGCCGCATAAGACCCTGTCTTCCCCCAGCCGCAAGGGACTTCTGATCCTGAGCCGCATATGTGCGCAGTTCCGGCCGCATGAACTTGTTGCCTTCAGCCGCATGCGCCTGTGTTCCCCGCTGCCGCATGAGCCCTGCATTACTTTTCAGCCGCATGTGCCCCTTCCTTCCATAGCCGTATGGCACTGCTTCTTTGCAGCCACATGAGCTTATTTCCCTTAGCTGCTTGGCTCCTTCTACAGTCCTGTCCTTTTATTATTATTATTATATTATTAATATATTGGAATGTTACATTTATGCTCATGTTTCCTCTAAGAATGCTTGAACCATGTAGATTTTGCACATATTCTCGGAATACGATAGTGGCCCGCCGTATCGCACTCTTAACAAGTAAATCGGACATGATATGCTGTTACGACAGCTAGCCTGACATGATAAGTATGAATGACCTGGACACCATGGGCGATTGTGTTTGTACAAATAAACCAGCACTGTCTTGTATCATGTCGGGATCCCTGAATACCAGGTCAGGGGTACCTACTAAAATTGACTAAGGCTATTAACTAGAAATTCCAGTAGTCATGGAGAGATTTTCTAGCTACAGGCAATCCCGTTATCTGGGCGCACTAGCGGACTTGTAGCCTACCGACGAGTAGGGCACATTTCCAGCACACAGTCACGTGTTGCACCCTTCATAAATGGACATTCGACCTGGATAACCGGATGGTCTGCAGGGCTTGTGGCTGTTGGAATAATCTCATTGCATTTGCTAGTAACTAGGCCTATGATAACCCTAGCTAGTTAAAGTATCAAGCCGTACTCATTGCTTGGCCGTCATTGATTGGATGGAGTCTAGCCCAGCTTAGTCTTGTCCTGATCCTGTACAAGATTGTGACATGATATGATTACTTATGCTGCCTTAATAATAACGATCAGGGGTCCAGTTCTGTCCAGGCGAAGGGTTACAACCCCGGTCCTTGTTTGGTTTAAGGGTTGTAACCTGGCTTCCGGAGCAGTTCTGTGTCCTTTCTTTGTTTATTGTCTTATTGTGACCCATGCCGTGCTCGTCATGTTTTACCTTACTTCAATAGCATAATTATTTATACTGGCCTTAACAATAAAGATCAGGGGTCCAGTTCTGTTCTGGCGAAGGGTTACAACCTCGGTCCTTGTTTGGTTTAAGGGTTGTAACCTGGCTCCCGGAGTAGTTCTGTGTCCTCTCTTCGTTTATTGTCTTATTACTTTATCGATAGTATTTGAGACGGGTTCCTACTCAGGTGAAGGGTTACAACCCCGGTCCTTGTTTGGTTTAAGGGTTGCAATCTGGCTACTTGAATGGTTTCTTCGTACTTAATTTATTATTGTTGTCCTTGTTATTATCAGTTTCGTTTATAATTATCTTTAATATTCAATTGTGATATGATGGTTTTAGTTTCTAAGTGAAGCCTCCTTTGTGGCACTTGCTTTTTTTGGGGTCTGATCCAGCTGGTTTTGTATGGCCAGATATCGGAGCAGCTCCAGAGGATCTACCTACCTTCTAGCCAGATGGTGACCACCAGGCGTAACCCTGGCAACGAGTCGGTTTCTTTTTGTCCTCCCACTTTATTATAAAAATATTCTTTTGATGGCGTTTAGCCGTCGAGCACGTATTTAGCTCGATTGCACCTTTAATTACTGTCTGCCCACGGGCTGTAACATGATTGACAAATCCTAGGGTTGATCATGTATGACTAAAACTCTTGCTAGTCTTAACATTTTGTATGACTAGCTTCATGATCATCCGAATATGTAATATATGGGACGCCTTACTATTGTATATTTGGTGCTCTGACATCTTGTAACTATTATTTCTTGCTTGAGATTGAGACTATGGGCTTGTTTATGACCATATGAGACTGATGGCTTGTAGTTAAACCCTCATGTATCTAGACAGTCGTGACCGTATAGAGGCGTGGGTTGCACTTCAATATACGTAGCTGGCTATGTACGCCCCCGCTCTCTAGTATTCTGGTTTTGGGGCGTTACATGGTTTAAGTGGTGGCCCATGCAGGTCTTGTAAATCAAGATATGCGTAAGCCCACTTCCCAAATTTTTAATTTTTTTATTGGTTTATGATTAATTTTATGGTCATTATGAGCCATGCCAAAGCTTGTTGGTAATTTATGACCATCTTGTGGTCACATGATCTCAAGATAGGGTCTATATGCATTCTATAGCTATATTATATTTTATTATGATTTTTAGACATTTTTATATAATTTTAAATATTTATTCTATGAAGATTTATATTGATGAATGACTTTCATAATTTATTTTGAGGCCATTTGTGACTATTTTGTAGCCATTTGTGACTATTTTGAGACCCATTATTTTTCTTTATGTTCTATTAGGTTAAATATATTTTCTGTATTTTTCTATAATTTTTTTGGAATTTTTAGATTATTAAATATTGGAAAAACTAATTTTCTAAGACTTTTAGAATTTACTGTGCAAGCCTATGAGCATATATTGATCCCAAATATTTTTCTATGGTTCATTATGCTATTTTATATTTTCTAGAATTTTTCCATAATTTTTGGCAATATTTAAGTATTTATTTATTAGGGTTTATATATATTTAAAGGCTTCCAATATTTATTATGAGGTCATTTGGGACTAATATGAGACTATGTATTTTTATTTTGACGCTAGGAGGTTAATTATATTTTCTATAATTTTTTAGAATTTGTTAGAATTTTTAGGAATTTATTTGAAGTTATTTGGGTTTAATTTGATTTATAAAACAGTTTTCAGTAATTAAATACACAGTCAGCGCTTAGGGGGCCCACGCATCAGCCGCTTGGGCCGACCGAGAGGGGCCCGCCTGTCAATCAGCCATGTGCTGACTGTGTATACTATTTTTGGAGCCGGCACCTTAGCCGACTCTTGATGGCTTGGCCCAAGCAACTTAGCCATCTGGCCGTTCGTTTATTTGAACAGGTGCGAGCAGAAGCTGACACGTGTCCTAGCCGCCCACCGACTCAGCTAGCCGCTGCCTCTATATATATTATATATTTGCGGTTTTCGAGAAACCCTAGTTATTTTTTTGGCCAACTTTTGGAGTTTTGATACCGGTGATCCCCCGATTCCCGAGGTGATTCCTGCCAACCCCGACCTCCTTTTGGCGTGCCTTTTTTTGTTGGATTCGTATTGAGGTAATCTCTCTAAATATGTAATTTATTTTCGTAGATTCTGAATCTAAATTTCTGGAAAATTCGTAGAGTGTCGGTTGTCCGAAACTTGACACGTTTCAGTGTTTTCGAGATTTCGGGAGAACCAGAAATCGAAATCACGAACCGTTTGAAGTTTCGGAGCTAACACAGAGCTATACGACATATAATTTTCCCAAAAATTGTTTCATAAATTTAATATTTTAGTTTTTCTGTTGAACTCAAAATTGATCGGTTGATCACCGTTTTGGTCACGATTAGCCATAACGGCGATATCTTTTGACCAAAGCATAATTTTGTGGCACGATTGATTCCAACAGACTCATGGCGCTGAAATCTACCAAGGTGTATTATCAAAATCTAGAGTTCACAGCGTTTGACTAAAAGTTAACGGCGTACCTCGATTTGCGTGCCATGGTTTCCAAAATTGAGAAATACGACTTTTGAGGGCCAAACTTGCATGTTTAGATTATATTCAGATTATTATTAGGTTAAATTATGTTTTTAAGTGAATTATTATATAATTAATTATTATTAGATTAGTAACCCAACTAGCCATTATTTATAACTAGAACATTAGAATTGACTTGTGGTTTTCGTGCACAGTTCGTGGTGCGATGTATGTTATAGGTTGACAGATTCTAGATCGGCATTTCCCTCATCCTCTACTTGTGGCTATGGTTTGTGCAAGGATTCAGGCAAGTACAGTATTGCATTTATGTTTTAGTTCATTATAATGTTTACTCTATAGTTTTCTCGTTTGATATCCCGTTGAGTCATTGCTTGATATTCCATTGAGACACAATTGTGACATGGTAGTTATCGTATCCTTCTTAGTGTATCATTGACCGTTAGTGATTGTTAGAGAGTTAGGAGGGGAAATACTCGGTAAATAAGTGAACAAACCTAATTACCGTTACCGAATGATAGCTAAGTCATACACACCCACGTATGAGTTAGCCATACAAATTACTGAATGATAGCCATTGTATGATGTGCCGTATTAGCCCAGCCGTTTACGTATTAAAAGATATTTCACACACACATAATGATTCCTATTTTTCCTTCATCTAGTCCATTATCTTGTAAGTTCATATCTTGCTAGTTTACATCTTGCCAGTTTATATCTTGTTAGATCCCATCTTGCTAGTCTATATTTTGCTAGTTCATATGTTGATCGTTCATACGTGGCTAGTACTAGTTCTTTATATACTCTTTTCATCATTGTTTCTCGCTTGTTCTAACTTATTTTGGACTAACAACATTAATTGCAATATGGTTGTACTCTGCTCCTTTCCTGACTGGATCGTTGTTGTAGGTGAGGATGACGTGTCTACTTTTGCGCTATGGACCATACGAGTTAGATGTGTGGTAGTTTTCTATAATTGTAAAAGTTTATATTCTTCTTCAAGATTAAAACTTCTAAATTTTGTAAAGTTGATTTAGTTGTTGTGAATGAGCAGTTAATATTTGTGAGCATTTTGTTTATTGCGGTCTAGACAGCGTACTACCGCTGATACTGCGACATAGGCTGGGCTTGGACACGTCTCGTATCCAAAAAGCGGGTGCAGGTCGTGACAAGTTTTTATGGTGGCCCATGTAGGTCTATTTTTGCAAAATATTACGAACTTGTGGTAGTACTTAAGTTAGTCGTACTACTGCAAGCCTGCGACTAGGATGCTCATTGTAATGCCTGTGGTTTGTATTACGTATTTTTGTAATACGTGTACGTATTTTATCTTGTATTGCATAATTTCTTGCTTAGCTTCCTTCATGGCTTGGTTTATTCTTGGTTTGGGTTCGGCTAGGCTTGGTTTTCTTTGGTTCATTATGAACCAAGGATGAACCCCTACCTACCTACCTACCACCACCTTTAGTATTTATTATCCATTCTTCCTTCTATCTCTCTTTATTACTCTTCTTCTTTCCTCCATTAACTCCTTCACCTACCAGAGAAAGACGGGTCTAGACAAGTGCAACTTGCTTCATGGAGAAACTCCGATTTTATTGCTTCATTCTCTTCCTTACAGCATTTTAACTTACTTTAGTGCTTGGCATTTTTACTTTCCATAGCCAGATTCTTGTAGATCTAAGTTTATATTATTTTCGGAAATCTGGGGTTTTGATCTACTTAATCTTATTATTGTCAAGTTTTGATGGTTCCATGTTGTAGAGAATTTTGTTCTGCCCCATTTTGACCTATAGAAGTTCGGATTTGGGCTCCGGATGATGGAGTTATGGAACTTGAGAACTTGGCTCCCATGGTGTTCCTCTTCTCGAAATTTTGGATAAGATGAACTGTGCTTAGACTTGACCGCATGAATATTTCACACGGCAAGTGTTCTCCCAGCAGCTTGACTGGAAGAACTTTGAGCCGCATAGGCTTACTCCCTTTGAGCCGCATAGGACCCGCTTCTTCCAGCCGCATGAATTCCTCTCCCCACTCAGCCGCATGCACCCCCTTGCTTCTGCAGCCGCATGTGCCTCCGCTACTTTGGGCCGCATGAATCCGAATCTCCCAAAGCCGCATAAGGGCCGAACCCAGCAAGCCGCATGAGACCCACTTGACTCCGGCCGCATATATCTGATTGATAGCCGGCCGCATGGACCTATGTCTCCGCCAGCCGCATATGCACAGCTTCTTCGCCTGCCGCATGGATTCCAGCAACCCAGCCGCATGCGCATGAGCTTCCTTCTAGTCTTGAGCCGTGCGCCTCCTTCATGGTGAACCGGAACTCTTGAGCAGCATGCACCGTCTTGAGTTAGCCGCATGGACTCATCTCCCATTGAGCCGTATGGCTCTTTTCCATGTCCTGTCTTGTTATTTTATTTCTATTATGATTATTGTTAACACATCCTTTGTGACTCCCAGTGTACTTGGGTCTCCTGATTTAATGCTTGTACTATGAAGCCCTGAACATGTGCCTGAATACGATAGTGACCCGTAGGGGTGCACTCTTGACAAGTAAACATGACATGACCTGATAGTGGCCCGTCGTGGCGCACTCCTGACAAGTACTCTTGACCTGATAACCGGACATGATATATCATGATAAGCTGTTGCGACGGCTACCTGACATGACATGACCTGTATAAGTAACCTGGACACCGTGGGCGATTGTGCTTGTACAAATAATTCAGTCCTGTCTTGCATCATGTCTAGAAGGGGACTCCTGAGTACCACGGTCAGGAGTACCTACTAAAATGGACTAAGACTAATAACTAGATTAATACATTAGTCATAAAGAGATCTCCCAGCTACAGGCAATCCCGTTACCTGGGCGCACTTGGGATATGTAGCCTGCCGTCGAGTAGGGCACATTTTCAGCACACTGTCATGTGTTGCACCCTTCAAGCTACCTAAGGGTACATGCATTTCCTGGACGATGTACCCACCTGAATTCAACCCCTAATTTTTGACCTGGGTAACCTGGATGGTCTGCAGGGCTTGTGGCTGTGGAATAATCTCACTGCATCTTGCTAGTAATATGCTTGTGAAAACCCAAGTTAGATAAAGTATCAAGCCGTACTTATTGCTTGGCCGTGATTGTTGAATGGGGAATAATCAGTCTAGTCTTGATCCTATATAGATCGTTACATGTTCTAATTTTCTTATATTATCTTGCTGATAAATGAGAGAAACCAAGTTCGGTTCAGACGAAGGGTTACAATCCCGGTCCTTGTTTGGTTTAAGGATTATAACCTGGTTATCTGAATGGTCCTATGGTTATCTTATCGTATATCCTCGTGATGTTATATTTCTCCTATTTTACTATATTACTATTATCTTCTGTGCTAATTGCTGGTTTTAGTTCCTAAGTGAAGCTTCCTTTGTGGCACTTGCTCTTTCTGGGGTCTGACCCAGCTGGTTTTGTGTGGCCTGATTTTGGAGCAACTCCAAAGGATCTGCCGACTTTCCAGTCCGATGGTGGCGACTAGACGTAACCAGGGCAACGAGTGGGTTTATTTTGATCTCCCACTTTATTGGAAAAATATTCTTTTGAGGCGTTTAGCCGACGAGCACCTGTTTAGCTCGATTGCACTTATTTACTGTCTGCCTACGGGCTGTAACATTGATTGACAGATCCTAGGGTTGATCATGTATGACTAAACTCTTGCTAGTCCTAACATTTTATAACGACTAGCTTCCTGATCAGCTGAATATGTAATATTTGGGATGCCTTATTATTGTATATTTAACGATCATACATCTTGTGACTTACTTAATTGCTTGTGATTGAGACACTAGGCTTGTTCATGACCATAGGAGACTGTTGGCTTGTAGTAAACCCTCACGTATCTAGACAGCCATGACCGTATAGCGAGATTGATTCTATTCTCATAGACGTAGCTGGCTATGCCTGCCCCCGCTTTCCAGTATTCTGGTTTTGGGGCGTGACATGGTTTAAGTGGTGGCCCATGCAGGTCTTGTAAATCAAGACATGTGAGGGTTTACCGAATAGATGTCTCAATCAGTATTTGCCTTTGACCTCTGCTCGTATCTTCTGAATCTCTGGATTCTTGTCCTGATCATATGCTTGTATCGTTGATCTTTTCTGGTCCTTCCTTATTGTTCCTTATGTCGTCTTCTTCAGCGACATTGTTTCTAGACCTGCCGGTCAGCAAGGCGGAGCATTTCCCGTGGACCAGCCGTAACCAGGAGATCAAGCCCAGCATTCCGGAGTAGTCTCGAGAGTCGTGCCTTCTGACGGAGAGCCACCAGTCCAGCCAGTTCAGCCTGCCGAGCCTGATGATGGCACTTTGGTAGGTCTCGTCAGGACCTTGATAGCCTCCCAAGATCGTCGTGGAGATGTCTTGTACCAGGCAGTGACGGATACTTTAACCAGAGGAGGTCATCAGGGTAACAGCGCGGCCAACAGCTTCAAGCGCTTGAACCCTCCCTTCTTCGGCGGTAGTGAAGATGCTATCGCTGCAGATGCTTGGCTTCAGGACACAGAGGTGATTCTAGAAGCAGCTAGGACCCCAGAGAATGAGAAGGTAGCCGTGGTGTGCCTGCAGTTATTAGATCTTGCCCGCAGCTGGTGGGCGGCTCAGGCCGTTGGATTAGCAGCACCCATTGCTTGGGCGGTGTTCAGAGAGAGATTCCAGACCAAGTATTTTGATGTTGTAGCTCGGTACGATCTACAGACGAGGTTCACCAATCTGAAGCAGATGGACAGAACGGTCGACGGATATGCGGCCAAGTTTTTGAGGCTCAGTCGGTTTGCTCCCACCTTGGTGGCAACCGAGTATGATAGAGCCCAGCGATTTCAGCAAGGGCTTCACCTGGAGATTTTGTTGGCAGTTGAGCAGTTTGAGCATCAAACTTTTGATGCAGTCTTGAGAGCAGCTAGGAGGCATGAGTATACCTCTCAGAGGATTGTGGATAGGGACGGAGATCGGAAGAGATCCCACGGCCAGATGAATCAGTCTTCAGCCCCAGCCCCGGCAGCCAGGACTTTGACTATTGGAGCTCCGAGGCGAGCGGCCTCAGTGACGTCGGTTCAGCATTCAGCCCCGACGTACCCTCAGCAGCAGAAGCATAAGCAGTCTTCCGTAGTGGGATGTTCTCATTGCGGGAAGCCAGGCTATGTAGCGGCAGAGTGCCACAGGGCACAGGGATTGTGTCTGGCTTGTGGAGCAGCAGACCATAGGGTTGGATCCTATCCGAATAGGGATGGTTCATCATCGTCCAACCTTTCTAGCTCTTCGGTGAGAGGACCAGCTCTGGTCCAGCAATAGCAGTATCCATTGCCGAGGCCCTTGCCGCCTCAGTCCCAGGTGTTCCAGCAACAGCACCCCCAGCAGTATGCTCAAGACCAAGTCTTGAGTCAGAATAGGTAGCAAGGATTTCAGCAGAGGGGACCAGCACCCCGAAGGCAGGGTCAGGCTGTGGTGATGACCGCAGAGGAAGGATTGACACCTGGAGAGGTAGTGGCAGGTACTATTCTCGTCAACTCCTTTCCAGCTTCAGCTTTATTTGATTCTGGTGTATCGCATTCTTTTATGTCTGCACGATTCGCGATACGGATAGGATTGGAGCCCGAGTCATTATCAGTAAGGCTCAATATACTTACTGGTAACGGACTTGTGGGAGTCGATAGGGTGTTTTCCTCGTATCGGATCGTAGTTAGCGGTAAGGAATTTCCCGCTAGATTGATAGAATTCCCGATGGCCGATTATGATGTGGTCTTAGGGATGGATTGGTTGAGGAACCAGTATGCTAGAATAGACTGCCATATTGGTAGGGTTGTTTTTAGTATTCCAGGAGAGCCAGAGTTTTTTTTTTTCCGAGGCACAGTTGAGCCTTCTCCTCCAGTGTTGCGGATGGCAGTAGCAGCCGTGCAGTTGCCTCGGATAGTCGAAGTATTTCCAGATATTTTTCCAGAAGAGCTTCCAAGTATGTCGTCAGAGCAGGAGATCGAGTTCACCATAGACTTGATTCCTGGGACAGCCCCAGTATCAGAGAGAGTCTACAGGATGGCGCCTTCAGAGTTGGAGATCTTGTACAAGATGATTGAAGAACTTCGAACCCAGGGATTCATTCGTGCTAGTGGATCGCCTTGGGGAGCCCCGATGCTTCTTGTGAAAAAGAAGGATGGTACGTCCAGGTTATGTGTTGATTATCGAACCTTGAACTTAGTGACAATCAAGAACAGATACCCTCTTCCGAGGATAGATGACTTATTTGATCAGCTCAAAGGGGAAGCAGTATTCTCGAAGATCGACTTGCGCTCAGGATATCATCAGATCAGAGTCAGAGAGCAGGACATCCCGATGACAGCTTTCAGATTTAGGTATGGGTATTGGGAGTTCCTAGTGATGCCATTTGGAGCGACCAATGTGCCGGCTGTATTCATGGATCTCATGAATCGTATTTTCATGCCCTATTTGGATCAATTCGTGATTGTGTTTTTGAATGACATCCTGGTCTATAGCAGGAGTGAAGCGGAGCATGAGCAGCATCTCCGTGTAGTTCTTCAGATTCTCAGGGAGCACCAGTTGTATGCCAAGTTCAGTAAATACGAGTTCTGGCTCGATCGCATTTCGTACTTGGGTCATATCATCACCAGAGGAGGAGTAGAAGTGGATCCCCAGAAGATCGTGGCCATTGAGTCATGGCCGGTGCCCAGCACAGTTGCAGATGTTCACAGTTTTCTTGGATTGGCCGGTTACTATCGGTAATTTATTTCAGACTTTGCCCGGATCTCGGCGCCATTGACCCAGTTGACCCGCAAGGAGGTGCAGTTTGCTTGGACAGCAGAGTGCCAGGATTCTTTTGAGAAGTTGAAGCGAGGCTTGATGACGGCTCCCATTCTTACGCTTCCAGATGGAACCAAAGGATTCTCAGTATATTGTGATGCTTCAGGCAGAGGCCTAGGATGTGTTCTGATGCAGCATGGGAAGGTAATAGCTTATGCGTCATGGCAACTTCGTAATCATAAGAAGAATTACCCAACCCATGACTTGGAGCTGGCAGCAGCAGTGTTTGCACTTAAGTTGTGGAGGCACTACTTGTACGGAGATAGGGTTGAGATTTTTACCGACCATAAGTGCCTGAAGTATGTTTTCACCCAGAAGGATCTTAACATGCGTCAGAGGAGGTGGCTGGAGCTTCTTGTGGATTATGATGTCAACTTGCAGTATCATCCCGGGAAGGCCAACGTTGTGGCAGATGCACTGAGCAGGAGAGCCGGAGTTTATTTCCTAACAGCACAACCAGAGCTGTTAGCAGATCTTCAGAAAATGGGTATTGAAGTTATTCTCCCTTCCAGTGTGGCATTGATGGCCAGTATGCAAGTTCAGTCCACCATAGTCGAGAGGATCCGGATGGCGCAGTTAGCAGATTCTAAGCTTCAGCGACTCAGAGCAGAGTGTGAGGCAGAACGAAGATCAGAGTTGTGTATTCATGAAGACGGTACACTTAGGCATGGTAAGCGTCTTTGTGTACCCAGTAGAGATATCAGACAGGAGATCATGGCAGAGGCTCACAGTTCTCAGTATTCCATTCATCCGGGCGGTACGAAGATGTACCGTGATATCCGTCAGCATTTCTGGTGGAATGGCATAAAGAGGAAGATAGCCCGGTATGTCTCTCGTTGTTTAGTCTGCCAACAAGTTAAGGCTGAACATCAGAGGCCCGCTGGACTTTTTTAGCCCTTGCCGATTCCAGAATGGAAGTGGGAACATGTGACCATGGATTTTGTGACCGGATTACATAGATCCCCAGCTGGACGAGATGCTATTTGGGTTATAGTTGACAGGCTCACGAAGGTAGCTCACTTCCTCCCGTTCAGAGTTGGTCAGTCGACAGCTCAGTTAGCAGAGATGTACCTCAGGCAGATTGTCAGGTTGCACGAAGTGCCAGTTAGTATCACCTCGGACCGAGATTCAAGATTCACGTTGCACTTTTGGCGTAGCCTGCAGGAGAGTTTGGAAACTCATCTCCAGTTCAGTTCAACATATCATCCGCAGACAGATGGTCAGTCGGAGCGTACAATCCAGACTCTTGAAGATATGTTGCGATCCTGTACACTTGACTTCGGTGGTTCTTGGGAAGATCATCTGCACCTGGTGGAGTTCTCGTACAACAACAGCTTCCAAGCCAGTATCCAGATGGCACCGTTCGAGGCACTGTATGGTAGGAAGTGCAGATCCCCGCTAGCATGAGACAATGTCGGAGAGAGACAGATGCTCGGCCCAAAAATGATTGCCCAGACAGTTGAAGTGGTCAGAAGAGTCCAGGATCATCTTCGAGTTGCCCAAGATCGCCAGAGCCATTGGGCCGATTCTCATCGACGCCCTCTCGAGTTTTCTGTCAGCGACCATGTATTCCTGAAGATTTTGCCTAACCGTGGCGTCATTCGTTTCGGCGCACAAGGAAAGCTTAGTCCTAGGTATATAGGGCCGTTCGATATTATGGAGCGAGTAGGAGATGTGTCCTATCGTCTCGCTCTTCCGTCGTAGCTAAGCGAGATGCATGACGTGTTCCATGTATCCCAATTACGATGGTATATCCCGGACCCGAGCCACATCCTGGATCATTCGAAATTGGTTGTTGGTACCAACCTTTCGTATGAGGAGAGGCCCGTGTCTATATTGAACCGGAGAGAGAAGACACTCAAGAACAAGACTATCAAGTTAGTCCGAGTTGCTTGGGGTCATCACTCCTTGGGTGAGTCAACATGGGAGCGTGAGGATGATATCCGATCACTATATCCCGGCTTATTTGACTCGTGAGGTATAATGTCTTCCTTATGCCTCATGCCTTCGGTTCCTTGCTTGAATGAGTGATTGCTTGCCTAGTTATAGCTTGCTTGTGATTAATATAGCTTGTCCATGTCTCTCTAGCCTCTTAATTAAATTCCGAGGACGGAATTCTTTTAAGATGGGTAGAGTTGTAATGCCTGTGGTTCATATTATGTATTTTTGGAATACGTGTACGTATTTTATCTTGTATTGCATGATTTTTTGCTTAGCTTCCTTCATGGCTTGGTTTATTTTTGGTTTGGGTTCGGCTAGGCTTGGTTTTCTTTGGTTCATTATGAACCAAGGATGAACCCCTACCTACCTACCTACCACCACCTTTAGTATTTATTACCCATTCTTCCTTCTCTCTCTCTTCATTACTCTTCTTCTTTCCTCCATTAACTCCTTCACCTACCAGAGAGAGAGGGGTCTAGGCAAGTGTAACTTGCTTCATGGAGGAACTCCAATTTTATTGTTTCATTCTCTTCCTTACAGCATTTTAACTTACTTTAGTGCTTGGCATTTTTACTTTCTATGGCCAGATTCTTGTAGATCTAAGTTTATATTATTTTTGGAAATCTGGGATTTTGATCTACTTAATCTTATTGTTGTCAAGTTTTGATGGTTCCATGTTGTAGAGAATTTCGTTCTGCCCCATTTTGACCTATGGAAGTTCGGATTTGGGTTCCAGATGATGGAGTTATAGAACTTGAGAACTTGGCTCCCATGGTGTTCTTCTTCTCGGAATTTTGGAGAAGATGAACTGTGCTTAGACTTGACCGCATGAATATTTCATGCGGCAAGTGTTCTCCCAGCCGCAAGACTGGAAGAACTTTGAGCCGCATAGGCTTACTCCCTTTGAGCCGCATGGAACCCGCTTCTTCTAGCCGCATGGATTCCTCACCCCCACTCAGCCGCATGCACCCCCCTTGCTTCTGCAGCCGCATGTGCCTCCGCCACTTTGGGCCGCATGAATCCGAATCTCCCAAAGCCGTATAAGGGCCGAACCCAGCTAGCCGCATGAGACCCACTTGACTCCGACCGCATATACCTGATTGATAGTCGGCCGCATGGACCTATGTCTCCGCCTGCCGCATATGCACAGCTTCTCCGCCTGCCGCATGGATTCCAGCAACCCAGCCGCATGCGCTTGAGCTTCCTTCTAGTCCTGAGCCGCGTGCCTGCTTCATGTTGAACCCGAACTCTTGAGCCGCATGCACCGTCTTGAGTTAGCCGCATGGACTCTTCTCCCATTGAGCCGTATGGCTCTTTCCCATGTCCTGTCTTGTTATTTTATTTCTATTATGATTAATGTTAACGCATCCTTTGTGACTCCCAGTGTACTTGGGTCTCCTGATTTAATGCTTGCACTATAAAGCCCTGCACATGTGCCTGAACACGATAGTGACCCGTAGGGGTACACTCTTGACAAGTAAATATGACATGACCTGATAGTGGCCCATCGTAGCGCACTCCTAACAAATACTCTTGACCTGATAACCGGACATGATATATCATGATAAACTGTTGCGACGGCTACCTGACATGACATGACCTGTATAAGTAACCTGGACACCGTGGACGATTGTGCTTGTACAAATAATCCAGTCCTGTCTTGCATCATGTCTAGGAGGGGACTCCTGAGTACCACGGTCAGGAGTACCTACTAAAATAGACTAAGGCTAATAACTAGATTAATACATTAGTCATAAAGAGATCTCCTAGCTACAGGCAATCCCGTTACTTGGACGCGCTTGGGATCTGTAGCCTGCCATCGAGTAGGGCATATTTCTAGCACACTGTCATGTGTTGTACCCTTCAAGCTATCTAAGGGTATATGCGTTTCCTGGACGATGTACCCACCTGAATTCAATCCCTAATTTTTGACCTGGGTAACCTGGATGGTTTGCAGGGCTTGTGGCTGTGGAATAATCTCACTTCATCTTGCTAGTAATAGGCTTGTGATAACCCTAGTTAGTTAAAGTATCAAGCCGTACTTATTGCTTGGCCGTGATTGTTGAATGGGGAATAATCAGTCTAGTCTTGATCCTGTATAGATCATTACATGTTCTAATTTTTTTATATTATCTTGTTGATAAATGAGAAAAACCAAGTTCGGTTCAGACGAAGGGTTACAATCCCGGTCCTTGTTTGGTTTAAGGATTGTAACCTGGTTATCTGAATGGTCCTGTGGTTATCTTACCGTATATCCTCGTGATGTTATATTTCTCCTATTTTACTATATTACTATTATCTTCTGTGCTAATTGCTGGTTTTAGTTCCTAAGTGAAGCTTCCTTTGTGGCACTTGCTCTTTCTGGGGTCTGACCCAGCTGGTTTGGCCAGATTTCGGAGCAACTCCAAAGGATCTGCCGACTTTTCAGCCCGATGGTGGCGACTAGACGTAACCAGGGCAACGAGTAGGTTTATTTTGATCTCCCACTTTATTGTAAAAATATTCTTTTGAGGCGTTTAGCCGACGAGCACCTGTTTAGCTCGATTGCACTTATTTACTGTCTGCCTACGGGCTGTAACATGATCGACAGATCCTAGGGTTGATCATGTATGACTAAACTCTTGCTAGTCCTAACATTTTGTAACGACTAGCTTCATGATCAGCTGAATACGTAATATTTGGGATGCCTTATTATTGTATATTTAACGATCATACATCTTATGACTTACTTAATTGCTTGTGATTGAGACACTAGGTTTGTTCATGACCATAGGAGACTGTTGGCTTGTAGTAAACCCTCACGTATCTAGACAGCTGTGACCGTATAGCGAGATGGATTCCATTCTCATATACGTAGCTGGCTATGTCTGCTCCCGCTATCCAGTATTCTGGTTCTAGGGCGTGACACTCATTCACAATTAGGTTTGATTTAATTTTAGAAGAATGAATAGGACTAGGAGTCCCTTATTCAATTTGACCGTTGGATAGTTAAGATAGTTAAATCGGCCATGTGATTTAGCTAATGATTTATTGAAGTATAGGCATGGATAAATCGAAGAATTTTTCTAAGAGAATATGTTATTTTGTTTTGACATGTTGGTAGGAACCAAGGTGGATAGAATATACGTTTGGTAAGTTAGGACTTCATAGAATTCAATTCCTAATTTTGATCATTTTTGTGCCATTTTATCTTCTGCCTTCTCTAAACCTTGTTTTATTTTCAACACTATTTTGCGATCGTTTTGTTTTTATTCAAGGACATATACTTATATTTTCTTATCACGATCGACTTGTTTGAATTTATGGAAGCTTCTTGAAATTCTTATGGATATAGTTGAAATAATTTCTGATGACTTACAATGGTAAGACAGATGCGCACTGTCCCCATTTATTCAAATTATGGAGACTGATGGTTCAATGCAGTCAGCAGCACACTGGCGTGGCATGACCCCTAAGTTGAAATAATTTTAAGTATGTGTAGGTTTTCGAATATTACTAAAACTATATCCTAGTTGTATTATTGATCTTTTGATTTATTATGCCAATATTGGGTAGAGTTGATAAAGTGTTCGATAACATATTATACTTGAGTCATGAAACCAAGGGTTCACGACAGCCAGATGTGCACTGGCGAGGCATGGATTCTCGGTTAAATAATTTTGGATATACATATGATTTTCGAATATCATAGCGACTATATCCTTTATTGGCATACGACTATTAAAAAAAAATTTCTTTCAAATTTATTTGATGTTTTATTTCTTGTTACCACCTTCTCTACAACTACTAGTTCTTTATTTCTCTCATATTTTTCTATTTTTGAATCATCATCTTTTAAACCTATTTTGATTTCCTTCCACTATATTTCTAAAACGTATTTAGATTTTCATTCTATCATTCATCATATTATTTTTTTGATTATATTCTTTGTCGTGCTTATTCGTATCGATTGGTCATGTCATATTTTGATGATATTCTTGGTTGTGCCTATTTGTATCTTTTGAAATTTTGAGGACAAAATTTTTCTAAGGTGGGTAGATTTGTAAGCCCACTTCCCAAATTTTTAATTTTTTTATTTGTTTATGATTAATTTTATGGTCATTATGAGCCATGCCAAAGCTTATTGGTGATTTATGACCATCTTGTGGTCACATGATCATCTCTAGATAGGGTCTATATGAATTCTATAGCTATATTATATTTTATTATGATTTTTAGACATTTTTATATAATTTTAAATATTTATTCTATGAAGATTTATATTTATGAATAACTTTCATAATTTATTTTGAGGCCATTTGTGACTATTTTGAGACCCGTTATTTTTTTTCAGGCTCTATTAGGTTAAATATATTTTCTGTATTTTTCTACACTTTTTCTGGAATTTTTAGATTATTAAATATTGGGAAAACCTATTTTCTAAGACTTCTAGAATTTACTGTGCAAGCCTATGAGCATATATTGACCCTAAATATTTTTCTAGGGTTCATTATGCTATTTTATATTTTCTAGAATTTTTCCATAATTTTTGGCAATATTTAAGTATTTATTTATTAGTGTTTATTTATTTTTAAAGGCTTCCAATATTTATTATGAGGTCATTTGGGACTAATATGAGACTATGTATTTTTATTTTGACTCTAGGAGGTTAATTATATTTTCTATAATTTTTTAGATTTTTTTGGAATTTTTAGGAATTTATTTGAAGTTATTTGGGTTTAATTTGATTTATAAAACAGTTTTCAGTAATTAAATACACAGCCAGCGCTTAGGGGGCCCATGCATCAGCCGCTTGGGACGACCGAGCGGGGCCTGCCTTTCAGTCAGCCATGTGCTGACTGTGTATTCTATTTTTGGAGTCGGCTCCTTAGTCGACTCTTGATGGCTTGGCCCAAGCAACTCGGCCATCTGGCCGTTCGTTTATTTGAGCGGGTGTGAGCAGATGCTGACACGTGTCCTAGCCGCCCACCGACTCAGCTAGCCGCTGCCTCTATATATATATATTATATATTTGCGGTTTTCGAGAAACCCTAGTTATTTTGTTGGCCGACTTTTGGAGTTTTGATCCCGGTGATCCCCCGACTTTCCGAGGTGATTCCCGCCAACCCCGACCTCCTTTTGGCGTGCCGTTTTTTTGTTGGATTCGTATTGAGGTAATCTCTCTAAATATGTAATTTATTTTCGTAGATTCTGAACATAAATTTCTGGAAAATTCGTAGAGTGTCGGTTGTCCGAAACTTGACACGTTTCAGTGTTTTCGAGATTCCGGAAGAACCAGAAATCGAAATCATGAACCGTTTGAAGTTTCGAAAAGCTAACACAGAGCTGTACGACATATATTTTGCCAGAAATTATTTCGTAGATTTAGTATTTTAGTTTTTCTGTTGAACTCAGAATTGATCGGTTGATCACCGTTTTGTCACGATTAGCCATAACGGCGATATCTTTTAACCAAAGCGTGATTTGTGGCACGGTTGATTCCAACACACTCGTGGTGCTGAAATCTACCAAGGTGTATTATCAAAATCTAGAGTTCACAGCATTTGACTAAAAGTCAACGGCGCACCTTGATTTGCGTGCCATGGTTTCCAAAATTGAGAAACACGACTTTTGATGGCCAAACTCTCATGTTTAGATTATATTCAAATTATTATTAGGTTAAATTAGGTTTTTAAGTGAATTATTATAGAATTAATTATTATTAGATTAGTAACCCAACTAGCTACTATTTAAAACTAGAACATTAGAATTGACTTGTGGTTTTCGTGCACTATTTGTGGTACGATGTATGTTATAGGTTGACAGCTTCTAGATCGGCATTTCCCTCATCCTCTACTTGTGGCTACAGTTTATGCAAGGTTTCAGGCAAGTACAGTATTGCATTTATGTTTTAGTTCATTATAATGTTTACTCTATAGTTTTCTCGTTTGATATCCCGTTGAGTCATTGCTTGATATTCCAATGAGACACAATTGTGACACGGTAGTTATCGTATCCTTCTTAGTGTATTATTGACCGTTATTGATTGTTAGAGAGTTGGAAGGGAAAATACTCGGTAAATACTTGAACAAACCCAATTACCGTTACCGAATGATAGCTAAGTCATACACACCCACGTATGAGTTAGCCGTACCAATTACTGAATGATAGCCATCGTATGATGTGCCATATTAGCCCAACCGTTCATGTATTAAAAGGTATTTCACACACACATAGTGGTTCCTATTTTTCCTTCATCTAGTCCATTATCTTGTTAGTTCATATCTTGCTAGTTTACATCTTGCCAGTTTATATCTTGTTAGATCCTATCTTACTAGTCTACATTTTGCTAGTTCATATCTTGATCGTTCATACGTGGCTAGTACTAGTTCTTTATATACTCTTGTCATCATTGTTTCTCGCTTGTTCTAACTTATTTTGGACTAACAACATTAATTACAATATGGTTGTACTCTGCTCCTTTCCTGACTGGATTGTTGTTATAGGTGAGGATGATATGTCTACTTTTGTGCTATGGACCATACGAGGGGAGATAGAGACTCAAAGGCCAAACCATAGAAGACTATTTAGATGTGTGGTAGTTTTCTATAATTGTAAAAGTTTATATTCTTCTTCAAGTGTAAAACTTCTAAATTTTGTAAAGTTGATTTAGTTGTTGTGAATGAGCAGTTAGTATTTGTGAGCATTTTATTTATTACGGTATAGACAGCGTACTACCGCCGATATTGCGGCGTAGGCTGGGCTTGGACACGTCTCGTATCCAAAAAGTGGGTATGGGTTGTGACAATATGTGAGGGTTTACCGAATAGATGTCTCAATCAGTACTCGTCCTTGATCTCTGTTCGTATCCTTTTAATCCCTGAAATCTTGACCTGATCACATGCATGTATCGTTGATCTGTCCTGGTCCTTCCTTATTGTTCCCTATATCGTCTTCTTCAGCGGCATTGTTCCTGGTCCTACAGATCGGTAAGGCGGAGCACCACTCGTGGTCCAGCAACTAGGAGTTCAAGCCCAGCATTCAGGAGTAGCCTCCAGAGTCATGCCTACTGGGGGTCTAGAGCTACCAGTTCAGCCCGTCCAACCTACAGAGCCTGATGACAGCACCTTGGTGGGTCTCATCAGGACGTTGTTAGCTTTCCAAGATCGGCAAGGAGATGTCTTACACCAAGCAGTGGCAGATGCTCTGACCAGAGGAGGTCACCACGGAAACAACGTGGCCAACAGCTTCAAGTGCTTGAACCCTCCATTCTTCGACGGCAGTAAAGATGCTATCGCTGCTGATGCTTGGCTTCAGGATACAAAGGTGATTCTAGAAGCATCCTGGACTCCAGAGATCGAGAAGGTGGCAGTGGTGCACCTGCAGTTATTGGATCTTGCCCGCAGCTGGTGGGCGGCCCAGGCCGTTGGATTAGTGGCACCTTTTACCTGGGTAGTATTCAGAAAGAGATTCCAGACCAAGTATTTTGATGCTGTAGCTCGGTACGATCTACATACGAGGTTCACCAATCTGAAGTAGATGGGCAGGACGGTCGATGGATATGCGGTCGAGTTTTCGAGACTTAGTCGGTTTGCTTCCACCTTGGTAGCGACCGAGTTCGATAGAGCCCAGCGGTTCCAGCAGGGGCTCCATCTCGAGATCTTATTGGCAGTGGAGCAGTTTGAGCATCAGACTTTTGATACGGTATTGAGAGCAGCCAGGAGGCATAAGTATACCTTCTAGAGGATCGTGGATAGGACCGGGGGTCGGAAGCGATCCCATGGCCAGATGAATCAGTCTTCAACACCAGCCCCGGTAGCCAGGGCTTTGACCATTGGAGCTCCGAGGTGGGCGGCCTCAGTGACGTCGGTTCAACATTCTACTCCGACGTACCCTCAGCAGCAGAAGCAGAAGCACTCTTCCGCAGTGGGATGTTCACAATACGGGAAGCCAGGGCATGTGGTATCCGAGTGTCGTAGAGCACTGGGATTATGCTTGGTTTGTGGTACCCCGGACCACAGGGTTGGAAACTGTCCGAACAGGGGGAGTTCATGTTCATCAGTCTTCTCTAGTCCTTCAGTTAGAGGACCAGCACCAGTCCAGCAGCAGCAGCAGAAGTACCCGTTCCCGAGGCTATTGCCGATGTGGGCCCAGGCATTCCAGCAGCAGAGACTGCAGCAGTATACCCAAGCCCAAGCCCTGATCCAGAGCAGACAGAGAAGTTTTCAGCAGAGGGGACCCGCACCCAGAGGACATGGTCAAGTGCTGGCCTTGACCATGGGAGAAGAAGGATTAGCACCAGATGAGGTGGTGGTAGGTACTATTCTCGTCAATACCTTTCCAGCTTCAGTATTATTTGATTCTGGTGCATCGCATTCATTTATGTCTATATGATTCGCGACACGGATAGGACTGGAGCCCGAGTCATTATCAGTAAGACTCAATATACTTACTGGTAACAGACTTATGGGAGTAGATAGGGTGTTTTTCTCGTGTCCGATCGTAGTTAGCGGTAGAGAATTATCCGTTAGATTGATAGAGTTCCCGATGGCCGATTATGATATGGTCTTAGGGATGGATTGGTTGAGGGACCAGTATGCTAGGATAGACTGCCATATTGGCATGGTTGTTTTTAGCATTCCTGGCAAGCCAGAGTTTTCCTTTTTCCGAGACGAAGTTGAACCTTCTCCTCTAGTGTTACGGATGGCAGTAGCAGCAGTACAGTTATCCCGGGTAGTCGTAGAGTTTCCAGATGTTTTCCCAAAAGAGCTTCCAGGAATGTTGCCGGAGCGAGAGATCGAGTTCACCATAGACTTGATCCCAGGAACAGCTCCAGTGTCAGAGAGGGTCTACAGGATGGCGCCATTAGAGTTAGAGATATTGTACAAGATAATTGAAGAGCTCGGAACTAAGGGATTTATTCGAGCTAGTGGATCGCCTTGGGGAGTCCCGATGCTTCTTGTCAAAAAAAGGTTGGTATGTCCAGATTATGTATAGATTATTGTACCTTGAACTCAGTGACAATCAAGAACAGATACCCTCTCCCGAGGATAGATGACTTGTTTGATCAACTCAAGGGGGCAGCAGTATTCTCTCGAAGATCGACTTGCGGTTAGGATATCATCAGATCAGAGTCAGAGAGCAGGACATCCCGAAGATAGCTTTCAGATCTAGATATGAGCATTGAGAGTTCCTTGTGATGCCATTTGGAGCAACCAATACGCCGGCCGTATTCATGGACCTCATGAATCGTATCTTCATGCCTTATTTGGATAAGTTTGTGATTGTGTTTATAGACGACATCTTGTTCTACAGCAAGAGTGAGGCCGAGAATGAGCAGCATCTTCGTGTGGTTCTTCAGACTCTCAGGGAGCACCAGTTGTATGCCAAGTTTAGTAAATACGAGTTCTGGCTCGATCGTATTTCATACTTGGGTCATATCATCACCAGAGGAGGAGTAGAAGTGGATCCCCAGAAGATCGTGGCCATTGAGACATGGCCAGTACCTAGAACAGTTGCAGAGGTTCGCAGTTTTCTTGGCTTGGCCGGCTACTACCGGCGATTCGTTTCAGACTTTGTCGAAATTTCTGTGCCATTGACCCAGTTGACCCGCAAGGATGTACAGTTTGCTTGGACAACAGAGTGCCAGGGTTTTTTTGAGAAGTTGAAGTGAGGCTTGATGACGGTATCCATTCTCACGCTTCCAGATGGAACCGGGGGATTCTCAGTGTATTGTGATACTTCAGGCAGAGGCTTAGGATGTGTTCTGATGCATCATAGGAAGGTAATAGCTTATGCGTTACATCAACTTCGTGATCATGAGAGAAATTATCCAACCCATGACTTGGAGCTGGCAGCAGTAGTATTTATACTTAAGTTTTGGAGGTACTACTTGTACGGAGATAGGGTAGAGATTTTTACCGACCACAAGAGCCTGAAGTATGTTTTCACCCAGAAGGATCTTAACATGCTTCAGAGAAGGTGGCTAGAGCTACTTGTGGATTATGATGTCAACCTGCAGTATCATCCTGGGAAGGCCAACATCATTGTAGATGCATTGAGCAGGAGAGCTGGAGTTTATTTTCTAACAACACAACCAGAGCTGTTAGTAGATCTTCATAAGATGGGCATAGAAGTTGTCCTTCCTACCAGTGTGGCCTTGATGGCCAGTATGCCAGTTCAGTCCACTATAGTCGAGAGGATCCGGATGGAGCAGTCAGCAGATGCTAAGCTTCAGCGGCTTAGAGCAGAGTGTGAGGCAGGACGAAGACCAGAGTTATGCATTCATGGAGACAGTACACTTTGACATGAGAAGCATCTTTGTGTACCTAGTGGAGATATCAGACAGGAGATCATGGCAGATGCCCATAGTTCTCAGTATTCCATTCATCCCGACGGTATGAAGATGTACCGTGATATCCGTCAGCACTTTTGGTGGAATGGCATGAAGAGAGAGATAGCCTGGTTCGTCTCTCGATGTTTGGTTTGCCAACAAGTTAAAGCTGAACATCAGAGGCCATTTGGACTTCTTCAGCCCTTGCCAATTCTAGAATGGAAGTGGGAGCATATAACCCTGGATTTCGTGACTGGATTACCTAGGTCCCCGGTCGGTAGAGATGCTATCTGGGTCATTATAGACAGGCTCACGAAGGTGGCTCACTTTCTCCCGTTCAGAGTTGGTCAGTCGACGGCTCAGCTAGCAGAGATGTATCTCAGGCAGATAGTCAGGTTGTACGGTATATCGGTCAGTATCACCTCGGACAGAGATTCCAGATTTTTGTTATACTTTTGGCGTAGCCTACAGGAGAGTTTGGAGACTTATCTCCAGTTCAGCTCAGCTTATCATCCGCAAACAGATGGTCAGTCAGAGCCTACTATAGGAACCTTGTAAGATATGTTGAGATCTTGCACACTCGACTTCGATGGTTCGTAGAAAGATCACCTGTACCTGGTGGAGTTCTCGTACAACAACAGCTTCCAGGCCAGTATCCAGATGGCACCATTCGAGGCACTGTATGGCAGGAAGTGCCGATCCCCGCTAGCATGAGACGATATTGAAGAGAGACAGATGCTCGGTCCGAAAATGATTGCTTAGACAGTTGAGGTGGTCAGGAGAGTCAGAGATCATCTTGGAGTTGTCCAAGATCGCCAGCGTCATTGGGCCGATTTTCATTGGCGTCCTCTTGAGTTTTCTATCGGCGACCATGTATTCATGAGGATTTTGCCTAACCGTGTCATTATTCGTTTTGGCGTGCGGGAAAAACTTAGTCCTAGGTATATAGGACCGTTCGACATTCTGGAGAGAGTAGGTGATGTATCCTATCGTCTCGCTCTTCCGCCATTGCTACGTGAGGTGCATGACGTATTCCATGTATCCCAACTACGACGGTATATCCCGGACCCGAGCCACATCCTGGATCATTCGGAATTGGTTGTTGGTACCAACCTTTCGTATGAGGAGAGGCCCGTATCCATATTAGACCGGAGAGAGAAGATACTCAAGAACAAGACTATTAGTTTAGTCCGTGTTGCTTGGGGTCATCACTCCTTAGGTGAGTCAACATGGGAGCGTGAGGATGATATCCGATCGCGATATCCCGACCTGTTTGACTCATAAGGTATAATGTCTTCCTTATGCCTTATGCTTTCAATTCCTTGCTTGAATGAATGACTGCATGATAGACTGCTTGTTATAGCTTGCCTGTGATTAGCATAGCTTGTCCTTGCCGCTCTAGCCTGTTAATTAAATTTCGAAGACGGAATTCTTTTAAGGTTGGTAGAGTTGTAATGACCGTGGTTCGTATTACGTATTTTGGTATACGTGTACGTATCTTGACTCGTATTGCCTGTCTTCTTGCATGGTTTATCTTAACATTTTATTGCTTGGTTTATCTTGGTTTAGTTTGGCTTGGCTTGGTTTGCTTTTGGGTTCATCATGGACCAAAGGAAAACCACCTACCTACCACTACCAGCATCATATATATTCGCACCTACCTTTCTCTCTCCTCAATACTTAGTATTTACTTCTTCTTTCTCCCTGGCGTGGAGCTCCACCTACCCCTCTCCTACCGGGAAGTGCAGGTTGCTTCATGGAGGAACTCAGTTTTTATTGTTCTATTCTCTTCCTCACGAGATTATAACACACTTTAATACTTAGCATTTCTAATTTCCATGGTTCAATTTGTGTAGATCTAAGTTTATTATATTTTTGGATTTCTTGGGGTTGATCTACTTAACCTTGTTATTATCTAGTTTTGATGGTTCCATATTGTAGAGAATTTTGTTCTGCCCCATTTTGACATATGGAAGTCTGGATTCAGACCTTGGATGAAGGATTTATGAAGCTTTGAAGCCATGGACTTCATGGCTCTTCTTCTCGGACAAGCAGAGAAGAAGAACAGCTTCCCAGCTGCATGGCAGTGCTTGACCGCATGGACTTTCATGCGGCAAGTCTTTCAGCTGCATGACAATAGTGGTCGCTTGGTAATACTGCCGCATGAACTCAATAGTCTTCTTAGCCGCATAAGGCTTTGGCTATTCTAGCCGTACGGCTCTTTCCTTACTCAGTCGTATAGGACTCCACTTGAGCATAGCCGCATGGAGGCATTTTCTGCAGCCGTATACGCTCTGCATTCCGTTGCCGTATGGCACTACGTCTCCTGGCCGTATGAAGTTAACTTCCCCGCAGCCGCATATGACTTGTTCTCTTTAAAGCCGCATAAGCCTAACTTTCCCTGAGCCGCATAAACTCTTAATCTTAGCATCATAAGACCATGTTTTCCTCCAGCTGCATGGACTTCTGATCCTGAGCCGCATATACACACAGTTCCAGCCGCATGAACTTGTTGCCTTCAGCCGCATGGGCCTGTGTTCCCCGCTGCCGTATGAGCCTCGCATTACTTTCCAGCCGCATGCACCCTCTTCCTTCCATAGCCGCATGACACTGCGTCTCCGCAGCCGCATGAGCTTATTTTCCTTAGCTGCCTGGCTCCTTCCATATTCTTGTCCTTTTATTATTATTATATTATTATTAATATATTGGAATGTTACATTTATGCTCATATTTCCTGTGAGAATGCTTGAACCATGTAGATTTTACACATGTTCCCGGAACACGATAGTGGCCCGCCGTGGCGCACTCTTAACAAGTAAATCGGAAATAATATGCAGTTACGACAGCTAGCCTGACATGACAAGTATGAATGACCTGGACACCGTGGACGATTGTGTATGTACAAATAAACCAGCACTGTCTTGCATCATGTCTAGGATGGGGATCCCTGAGTACCACGGTCAGGGGTACCTACTAAAATTGACTAAGGCTAATAACTAGAAATTTCAGTAGTCATGGAGAGATTTTCCAGCTACAGGCAATCCTGTTATCTGGGCGCACTAGTGGACTTGTAGCCTACCGACGAGTAGGGCACATTTTCAGCACACAGTCACGTGTTTCACCCTTCATAAATGGACACTCGACCTAGATAACCGGATGGTCTGCAGGGCTTGTGGCTGATGGAATAATCTTATTGCATTTGCTAGTAACTAGGCCTGTGATAACCCTAGCTAGTTAATGTATCAAGCCGTACTCACTGCTTGGCCGTGATTGAATGGATGGAGTCTAGCCCAGCTTAGTCTTGTCCTGATATTGTACAAGATTGTGACATGACATGATTACTTATGCTGCCTTAACAATAACGATCAGGGGTCCAGTTCTGTTCCGGCGAAGGGTTACAACCCCGGTCCTTGTTTGGTTTAAGGGTTTTAACCTGGCTTCCGGTGCAGTTCTGTGTCCTCTCTTCGTTTATTGTCTTATTGCGCCCCATGCCATGCTCTTCATGTTTTACCTTACTTCAATAGCATGATTATTTATACTGGCCTTAACAATAAAGATCAGGGGTCCAGTTCTGTTCAGGCGAAGGGTTACAATCCCGATTCTAGTTTGGTTTAAGGGTTGTAACCTGGCTCCCGGAGCAGTTCTATGTCCTCTCTTTGTTTATTGTCTTATTACTTTATCGATAGTATTTGAGACGGGTTCCTACTCAGGTGAAGGGTTGCAACCCCGGTCCTTGTTTGGTTTAAGGGTTGCAATCTGGCTACTTGAATGGTTTCCTCATACTCAATTTATTATTGTTGTCCTTGTTATTATCAGTTTCGTTTATAATTATCTTTAATATTCAATTGTGATATGCTGGTTTTAGTTCCTAAGTGAAGCCCCCTTTGTGGCACTTGCTCTTTCTGGGGTCTGACCCAGCTGGTTTTGTATGGCCAGATATCGGAGCAGCTCTAGAGGATCTACCTACCTTCCAGCCAGATGGTGACCACCAGGCGTAACCCTGGCAACGAGTAGGTTTTTTTTGTCCTCCCACTTTATTGTAAAAATATTCTTTTGATGGCATTTAGTCGACGAGCACGTGTTTAGCTCGATTGCACCTTTAATTACTGTCTGCCTACGGGCTGTAACATGATTGACAAATCCTAGGGTTGATCATGTATGACTAAAACTCTTGCTAGTCTTAACATTTTGTACGACTAGCTTCATGATCATCCGAATATGTAATGTATGGGACGCCTTACTATTGTATATTTGGTGCTCTAACATCTTGTAACTATTATTGCTTGCTTGAGATTGAGACTATAGGCTTGTTCATGACCATAGGAGACTGATGGCTTGTAGTTAAACCCTCATGTATCTAGACAGCCGTGACCGTATAGAGGGGTGGGTTGCACTTCAATATACGTAGGTGGCTATGTACGCCCCCGCTCTCTAGTATTCTGGTTCTATGGCGTTATAGGATCTTCCAGGGATCGATATGCCTTACAGGTGTGATCTGAAGCTGAAGCCTAATTCGAGGGAAAGCGTCAGGCAGCTAGAGTACGCAAGCGTTATCAGGAGTTTGATGTATGCTACTACTGCCATAAGGCCCGACATAGCTTTCATCGTGGGAATGCTGAGTTTTTTCATGAGCAACCTAGGAATTGAGTACTTGAAAGCTGTGAAATGGGTTATGAGATATCTCAAGAAGACTCAGACATATGTACTGCACTATAGTGGAGATCCGTCGATAGTAGAAGGCTTTAGTGATGCCAGCTGGTGCTCAGAGTTGGAGAGCGAGAGGTCCACAGGTGGATTTATTTTCACAATGGGTGGAGTTTCTATATCATGGAAGTCGAAGAAGCAGACTATGCTCTTGCGGTCATCTATGGAATCTGAGTTCTTTGCACTTGATACCGCAGCAAAGGAAGCAGAATGGCCTCGGGAGCTCATGTATGATCTTCCAGTGGTTGGGGCACAAATATCGACAATACCGATATACTGCGACAACCAGGCGACTGCGACGGTGGCATCAAATGACCTCTTCAACGGGAAGAAGATGTATACCCCCTACTTTCATTTAATATTTTTTTTTCATATTTTTCTCTTATATTTCGTTTAGAATATTAATTTGCATATATATAGGAATATTGATAGACTTTACCTTATTTATAAAATTTGGTATCGAGTTTACATATAGGATACACATATTTAGTAATCTATTAAATACATGTATAATATAATTAATATAATAAGGTGTTATGCATATATATAAAATATGTTATTTGGAGGAGTTATTATTTAAAGATTTTTAGAGTAAATTTAGAAGTACTTTGAGTTCAAGGATTTAGAAATTTTGTATATATTATTTTAAATGTATTTTCATAGAATTAATCATAGCCTATAATATTTTATCTAGCATATATATTTAGTTACAGATAAATAGAAGGTAGATTTGTACAAAATAATTATTAAAATAATTTTTTGGCAATTTTCTTAGATTTTAAGAATTTTAGAATTTATAATATATTTTTCCATAATATTAATGATCAAATAGTTGTTCTTAATTATGTATCAAAGAGTAACTTATTCAATATATATATATATATATATATAATAATGTAACATATTATATATATATATATATATATATATATATATATATATATATATATATATATATATATATATATATATATATATATATATATATATATATAATATGTTACATTATTATATATATATATATATATATAATTTGAGAATTTGTGGTTTTTTTGGAAAGGTTATTAGGAGTATTAGCTATTAAGTAATATTTGTTATTTTAAAAAAAAGAGATTGAATGGGATGAACAGTGCCCGAAGGTACTGTTCCTCTTCAACCCCGTGAACTTGAACTCGAGAGTCAGAACAGAACATGCCCTGTTCTCTTATATCTATACGAATACATTCTCTAGCTCGATAACATCCACCAAATTAATCTCAATCAAATCCTACATAATCCTACACCTGTTCTTTTTAGCCTGATCCAAATCCTTGACAAATCAAAATCAAATTCGATTTTAAATCAATTCTAACATATATATATATATATATATATATATATATATATATATATATATATATATTTATATATATATATATATATATATATATATATATATATATATATATATATATATATATATATATATATATATATATATCGGCTTTAGAATTGTTTGCACTCGCACACAATACTCTTCCCTGGCCTGTGCGTCGCCTCCACGAACGCCTCCAACCTCTTGCACCTCCTCCTCAGCTATAGTACTGTCTGACCACTGCCCTGAACCGCCACCGTCGTCGGCCGAACACCGAAATAGGGTCAGCAGTAGGCTGTAGCAACGACAATAGCCGTTGCAAGTAGCCCGCTTTGAGGTAAAATTTCTCCTTCGTCGTTTATCTGTTTTCTGAACCGATTAGTAATTTATGTTCGCAACATAACCATCATCATATTCCACCGATTATCGAATTGAATCAAAGATAACTCGAAGGAAAATTTAACCCAAAATTCATGAAACAAATGGGTTTTCGATTCAGAAACCAGTTTCTAGACGGATATTTGAAGGCAATTACCTTCCAAACCAGTGAACCAATCCCAGTTTTTATTTTTCCTATATACAGCGTACTTAACCATAAATAAAACCATTCAAATACTTTATTTAATTAAATAAATTTTTTTTGAGTAAAATAGTTTCAAATTTTAAGAAAAACAAGCTTTCAAAACAACCGATTTTTTTAAAATTGCCGATACGGTGTGCGCTCTGACAAACCGGACGACGTGGGAACTGACTGAAATAGATTTTGTTGCGCGTGTGCGACGAAATCAGTGCGTATCCGTCAAGATACCCCCATATCGACCTTTTGTAAACTTGGTCATAACTTTGTGCACGCTCGTCGTATCGAGACGAAACTTGCGCCATCAGGACCATATCGTTTTTCTGGTCCTATACGCCGTGTTTGGTCTGAATCAGAGAAGGTCGACCGAAACGCCTATTTGGTGGGCCCACGACCCGCTCCAACGGACAAAATTGTGCACGGTCCACCGGAATCCGACTTTGGACATACAGTTGGGTTTGTCTCTTCAAACCGAATCTGTAGACATATAGTTTGAAGACTTTATATACCGTAGATACTAGCATGCATTTCGGTGCAAAACGGGTCCAACGACGGATCTCATTTTTACCCAAAATTATAATTTTGCCCCTGTTCCGAAATTGGACTTTTGGAGAGTCGTTTCCTAAACATATCTTTTATACCAAACATGTTCGTGATTTTTGTTTCAGCATTCGGAGCTTTTTGTGGATTTTGACTTTCGTGTTGACGATTCTGACTGTTGGATTTTGCTACATCTCGCACCACCCTCATACAAGGTACCTTGCCATTTGCTATTTATTTATTGTAGCTCATACTTCATGCATTTACTTATTATTTACTTTATGCAAAATAAACGGTGATACATGGCATAATTTGATAGAATCTTACTGTTATGTTCTATTTCCTGCTATATACTATTTTCTTATACATTGAACTTAGATTTAAGGGGACCACCCTTTGTGTGTTGCATTCGTAGGCCTTGACATATTTGTACCACATTGTTGTGAGTTGCATATAGAACACGGAATGCGTGACTGACTGGCCACCAGTACGTATAAGCCGTACGATAGGATTAACCGCTAATAGTATTGCATGTTTAGTTTGACTTAGTGGTTAATAGAGGTTCTATGTTGTGGATACAACATAGTAGGCATTGGCTGGGGAGGACAATACCTTAGCGTGTGGGCAACTAGACACTTTACTTTTTGTAACCCGTGAGCTCTGCCGGAGACGCGGGTGAGATTATCCATGGATACTGACGACTACTGACATTCTGTGAAATATTATGCTCTCCTGGGCCTCTGGTGCCCAAGGGGAGACCATGCCGATCCTATTTTAGCCAGGGCCCAAGCGTTGGAGGATTTTCTTAAAACTGCATACACTTAGACTGGCTATGCTACCTTATCTGTTAGGTATGAGTACTCTTGGTTTGGGTACTTGTATCTGAATGTGGCTTGGAATAGTAACTTGTCATGGACTAGTTTGCCACATCTTGTCCTTGTTTGGTTATAGGCGTGGCTCACTACTCCGATGAGAAGGTACTGAACCTTGTTGTGGTCCGGATACCATATTGGATTCGTGACTTGGAAAGATACTTCATCATGGTTTAGTGTGCCGTCTCCTGTCCTTGTTTGGTTGGGGGGTGGTACGCTAATTCAAGGGTGAGTATTGGACCATGTTATGATCCGATTGACTTATTATTGAGCAGTATTTATTCAGTTTATATGGCATGATATTATGTATCTTGTTACGTCCCTCTGAGGACCTGGTGATCTCTCCAGGTGTGTGCTATTATCTTTTTGTAGGTGTTCTAGCCAAGGCGTGATCTTCTCTATTCCTTCGAAGATGATTGCTCTTGGATCGTCATTCGCTTCGCTTGACATTTTCTCTCATTTGTATTTATTTCTGTTCATATAAACAGTTGGTAGTGGATTTGTCTCCGTCCAACATCTTGTACAATGATAACTCAAAGTTAATTTATGACATATCTTACATTCTTTCATTTTGTGGATGAGATTAGATTACTCTTGGTTTACTGCATTTTACAGATTATGTATACATACGAGGTTTCTATATATTGGAATATACTTTGTATGTATGCAGCGGGTATGTCTACATACTCAGTCCTAAGTATTTTGGGACTGGGGCATTACAGAAGAGGACTGTGCGGTTAAAAACATGGCAGTACATGATCTCATCAACAAAGGTGTTATTACAGTGATTGATGTTCGAAGTCAGGAGAACCTGGCAGATCCGTTCACCAAGTGCCTCAAGGGCCTCAAGCGCCAGCTGGTCGATGATACAACAAGAAAATTGGGCTTGAAGGCATTCTGATATTATTTTATTGTAATCCTACCATAAAGTTCTATGCTATTAGTTCAAAGAAAAATCTACTAGGCATCGAGCTATTGGTTCAAGGGAGGACCATTAACTGGAAAAATATTAGAAACTGTGGGTACATGTCCTTTGTGGCATGGAGAGGTTACGGACCTACAACCACTGTTGTCTACTATTGTTTTCTGCAAAAGACGGATCCTGTGAGAGGTTCGCTTAAACACCTTAATGCGTTCTTAGGCAGAGTGAATGCATGATGTGCTTTACAGGAAGCACGGTAGTGCGGCACCATAAGGAATGAAACTCTATGCTACAGTGGGGTGACTCCACATGTGCTTCCGGAAAGGGGTAATGCCTCGGCTTTGCGAGCCAAGTCACAGCGGAGTAGCACCGCAAATAGGCAGGTAGCCTAATGTTGTATTATGAAATTAAAGAGGGGTAGTCAGTACTACAAAGGGGAGGTGTTCCTCATGTTACATGGCACGACACCACGATGAGGTACCCGGATAGGGGTAAAGTATCAGCCTTGCAAGCCATGTCATTGCAGCATAACACCGCAAGGGAGCCTAGGGCTTCATGCTGGATAGTATGACACTACAAAGAGGCTGTGACCTTATTCTACAGTAGTATGTCACTACGATGAGGTTCCTGATAGGGGTAATGCCTCGGCTTTAGGCCATGTCCTAGCGGCGTAGCACCGGAAGGGAAGCGCAAGGCTTCATGCCATGTCTCTTTAATAAAGAACTCATCTATAGTGTATGGACAGAGATAACAGGCCGTCTCTTGAGGGTAAACATGTAGACGCCTAAAATTATACTCTAAAACCAGGCTGGCATAGGGCCTTTAATGTGCCGCTAGAAGCACATGTAAATACATTATGTGAGTGGAAAGAATTTCAGCTATGTGTAGAATTCAAGGCTTAGTCCATTCTAGTATTATAGTCTGTTGTTTGACCCATACGGAAAGATTCAAGTCGTAAGTGACATCTCTCCTAATGCATGATGGACAGATACTGTAGGGAACACTCAACTCCATATATCAAGATATATGGGGGATTGTTGGAGCTTTTCCTTTGTAACATGTGAAGAGAGCTTGCTCTCAACACATGCCTAGTAAAGTTTAGTCACACATTGGAAAAGCATCATGAGGTATCTTAATATATATACTTGGTATGGGTAGTTGAGATATGCACATGGGAAGGTGACCCTAAGAAGGGTACAATGTGGGTGATTTTACTAGGAGATAAGGTTAAGACTCCATGGTAAAGCATTAGCTTATGGAATTTATTCCTTTGGAGCTAAGCCCTGTAGGGGCTTAGCGACTCGGACTCGAACTTGGACTCAGACTCGGGCTCATGGGCTCATGAGGCGTAATGTGGCATTTTGTTGGCGCACATTGTACTTAGCACGTTGCTAGGCGCATAGTGCGCTTAAGTTGCGTTTGTTGTACGAGCCTCTTGTGTAGCCGTTCGTGGGCCAGTTTATGCTGCCCGATCGCGTGAGCAGATGGCATGGCAGATGGCACGGCCCGATCATGCAGCCAGATGGCATGCCAGTGGATGCACAAGTTGGTGCGCCAGTAGGCGCTGCAGGTTGGCGTGGCAGTTGGTGCACGGTTTGCTTACGGTTTTCTCGTGTTTTGTACAGGGTGCACACGGTGCACGTATTGTGCTAGTACGTGCGTAAGCGGTTGGGCGATATTAGCGCTGGTATGCAGCTTGTATGTGCTGTGCGCCATTTAGCTCAGATCGTGTCTGTGCACGATTGAGCAGTTATATCATGTTCGGGTTGATTTTTCCCACATCCCGAACTTGTTGCTAACTGAACGGTTACAGAGCAAGACTATAAAAGCTTCTCTGTTATCTCTCTCATGGTATAGAATATATAAGTGTTCAGAACGCAAGTTCCTTACGAATCCAGAGAGTTCAAGAGAGAAGAAAAGTGTGCCAGCACCAGCGCCACTTAGCGTAGGAGTCCGTGCCATCTGAGGAGTCAAAGAGCGAAGTGTTCCAAAGTTCTCCGTCGAACTTGCTGGTTTCTAGAAGCTGGTCGTGTGGGACGAATCAAGCTTTAAGCACCAATGATAATTCACCCCAATAGGCTTTCTTTCTCTCTGATCTAATCAGAACCTTCAGTTCTTCCATTATCCACTTGCAACTCATTCTGAACGAGAACTTCTCTGATCTAATCAGAAAAGTTAGTGGACGTTCGTTGCTGTTGTTGCTACAAATTCTTATGTATCTTCTTCGAAGTAACACATTAGTTTTTGTCCTTCAGAATCCTCCAAGGATCTCTGTTTTGTACCTTCCTTGAAGTGTTGCTACGAAACATTATTCCTACAATCGTTTCATTTCTCAGTTTTCCAACAAAAATTATGCCTCGGGACAAACAAAAGAAACATACACTGAGAAACTCTTGATCTCGGCCTGGTGGATTGTAAGCCTTACTCGATCTTTGTATACACGGGGATATAGAGCCTTGCCTCTAGCCACCCCCTTCATGCATTCCATATGGCCTCTAGCAAAGCCCATGGTTTCATCAAGGATCGGATCGTCATTGGTACCTATCATGCTCGCTTCGTACAACTGTATTAGGCCCTCTACATCATAGCTCAGTTCCTGCTTGAACTTTTCCTCACTATCTTTGAACTTACTAAACACTTGCATTAATTTACATTATTAGTGCATGCTATTTCAGTTTGAGCTGCTGTCACCCCTCTTCAATATTAGCGCATGCTATTTCAATATTGGTGCATGCTTTTTCAATATTCTTCGAGGTTCAGCAGTAATTATTCCGACTAATTACCTTGGGAGACATCATAACCTTCTTGCCTCAATAATCGAAATCGTAGGGCAACCAACCGTATGTCACCAATGTTATCGTCGACATGGTCATTATTACATCTTATTGCCTTCCCTAATTTCATCCTCGAGGTGATAGTATATGCCGAGGCGATGGAGGTCTTCGACCAACGCTTATTTTTGTACTAGGTCGTTGGTTGAAAACATCGTTTTCAGCTCCTTATTGAGCTCTTTGATTCTGTACTCAATTGCAGACATCTGCACAAGCAAGTTAGTAATATTTATAAACATAAGATGTCGAGAGTTCAACTCTCCTTAACTAAGTCCAATACTGAAGATTTTGTTGCATTTTTTTTCTGGCTGTGAGATGATAGAGAACTTGCCTGGCCCATCGAAAATGAAGGAGTGTAGGAAGAAGTCCCTCCAAATTCTTGGTTTGAAATTTGCGGTTGGGCTGACAACCTCCTTATTAAAGAACACGATTGCTAGAAACTGTGAGTGCAAAAGGCCTCAATACTGTTTCTTATTTATAGAACTTGAAATTGAGAACATAAGTCCTATGAACTTTGCTTATTTATTTATTTATTAAAGAGAAGATAGGAAGAAAAACCTATTTTCTCTAGTGTTTTGTCAAAGAGAGGTTCAACGAAACCAAAAAGTTACAAACAGAATATTACAATCTGAATATAAAGAGGGCATTTGACCATAAAATTTAGTCATGAAAAAAAACTGATGTATCATAATATGAATTCCCTATAGACCATCTTTGGTTCTTGTTGTTGTTGGATATGCCATCATGTCTTCTTTGATCCACTATCGGATGCATCCACTATCCAGGATCTGATATTAGACAAAATTTTGGAAGTTGGTGTTTGTTGCTATGGGTTTTTATTAAAGATCATATTTTTCTTTCCAACTAAACACCCCAACAGACATTTGCAGCCATGATGTTCCACAACCAAGCATTTAGGGCTACAAATGAGCCAAGCCGTTCGCAAGCTGCTCGAAGCTCGGCTCAATAATAGCTCGTTTGAGCTCGGTTCGTTTAGTAAACAAGCTGTGCTCAAGCTTCATTTTTGAGCTCGTTTAATAAATGAGGCAAGCTCAAGCTTAGAAGTACTCGACTTGTTTGAGCGCGCAAGCTGGCTCGTTTGTGAGCTTGCGAGCTAGCTCATTTAGGAGCTTGTTTAGAAGCTCGTTTGTTTTTGCTTGAATTCTAATTTTATATATGTTTGTATGACAATATGGTTGTGTGCATTATATATTTATATGTCCTTAATAATTGATATTGAGGAACTTTTTTGTCACGACCCGATCCCAATTTATTGGGTCGAACCGGATCATGCCCAGCCTGCACCATTGTGAGACGGCGGCAGTAAGCTGTTCTATATACAGGTATTCATAACAACATCTATACATTTGTCACAACTCAATATACGAAAATTTTAAAACTTTTATTCAACAATTGAAAAGTACAACTGGAAATGAAAGAACTGAAATAAACTGCAGAATTCAAAATTAACAAAACTCCAAAACAACAAAACTAGAAAACTGGAAACGACTAGCTAAGCGGTCGGCTCGTCGGCCTCAGGTCCTGCGTCCTCCAAGGGGGACTCTGGCAAAATCACAGGGTACAAAACTGGGTCATAGTAGCTATTGTACAATAGCTCAGCATCCTCAATGTCACATAAAAATGTTATCTCCAGTCAGGAGGGAGCAAGTACGAATATGTATCTTATATTTAAGTAATAATAAAAAAGTGCAAGCTAAACAGTTGAAACAATATTTTCCAGCATTTTAACAATTGAAAACAATGTGATTTGAATGTGTAATCGTCTATGACCGGCTTGGGTTATACAATAGCGTCCTAGCGACGCGATACGGCTTATTCCCATGTGTAAGTGGGGTAAGCTCGCACAATATGCAATATGAGGGGTATTGGCCATAAACGTTACACTATTCTCCCAATCCCCACAATCAATATCAATCAGTATCTAAACCCTAGGAGAGGGTTCCGTGTAGCAATGTGGTTTAAAACATGCAGCTAGACAATTACTAAATAAAATACAAAAAAACATAACCGTAACTTGTCTCTGTTGATTGACTGGATCGGGAATGTCAGTACCGAGGAGGATGTCAGGTTCGTCTCCGAGATCCTACAGTCGAGAACCTTGGCCTAGAACCATAATGAAACCATTCTAGGTGTGCTAGTTACAATCTCTAGAAGTAGACCCTAGTCAGGTTTTAAGTTTATTAATTAATCTACCGGAAATCGTCTAACGTCGCAATCTACGTTCATTATTATTTTTAATTAAATAAGTCGGTTATTGATTAATTGGAAAAATGGCAATTATCGGTTAATTTGGCAAAACTTTGTATTTTAAAATATATATATATATATATATATATATATATATATATATATATATATATATATAACTATATTTTCCTTTTAGTGATAAAACATGAACTTCGTTATCTTACCAATATTTTATTCAAGTTAATTTTATCGTGAAAAACCTTATTAATTTTATACAAAATAATTAATACCTAAATTATAATTACGCGTCTAATAACGAAAACCAACTCAGAAAAGAAAGTAAAAATCTAAACTACACAATACAGGGTTACAGCGAAATAAAATAGAAAACTGGGCTTATGCCCTTTACAAATTTTTACATAAATTAATTAATCATTAAGGCGAGCTCTGAGTGCCGTGAACGTTCCAAACAGTAGGCCGAAGCCCTGTACCAAAAATACTTACAGCAGTACCAGTTCTAAAAATAATTATAAATATAAATATAGTTGTAAAAATGCGTCTCAGACTTGGTCCCAATGTTATGTTGCTGGCTAGCGTTTCAACGTACAGGAACCCTGTAGCATTTGTGCTTCGTCGAGGCTCATTCGACCTATATGGTCGTCGCCTAATTGGCGATACAAAAATCCATAAAATCCGAAAACCAGCAAATCCAATCTATAAATCATTTGCAAAGACCGGTTTTCTTTTGAAAATATGTTTTACTCAAATTGCTAATTTATATGAAAATCCCTTTAAAAATATTTTCCCGAAAATTTGGGCAGCATCTCCTCTGTATTTGGGACAACCCAATCCCGGGAAAATACTAACCCAACATCAATGACTGTGCCCAAACCAAGGAATACCAAAATCCCACCAACAGTAATTATCCAACCCGAAAACACATCACAATTATATATAGCCAAAAACCACAGAATAATCTCGGAATAAATTCGAAAATCCCGAAATAAAGTTCGGGAAATCGAAAGCCACAGAACCGAATCATTCTAAATGGGATTCAAAAATTTCGAAACTACAATCGCCTAAACCGAATCCCGTAATGGGATCGGGGACCGTATCATCATCGACTCTAAGGTAGGGACACGAGGACACGAGATATACCTTGGGTTGCTCGGCTAGAGCTCTCAGATGATAATAAAGAGAATAAAATCAACGGTCAGCGGAAGCTCTCGGAATAGCGTCGGAACAACAGCAACCTCGCGGGTCAGGAAGCAACGGGGCCGCGGGAAGCACGAACCACGGACTAGCAGGTCTTGAACCACGGAACAGCGCTGGACAGCGCTGTTGGAACAGCAGGGCACGGCACGGGAGGCGCACGGAGACCGGGGCGGAGGCCGCCGGGGGTCGGCCGTAGTTGGGCGCGGCCAGGAGACGGCCGTCGGGGGTTTGCGACCTGGGGAAGCCGGAGGCCGAGGGGTCTGGCCGGCCGGAGCGACACGAGATGGTCAGAAGGGCGACGGATAGGGCTTGCCGTGCTGGGGTCGGCGCACGGGGGTATGCGTCGATCGCGGGTCAGCCGGAGGACGCTGCTGGCGGGGCGCGGAAACAGGGCAGCCTACGGGCGGTCGGCCTGGGAGGCCGCAGGGTGCCGGGGCGGCCGAGCGGGGCGGACACGTGGCACCGGAGGTGGGCCAAGCGGGGCGGACGCGCGGCGTCGGAGGCGGGCGGTTGTCGGAGGGCCGCACGGACGACAGAAAGCAGCCAGGTCGTGAGAGTTACGAAAAAAATAAGAATGAGGGTGAGAGAGAGCTGGAGGTGGGTTATTAAGGAGAAGGAGTAGAGAGAGATGTGGAGATGAGTAGTTTTAGGAACAATAAGAGGGGAACTTGGTCCAACGTGGGGGAGGAAAGTCAGGTCGTGGGGGGTTGGGGGACCGGGTCGGTTCGGGTGGATTCGGGTTTCGGGTCGGGTAGTGTTAGGATTTGTTTTTTTTAAAACCAACATAGATATATATAGATATTAAAAGGTTTTATGGATGGATTCGGAAACGGGATTGGGTTCAGGCTCGGGGTCGGGTTGGCAAACAAGATCCATGTCATTTAATATTTTAAAAAATAGTTTCAAACCAGCAATAGTAACAATAATGAATATAATAATCTAGCACAGTCAAATCAATCGACAAAATATAATTAAATCCAAAAATCCGGTAATCCTGAAATACGGGTTTTATAACCTTCCCTCCTTAGAAAATTTCGTCCTCAAAATTAAGGCAGGGTTCGGGGGTTACCTCAAATTTCAAACAGATACGGATACTGCTCCCGCATCTTATCTTCTTGCTCCCAGGTAGACTCGCCTGGTGAGTTGTACCGCCACATGACTCTGACTATTGGCGTCACAGAATTTTGGTTATCTTCTCTCCTCTGTCTAGTATTACAACTGGCTTCTCTGGCACTGTGAGGCTGGGTCCAATTTCTAGCTCCGAATGGTCCAAGATGTGGCTCGGGTCTGGAATGTAGCATCTCAGCTGCGAAACATAGAAGACGTTGTGGACGCCTTCGAGACTTGGGGGTAGAGCCACCCGATAAGCCACTTCTCCAATCCTGTTAAGTACTTCAAAAGGACCAATATACCTGGGGCTTAGCTTTCCTGCTCTGCCGAAATAGATGGTTCCTCTGGTAGGGGAGATCTTCACGAATACACTGTCACCTTCTTCAAACTCCAACGGCCGTCGGCTGCTATCTGTCCAATGCTTCTGTCTATCCTGGGCAATCCTGAGCTTGTCTCTAATCATCTTTATCTTCTCTGCTGCATCGGTCACCATCTCAGGTCCAAGCAATACCCTTTCTCCTACGTCGTCCCAAGCAAGTAGAGTGCGGCAACGACGTCCATAAAGTGCCTCGAACGGCGTCAAACCGATGCTAGCTTGGTAGCTGTTATTGTAGGAGAACTCTACCAAGTGCAAATGGTCTTCCCAAGACCCTCCAAATTCCAAGATGCAGGATCTCAGCATATCTTCTAGCGTCTGGATTGTTCTCTCCGATTGTCCGTCCGTCTGGGGTTGTTAGGCGGTGCTGAACATCAGCTGCGTTCCCAAGCTGTCGTGCAAGCTCTTCCAAAAGTGAGAGATAAATCTGGTATCTCTGTCAGACACAATACTTACCGGAACTCCATGAATCCGGTAGATGTATCGTATGTACCATGCTGCCAACTTCTCGGTGGATAGACCAACCTTAAAGGGGATAAAGTGAGCTGACTTCGTCAGTCGGTCCACAATAACCCAAATGGCGTCCTTCTTTTCTTGGGATCGAGGCAGTCCTGACACAAAGTCCATTGTTATGTGTTTCTATTTCCACTCCGAGATGTCTAACGGCTACAACAGTCCTGCTGGTCTCTGCCTGCTAGCTTTCACTTGTTGACAAATTAAACATATAGCCACATACCTGGATACGTCCTTCTTTATTTCGTACCACCATACTATAGTACGTATATCCCCATACATTTTGTTGGCGCCTGGTTGTATGGAATACTGCGACTGGTGCGCTTCTTGCATCAGCTCGTTCCTCAGTTCGCCAGTTGGTACGCACAGCCTTGTACCATGCTTCACTGTTCCGTCGCTGGCGATTGAGAATCCTTCAAGTGTTTTCGCCATCACTTGATCTCTGAGTTTGTAAAGCGTCTCGTCTTGGAATTGTGCCTCCTTGACTCTGTCCATTAGACTTGAACGCACTTACAACTGTATCATTGATGAATCAGCTCATGGTACAATGGCTTCTCTTCTTAGTTTTTTCATTTCTTCTTTGGGCAGTACAATCTTCAGTCTAAGCTTTTCTATGTCCTCCAGCAAATGACGCTCCTTGATTAAGAACATTTCTATCGGGGATCGACTAAGTTTATCTGCAACAACATTAGCCTTACCCGGATGATACTGCAGGTTGATGTCGAAATCCTTCATCAGCTCCAGCCATCGTCTTTGTCGTATGTTCAGCTCCTTCTGAGTGAAAACATATTTAAGACTTTTGTGGTCTGTAAATATTTCCACTCTCTCTCTATAAAGGTAGTGCTTTCACAACTTCAATACAAATATCACCATTGTAAGCTCCAAATCATGCGTAGGATAGTTCATATCATGAGTCCGTAATTGCCTAGATGCGTAAGCAATTACTTTCCCGTGTTGTTGAAGAACGTAGCCCAATCCCTTACCTGAAGTATCACTATATATTGAGAAATCGTCGGTACCTGAGGGTAGCGCAAGTATCGGCGCCGTTGTAAGCCCCTTCTTTAGTTCCTCAAATACTGACTGGCAGGCTTCCGACCAAACAAATTCTTCGTTCTTCCTGGTGAGCTTCGTCATCGGCTCAGCAATCCTGGAGAAATCTTTTACAAACTTCTGGTAGTAGCCATCTAAGCCCAAGAAACTTCTGATTTCTGCAACTGAACTTGGTGCAGTCTATTTCTCAATAGCAGCTATCTTTATTGGATCCACCGAAATTCCTTCTCCTGTGACAACATGGCCAAGAAAATCTACTTTATCCAAGAAGAATTCGTATTTAGATAGCTTACCATAGAGCTTCTCCTTCCTTAAAGTTCCCAGAACTTTCCTCAGGTGCTCTTTATGCTCTTCTTCAGTCTTCAAATAGATCAGAATGTCACCGATGAAGACAACAACAAACTGATCTAGGTATTCATGGAAGACCTTGTTCATAAGGTTCATGAATACTGTAGGGGCATTCGTCAGTCCAAACGGCATGACCAAAAATTCATACTGTCCATATTTGGTGTTGAATGCCGTCTTGGGAATATCCTCTTTCCTGACCTTGATTTGATGATAGCTAGACCTGAGATCTATCTTTGAAAATACCTTAGCTCCACTCAGTTGATCAAACAGGTTGTCGATCCGGGTCATAGGGTACTTGTTCTTAATGGTGATGTTGTTCAGCGCCCGATAATTAATGCACATCCGTACAGTTCCATCCTTCTTAGGCACGAACAAAACTGGTGCTCCCAGGGTGAAGCCCCGTCTCTGATAAATCCTTGTGCCTTCAGTTCGTCAATCTGGTCCTTCATCTCCTTTGCTTCCTTGGGGTTGACTCTGTAGCATTCCCGAGAAATAGAGGAAGAGCCGGGTACTAGGTCGATGGTAAATTCCACACCTCGATCTGGCGGCAATCCTGGAAGACTATCTAGAAAGACGTCCATGAATTCCACTATGATAGGGTGAGGAGGCCCGGGTTCTTCGGTGATAGAGGAGTAGGTAACACTCTTCATGTCTTCCGAAGCTCGAGAGATTTCAAACTTCGGTTCTTCTGGTGGGCTGAAGATTACACATCCTCTGTGACAATCTATCAGCGCATAATGCTCACTTAGCCAGTCCATCACTAGGACTACATTATAGTTAGGTAAGGGCATCACAAGTAAGGGTATTAAGAATTTGTGGTCTGCGATAGTTATGGGACAATTACAAGCCACGGTGATGGGTATGCGTCCACCACCGGTCATAACTCTACTAATTATCTTGCTAAGTCCCGTATCTAGGTGGTGTGCAAAAATAAACTTTGATGATATGAAACTGTGTGATGCACCCGAATCAAATAATGCTAGAGCAGGATGTGAAAACACATAAATGGAACCTGTGATGACATCAGTGGTGGGTTTCTGCTCTGGTTCTTGCTCGTCTGCTGCTAGGGCAAAAGCTCGCCCGGTCTTCTGCTGCTGTTGCCCGAACCGTTGTTGCTGAGTGGGTAGAGGAGCTTTTTGCTAAGTTGCTCTAATCCGGTTGAATGCTGTGGGGCAGTCCCTCACTTGGTGGGTGGCAGACCCACAAAATAGGCAGTGTCCCAATTTTTTTCTACAGATATTTGCCTGATGTCCTGACCTCTTGCAGTAGTCACAGACAGGGATCTGCTTCTGAGGCATTCTGTCACTAGTCCTTGCCAGATGGTGCTGGTGGTGGTGGTGAGAAGGCCTGTTGTTGTTGTTGTTGTTGTTGGGCCTCTTCTGGTTACCCAGGAAGTTGCTGGTTCCAGGATACTCCCTTTTTGAATGAGAAGGCTGGCTCTTCTCCACGTCCTGAGCTCGTATCAGAATCTTTTCGTATGTCTTGGCGCCGCCTGCGATCACAGGGGTGCGAATTTCTTTCCTTATTCCATATCTGAATCGCTCAGTACGATCCTTGGGGTAAGCAACCAAGTTCTTGGCAAAGCGGCTAAGTCGGCCGAACTCTGCCGCATACTCTCCAACCGTCATGTTCCCTTACTTTAAATCCTAGAATTGTCTTTCCATCTCTCGTAACTCTAATGTTGGTAAGAACTTCATGCGGAACAGCCTCTTGAAGGTGTTCCAGTCAAGCTGCTTGCCCGGGAGTCGGGGTTCATTCCGGTACCAGGTGCTTGCCACATCTTGCAGCTGGAGTCCTACTGCTTCGGTCTTGAGGTCCTCTGGGAGTCGAGCGACGCTCAAGAGACGCTCCATGCTATCGAGCCATTCGTCGGTGTAGATGATTCCCTCGGTTCCTTTGAAAGGTCGAGGGCCCTGCTTCTTGAAACTCTCTATATCTCCGACCTTCACATAATAATGTCTCTTATCAAATTGAATGGCCTTAATGATTCATAAATTAACCCTTAGATTTATGTTTACCTTAGTATGCCTTAGATCCGATTGAGCTGTTCCTCCTCCCTCGAGGGCAGCCATAGCTACGTTGTGGGCATTCTCCATGCCTTCTCTCATGATCGCGGTCTGCTCGCGATGGGCTTCAGCTTGGGCTACAGTCTGTTCACGATGAGCTTCAGCTTGGGCTCTCTGGGCCTCCAGTACTCCTCATAGCAGGCCTACGAGCTAGGTGGGGTCCACCGGTACTAGTGGGGCATCTGGTGCAGACACTACCGCAGGGGACTGTGGCTTAGTCCGGGGAAGTGCAGGTTCTGCCGTTTGTGCTGTAGTAGCGTAAATGGGGCGGGGTGCTGGGGCAGCGTGGAGACGGTCTGTCAGCTGCAAAGGTGGTGGGTCCCGGCGTGCTTGAGGAGGTGGGGTGTGATTGGTAGATGACACCTCATCTTCAGCAGGGCCAGAACATGTGGTCTTTCCTTTGGCCATACTCTGGAAGGTTAAGGATGCAAACATAAGCAAGGTATCCTACCAGTCTATAATCAAACGAAAATATATATATATAAGTCGGACCTATGTTGTGACAAATCAATGTTCTAGTATTCTAATTGTTTCTAGGTATGTTTTCCTAAGTTGTTGTTTTAGAGACCTGCGTGGGCCACCACTAAAAACATGTCACGAACCGATCCCAATTTATTGGGTCAAACCGGATCATGCCCAGCCTTCACCATTATGAGACGGCGGCAGTAAGCTGTTCTATATGCAGGTATTCACAACAACATCTATACATTTGTCACAACTCAATATACTAAAATTTTAAAACTTTTATTCAACAATTGAAAAGTACAACTGGAAATAAAAGAACTGAAATAAACTGCTGAATTCAAAATTAACAAAACTCCAAAACAATAAAACTAGAAAACTGGAAACGACTAGCTAAGCGGTCGGCTTGTCGGCCTCAGGTCCTGCATCCTCCAAGGGGGACTCTAGCAACACCACAGGGTACAAAACTGGGTCATAGTAGCTATTGTACAATATCTTATCATCCTCAATGTCACCTAAAAATGTTGTCTCCAGTCAGGAAGGAGCAAGTACGAATATGTATCTTATATTTCAAGTAATAATAGAAAAGTGCAAGCTAAACAGTTGAAACAATATTTTCCAGTATTTTAACAATTGAAAATAATGTGATTTGATGTGTAATCGTCTATAACCAGCTTGGGTTATACAATAGCATCCTAGCGACACGATACGGCTTATCCCCGTGTGTAAGAGGGGTAAGCTCGTACAATATGCAATATGAGGGGTATTGGCCATAAACGTTACACTATTCCCCCAATCCCCACAATCAATATTAATCAGTATCTGAACCCTAGGAGAGGGGTCCGTGTAGCAATGTGGTTTAAAACATGCAACTAGATAATTACTAAATAAAATACAAGAAAACATAACCGTAACTTGCCTCTGTTGATTGACTGGATCAGGAATGTCGGTACCGAGGAGGATGTCAGGTTCGTCTCCGAGATCCTACAGTCGAGAACCTTGGCTTAGAACCATAATGAAACCATTCTAGGTGTGCTAGTTACAATCTCTAGAAGTATACCCTAGTCAGGTTTTAAGTTTATTAAATAATCTACCGAAAATCGTCTAACGTCGCAATCTACGTTCATTATTATTTTTAATTAAATAAGTCGGTTATTGATTAATTGGAAAAATGGCAATTACCGATTAATTTGGCAAAACATTGTATTTTAAAATATATATATATAACTACATTTTTTTTAGTGATAAAACATGGACTTCGTTATCTTACCAATATTCTATTCAAGTTAATTTTATCGTGAAAAGCCTTATTAATTTTATACAAAATAATTAATACCTAAATTATAATTACGCGTCTAATAATGAAAACCAACTTAGAAAAGAAAGTAAAAACCTAAACTACACAATACAGGGTCACAGCAAAATAAAATAAAAAACTGGGCTTATGCCCTTTACAAATTTTTACATAAATTAATTAATCATCTAGACGAGCTATGAGTGCCGCGAACGGTCCAAACAGTAGGCCGAAGTCCTGCACCAAAAATACTAACAACAGTACCAGTTCTAAAAATAATTATAAATATAGTTGTAAAAATACGTCTCAGACTTGGTCCCAATGTCATGTTGCTGGCTAGCGCCTAAACGTACAGGAACCCTGTAGCATTTGCGCTTCGCCGAGGCTCATTCGACCGATATGGTCGTCGGCAAACTGGTGATACAAAAATCCATAAAATCCGAAAACCAGCAAATCCGAAAACCGGCAAATCCAATCTATAAATCATTTGCAAAGACCAATTTTTTTTGAAAATAGGTTTTACTCAAATTGCTAATTTTATATGATAATCCCTTTAAAAATATTTTTCTGAAAATTCGGGCAGCATCTCCTCTGTATTTGGGACAACCCAATCCTGGGAAAATACTAACCCAACATCAATGACTGTGCCCAAACCAAGGAACACCAAAATCCCACCAACAGTAATTATCCAACCCGAAAACACATCACAATTATATATAGCCAAAAACCACAGAATAATCCCGAAATAAATTTGGAAATCCCGAAATAAAGTTCGGGAAACCGAAAGCCACAAAATCGAATCATTCTGAAATGGGATTCAGAAATTCCGAAACTACAATCGACTAAACCGAATCCCGTAACGGGATCGGGGACCGTATCATCTTCGACACTAAGGTAGGGACACGGGGACATGAGATATACCTTGGGTTGCTCGGCTAGAGCTCTCAGATGATAATAAAGTGAATAAAATCCACGGTCAGCGAAAGCTCTCGGAACAACGTCCGAACAGCAGCAACCTCGCGGGTCAGGAAGCGTCGGGGCCGCAGGAAGCACGGACCACGGACAAGCAGGTCGGGAACCACGGAACAGCGCTGGACAGCGCTGTTGGAACAGCGGGGTGCGGCGCGAAAGGCGCGCGGAGACCGGGGCGGAGGCCGCCGGGGGTCGGCCGCAGTTGGGAGTGGCCAGGAGGCGGCCGCGGGGGTTGGCGGCCTGGGGAAGCCGGAAGCCGAGGGGTCGGGCCGGCCGGAGCGGCATGGGGCGGTCAGAAGGGCGCCGGACAGGGCTTACCGTGCTGGGGTCGGCGCACGGGGGTGCGTGTCGATTACGGGTCAGCCGGAGGACGCTGCGGGCGGGGCGCGGGAACAGGGCAGTCTGCGGGCGGTCGGCCTGGGAGGCCGCAGGGTGCTGGGGCGGCCGAGCGGGGCGAACGTGCGGTGCCGGAGGCGGGCCGAGCGGGGCGGACGCGCGGCGCCGGAGGCAGGCCGAGCGGGGCGATTGTCGGAGGGACGCACGGACGGTAGAAAGCAGCCGGGGGCTCGGCGCGGCTAGGGCACGGATGAGCTCTAGAGAGTGTATAGGGAAAGGTTTGAGAGTTAGGAAAAAAATAAGAATGAGGGAGAGAGAGAGTTGGGGGTGGGTTATTAAGGAGAAGGAGTAGAGAGAGATGTGGAGATGAGTAGTTTTAGGAACAATAAGAGGGGAACTTGGCCCAACGTAGGAGAGGAAAGCCAGGTCGTGGAGGGTTGGGGGACCGGGTTGGTTCGGGTGGATTCGGGTTTCGGGTCGGGTAGTGTTAGGATTTTTTTTTAAAAACCAACATAGATATATATACATATTAAAAGGTTTTATGGATGGATTCGGAAACGGGATTGGGTTCAGGCTCGGGGTCGGGTTGGCAAACAAGATCCATGTCATTTAATATTTTAAAAAAGTTTCAAACCAACAATAATAACAATAATAAATATAATAATCTAGCAAAGTCAAATCAATCGACAAAATATAATTAAATCCAAAAATTCGGTAATCCCGAAATATGGGTTTTTCATTTTTTAATTAGATTTTTATAAATAAATTGTTATTATTATAGGTACTTGAATTTAAACCTAATTAGCTTGAAAATGAGCTCGTTAAGCTTGCAATCAAGCTTAATGAGCTTGAAATAAAGCTGAGCGAGCTTGAAATCAAGCTTAAAGCGTTTGATTTTGAGCTTATCGAGCTTGTTTATCAAGCTTGAATCAAGCTTGTTTATCAAGCCAATCTTGAGCTCAAACCAAGCCAAGCTCAAACTTAATATTAACAAGCTCAAGCCAAGCTCAAGCTCTAAAATAAAAAACTTATCAAGCTTGAGCTCGAGCTCGATTAATTCTAGTCAAGCCAAGCTCAAGATTACAAAAGCTTGGCTCGTTTGCAGCCCTACAAGCATCGCTCTCTTTTACTCTTTTCTTCCTTCGCATTATCCAGTGCGGCTTAAAAGACCAAGGTTGGTCATGGATCCCTATTGGGCCTTACAACCACCTAAGTAGAAACATAAACTCTCATTACATAAACATGGTTTCGACCATTTCTTTATGGTTATTACAGAGTGTACTAGAGTTTGAATCCAAGAGCCGAGTCAGAATTTTAGTTGACCTCAGGCTAAACTTAAAATAGCCTAATTTTTTTTAACAAAATAAATGTTGTGTCAGTATTGTCATGTACATATCTAATCGTGTCCGTACCATACCGTGTTTGGCTAATGTAGAATCGTGTCCAACAAAATTATCACGCCCCAGAACCAGAATACTGGAGATCAGGGGCGAAACAAAGCCAGCTACGTATATCAAGGTACGCCAGTACCCCAATGTACGATCAAAGCTGTCTAGAAGACAAGTGGGAAGACTCTAGCATGCCACTGACGACTCCTATGGTCGAACAAATCCTATCTCAATCCAACAACAACAAGTATCAAGAGTATATCAAATATGAAAGTAAAGAGGCGTCCCAAAATACTATATCATATATGATCATGAAGCTAGTGAATACAAAATGCTACACTAGCAAAGTACCAATATACATGATCACTATATCAGTTTAGATCTAATATAATACATCATGTTGACCGAAGTCTGAGAAAGTCTCAAAATAATAGGGCTAACACATGCCCTGGCTAACACCACCAAAATGAAATGAAACACGAGCGGCACAAAAAGGGAACCCACTCGCGAGGAGGAACAACCGCAGATTTAAGCAAGCGGCGGGTCATCCAGAGAAAGGTAGGGAGAATCCTCGGGCTCCAGCGATAAATCTGGCCAAACAAAACCAGTGGGGTCAGGCCCCAAATAGCAAGTACCACAAGGAAGCTCGAGGTGCACGACAAAATCCAACAACAACACAATAACATAATGACAGAAGTAAATAAATACGGATCGAGACTAGTGCAGTACCAATGCACGTATCTCAAGAATATAAATGACTGAATGAAAATACTGAACAATATAGCTATGGAACATAAAAAAATTCGATGAGCAATAAAGGGTTTAGGAACTACTAGGAATCGGAGCTACAACCCTTAAACCAAACAAGGACCGGGCTTATAGATCTTTTCCCTAGCAGAACTTAGCCTCTGGCCACTCACTGACACAATAGCATATAACGTAACACACAATCAAAAGTGCACGGCCAATCATTGCCTACGGCTTTCTATTATTAACTAGCTAGGGTTATCACAATCCTAATTACTAATATGCAAGTTGAGGATTTTCGTAACTATCTGACTGTAGATACCCGGATGTCCAGGGGTACGAGTAGTACATCTATTGTCCAACAAGACTGCTGGCAGATGAAACGTGTCTAGACTTGTAACATGAACAACCATATCATATACTTGTAAAAGAAAACATATAACTGACTGTGCCACAACCCGACACGACATGTGACTCGATCGTATATCAATACACGCAAACTTGGTAGGTCATGGAGCCCTTGCCTAGCAGGGTTGAGCCATGCCTCATGGGGCCCTTGGAGCTCGGGGTTGGTAGTGCGAATTTCCTTCTACAATGATCTACTTGAATTTACTAGTCATTTACCTTATCATATTCATGTCAAACTCTCAAGTCGTGGACACTCAAGAATTTCCTAAGATGACGTGTGTTATGTACGAGTAATTTGTAAGTTATCACTTACAAATATCCCCGTACTAACGTCACGTGATACACGGAACAATACTCACACTCGATTGTCCAGTGCCAAGATGCAAAAGATTAAACATTCAACAAGCTATATCCACGGTGTCAAGAAAGAACATGTACTCATATCTCGGGTCTACAAATCAATAAGAAAATCAAGTCATGAGTGCGCTTCTACGAGCCACTAAATCGAGCTAGGTATATACAGAAATCTGGAGTGCACCATGACAGGCCACTATCTATAATCTGGATATAGAACAATACGTGAACATAAGCATGTACCATGTATATAGAGTGTACAATCAATCTTTAACTATCCAAGGTCATCTAATCATGTTAAGAGTCCATTACAATCGAGAAACAATCAAAAACGGACAAAAACGGACAGAAACGGACAAAAACAGCCTAAAATAGCCTAACCGGATTATCCGACGGATTATTGCGGATTTCCGGCGGATTTTCCGAAGTGTAACAGCAAGTTTTGTGGTGCAAGTTCGGATTTTCCGACGAATTTTCGCAGATTTTCGACGGATTTTTCGAACCGTCACAGAAAGTTGATTTTTGAACTCAAAACTTGTTTCGGCCATAAAAACTTCGTTTTAAATCGAAATTCGGACTTTCAAAAGTCAAAATTGAATAGAATTGAATTTCCAACAACATGGAAGTATTAGTTTTAACAAATTAAAAAATTTGATAGATCAAAACTTCAAAATACTCAAAAATCATATCTAGAAACTCAGATCTACGCAATATTGTCGATCAAAACCAAAAGTGCTATATATTAAAGATGTTAACAATTTAGAGGAGCATATTATAGAACAATAAAACTTTAATTTTTATGAAAAATAAAATTTTAGCATGGTCATGTCACTTTTGAGCAAGATGTACTTGCCTAGGTTTTAGCAACCAAGCCTAATCTTCTACTCCACCACCAAGAGGGGCACGAAACCACACTCTAGGCCTCAAGGCCAAGCTTTTCCAAGCTTGAGGAAGAGAGAAGAGAGAAATGGTGAAGGAAAGAAAAGAGAGAGGAGAGAGAAACTCATAGGATATATATAGAAGGGGGAATTAATCTTAGCCGTTGGATCGTGATCCGTGTCAAAATCTAGATCAATCCTAGCCATTGAAAGAAAAACAATTGTCCATTGGATAATAGAATGCATCTATACTATTCACAAAAATATCTAAACACTATTCATCAAAATATCCAAAATACTATTCATGAAAATATCGGAAACACTATTCATGAAAATATCAGAAATCAAAAATATCTAAAATATGGAAAATCTGTCCGGGCGGTATGCCGTCGGTATACTCCGGTACACCATCGGTATGCCGGCCAAGGAGAAAATCTATAATTTGGGAAAATTTTAAAGCATTCCGAAAATCGAGAAAATACGAAATACAATACAAAATACGTATCCGTATATAAATACCGATACTGTGAGACGAGTCTCACAACTCTCCACAACTTAGAAAAATTCCGTCCTCGGAATTTCCTAAAGCCAGTCGAGCAAAAATACACATGCTAAAACAATGTAAAATCATAACACATCGAAAGAAAACATCCCGTGTACAAGTGATATTTGAGATACAGAATTTAAATAAATGCGGAAAATAATAAATACATACATATATATATATATATATATATATATATATATATATATATATATATAAAAATATATATATATATAATACAAGAAAATGGGGCATATGGAATAATATACCCCTGAGTCAGTTGAGTAGGGATTCGTCCTCGCTTGCCTACGCTGACTCACAAAGTGGACAAGGGCCAAGTCTCGAAGTAAGTCGGTACCAACGACTCAGTCGAAGACATGACTCTAATCCAGGACGCACCTACGTAGTCGGGATACATGATAGATATCGTGTATCACGAGATACGGAGGAAGATGAGTGGTACGAGAAACTCGCGTTCACTCGTCGAATATGTCAAGTCGACCATCGTATTCCGGGTATGAATGGAATACAAGGCCGTCAACGAAACCCAAGAATAAGAATGACTGAAGGAACACCTCAGAAGCTTACTAACAATCTGACTGCCCTCAGCCAACATCTGCTCAATGATAACAAACTCTCTCTGCCTATGCATCGGGACTGCTGCTTTTACCTGCTGCTGAATTTCATCTGACTTACTGGACCTGGAAAAACTGTGCCGAATGCTGACATCGAAACTGCTGAGACCGCGTCGGAAGGAGGTGCTGAACATGGGATCGGGATGACTTTATTAGCTGAACTAACTGGAGTGAAGTGAACTGAGCTGCCACCAGATGCTGAGATGGTACTGGTACCTGACTCTGTGGAGGCGGGATCTGACGTCGACATACTGCCTGAACCATGGAAGAAGACGGAGCAATAAAATCCTCAAAAGAAATATATAAGAAGGTTGGGTGTCCCTGAATGATAAGGACACGTGATATCAATAATGGACATGAATAGAACAAGGATATGTCAATCATGTTTACAGTTCAAGCAAAACGAGAATGTGATAAGAAAAGGTAGATCAAATGAAGACAAATATAGGATTGAGATTCTAACAAGATGAATCCCCCACAAGTCTGAAGACAGACCTGCATGGGCCACCAAAAAACCCTGTCACGCCCCAGAACCAGAATACTGGAGATCAGGGGCGAAACAAAGCCAGCTACGTATATCAAGGTACGCCAGTACCCCAATGTACGATCAAAGCTGTCTAGAAGACAAGTGGGAAGACTCTAGCATGCCACTGACGACTCCTATGGTCGAACAAATCCTATCTCAATCCAACAACAACAAGTATCAAGAGTATATCAAATATGAAAGTAAAGAGGCGTCCCAAAATACTATATCATACATGATTATGAAGCTAGTGAATACAAAATGCTACACTAGCAAAGTACCAATATACATGATCACTATATCAGTCTAGATCTAATATAATACATCATGTTGACCGAAGTCTGAGAAAGTCTCAAAATAATAGGGCTAACACATGCCTTGGCTAACACCACCAAAATGAAATGAAACACGAGCGGCACAAAAAGGGAACCCACTCGCGAGGAGGAACAACCGCAGATCTAAGCAGGCGGCGGGTCATCCAGAGAAAGGTAGGGAGAATCCTCGGGCTCCAGCGATAAATCTGGCCAAACAAAACCAGTGGGGTCAGGCCCCAAATAGCAAGTACCACAAGGAAGCTCGAGGTGCACGACAAAACCCAACAACAACACAATAACATAATGACAGAAGTAAATAAATACAGATCGAGACTAGTGCGGTACCAATGCACGTATCTCAAGAATATAAATGACTGAATGGAAATACTGAACAATATAGCTATGGAACATAAAAAAAATCCTATGAGCAATAAAGGGTTTAGGAACTACTATGAATCGGAGCTACAACCCTTAAACCAAACAAGGACCGGGGTTACAGATCTTTTCCCTAGCAGAACTTAGCCTCTGGCCACTCACTGACATAAGAGCATATAACGTAACACACAATCAAAAGTGCACGGCCAATCATTGCCTACGGCTTTTTATCAATAACTAACTAGGGTTATCACAATCCTAATTACTAATATGCAAGTTGAGGATTTTCGCAACTACCTGACTGCAGATACCCGGATGTCCAGGGGTACGAGTAGTACATCTATTGCCCAACAAGACTGCTGGCAGATGAAACGTGTCTAGACTTGTAACATGAACAACCATATCATATACTTGTAAAAGAAAATATATAACTAACTATGCCGCAACCCGGCACGACATGTGACTCGATCGTATATCAATACACGCAAACTTGGTAGGTCATGGAGCCCTTGACTAGCAGGGTTGAGCCATGCCTCATGGGGCCCTTGGAGCTCGGGGTTGGTAGTGCGAATTTCCTCCTACAATGATCTACTTGAATTTACTAGTCATTTACCTTATCATATTCATGTCAAACTCTCAAGTCGTGGACACTCAAGAATTTCCTAAGATGACGTGTGTTATGTACGAGTAATTTGTAAGTTATCACTTACGAACATCCCCGTACTAACATCACGTGATACACGGAACAATACTCACACTCGATTGTCCTGTGCCAAGATGCAATAGATTAAACATTCAACAAGCTATATCCACGGTGTCAAGAAAGAACATGTACTCATATCTTGAGTCTAGAAATCAATAAGAAAATCAAGTCATGATTGCGCTTCTATGAGCCACTAAATCGAGCTAGGCATATACAGAAATCTGGAGTGCACCATGACAGGCCACTATCTATAATCTGGATATAGAACAATACGTGAACATAAGCATGTACCATATATATAGAGTGTACAATCAATCTTTAACTATCCAAGGTCATCTAATCATGTTAAGAGTCCATTACAATCGAGAAACAATCAAAAACGGACAAAAACGGACAGAAACGGACAAAAACAGCCTAAAATAGCCTAACCGGATTATCCGACGGATTATTGCAGATTTTCGACGGATTTTCCGAAGTGTAACAGCAAATTTTGTGGTGCAAGTTCGGATTTTCCGACGGATTTCCGCGGATTTTCGACGGATTTTCCGAACCGTCACAGAAAGTTGATTTTTGAACTCAAAACTTGTTTCGGCCATAAAAACTTCGTTTTAAATCGAAATTCGGACTTTCAAAAGTCAAAATTGAATAGAATTGAATTTCCAACAACATGGAAGTATTAGTTTTCACAAATTAAAAAATTTGGTAGATCAAAACTTCAAAATACTCAAAAATTATATCTAGAAACTCAGATCTACGCAATATTGTCGATCAAAACCAAAAGTGCTATATACTAAAGATGTTAACAATTTAGAGGAGCATATTATAGAACAATAAAAATTTAATTTTTATGAAAAACAAAATTTTAGCATGGTCATGTCACTTTTGAGCAAGATGTACTTGCCTAGGTTTTAGCAACCAAGCCTAATCTTCTACTCCACCACCAAAAGGGACACGAAACCACACTCTAGGCCTCAAGGCCAAGCTTTCCCAAGCTTGAGGAAGAGAGAAGAGAGAAATGGTGAAGGAAAGAAAATAGAGAGGAGAGAGAAACTCATAGGATATATATAGAAGGAGAAATTAATCTTAGCCGTTGGATCGTGATCCGTGTCAAAATCTAGATCAATCCTAGCCATTGAAAGAAAAATAATTGTCCATTGGATAATAGAATGCATCTATACTATTCACAAAAATATCTAAACACTATTCATCAAAATATCCAAAATACTATTCATAAAAATATCGGAAACACTATTCACGTAAATATCCGAAATCGAAAATATCTAAAATATGAAAAATCTGTCCGGGCGGTATGCCGTCGGTATACTCTGGTACACCATCGGTATGCCGGCCAAGAAGAAAATCTATAATTTGGGAAAATTTTAAAGCATTCCGAAAATCAAAAAAATACGAAATACAATACAAAATACGTATCCGTATATAAATACCGATACTGTGAGACGAGTCTCACAATAATAAAATAAATGGAAACCAAACAAAAATTATTTAGTTTACCATATACTCTTTAGGCATAAACTCGAACACTAAAAGCCTTCAGTATCCTCTTCCACCATCAAAAGAGGATACGTGATGTAGCTGACCTTGCCGTTGGTGCAGAGATTCAGACGACGAGGGTAGTGCCAGTGGCGAGACTTCGACTTACCGGTTATAAGCTTATGTTCAAGCATATTTATTTTAAGGATTATTTTGTATAAGGGTAACATGTTTAGAACTAATTAGACATGGGTACTAGGTTTGTCCGTTTTAGATTTTGGGTACTCGAAACTTTTTAGTAACAAAATTGGACTTTCAGTGATGAAATGAATCTTTTAATTACGAATGTTTGTCAGTAAAATGTGCCACTAAAAAAAAGTACCAGGTTTAGGACCTAATTAGACTTTGGGTACTGGATTTGTCTATTTTAGGCTTTGGTACTCGAACTTTTTTAGTGACATTTTAGTGACGAAATTGCACTTTCGGTGATGAAATGAATATTTTAATGACGAACGTTCGTCACTAAAATGTGTCACTAAAAAGTCCGAGTACCCAAATTATAAAATGGACAAACCCAGTACTCAAAGTCTAATTAGGTCCTAAACTTTGTACACTTGTACAAAATAATCCTTTCATTTTAGTTGTGAACTTATCGAAATTATATGGATAGTCAAATATGGAGGAATAATATATTCTGTTTACAACTTCAAATAATTACGAAGTAATAACAACTGAATTTGTGTCAGTCACATGTATAGGCTATTGAGATTCTGCTTTCTTTCCACTTTCCATTGAACTTTGTTAGTCACAACCTATCAGCTGTATATGGAAGAGAGAGAGAGGGCTAGGAACTGGGTAAGAGTTGAGAGAGGCATTAATATAGGGTTGCGATTGGAGCTGGTGGGATACATATGTATAAGATTTTTTTCCTTGAAAATTTGGGGTGGGCTGGAGCCCACCCCATCCAACCGATACACCCGCCTACGTTTGAATCCACTCGGTTACGTTTAGCGAGATTATCTTTAACAGAAATGACATATTTTTTCTATAGAAATTTAAAGTTGTTTAATCATACTTGGAAGTTATCGACACCTACTATAATATAATGTATATATCAAGATATTCATTGACCTAACCCTATCCAGTTTTAACCCGATAAGGTTATTGTTGGGCCAACCCAATATAATTTTTTGATCTGTGCCGAGCCGAGTCTTGAACTAACATCCCAAACCCAACCTAGGCCCAAGATCCGGATAAGACGGTCAAGACTGGACTAAGCTGGGTCTGCGCCGACCCTAGGTTAGGTCTTAGTGGCCCGAATTTTATTTCAACAAAAAAAGACATGTACGCCTTTGTTTGACCCACTATTTAAAACAATTATAATGAAAATAGTAAACAAACAGAAAATTAAAAGTAGAATGATTCAAAAATAAGTTAATTTTAGTTATTTGAATTTTTCTACGTGTTTTTATTTATTTGTAGAAAAGCTAAAAGGTAACAAGTTCATCTTTACTTTTATCTTTAATATTCATTCTTCAAATTCAATTTCATGTCCAGCTTCTTTTGAATCTATGATGACGATCTTTGATATCTTCAAATCTTCGATATTTAAATAAATGGATCTTAGTGATCCTTAAGGCTTTGTCGCTTCATGCTCCAGCTTCTACATTGTCATCTATACTAAGATCTTGGAAGTCCAGTTCTATAACATTGACACTTTTATCTCTCAAGTGTTGAGTCCATTTTGTATATGAACCCCATCGTGCATACAAAAGTAGACTATCAAAGGTTTTGGTAGCAAAATGCTCCCCTTCTTGGTTAGCATTTGTGTACCTATAATAAAAGAAGATTTGGATGCTACCTTAGACAACGGGGCCACTAGAATATCTTGTGCCAAAGAAGAGTAGGGTAAGTCTTTTCATGTGTTCTGTAGTACTCTAAAGTAGAAAAGTGTGTTAAAGAAACGTCGTCATCTTCCCTATACGAGTTCAAATGAAGTGATAATTCTTGAATTGAGAGAGAAGAATATTTTTTATTCTTCCTTTTTGGGAGAAAAGAATGTTTTGGTTTATTCCTTTGTAGTATACTCATAACGTCAGATATTATAAGTTAAACTAGATGAGCTGCTACTACCTTGAACGGTTGAAACAGATCGATTCATCATATTTTTCATAATATAAACTAATTAATAATTTAAAAATTGTTAAATTTCTATTTTTTACTACCTACCTCAATGTTCGTATTTTTATGAAAATCTTCTAACAATACGTTACACTAACTAATTTTTTTAGGATCCAAAACGATAGCCAAACGAATGAGAGTGGAATATTTTATAAATTTTACTTCTTTTTAGTATGTAATCAATATTTTGCAAATAAATGATAAATATTGATGATTTCTATTATAGCTAAGGAGAAGTTGGATAATAAACTCTAGATAAGTATATTTAATGTTGTAAAATAATTCTAAAAACATGGAAAATGAAGTAGGAATTATCAAATCAGTCTCAGTTGATTGGTAATCACTACTTGAATTTATATTATTATAGTGTACATAATAGCATCTTTATATTTAATAGATGATTTTAACATCAAATAGGTATAATTTTATCAATATGACACATCCTTAACAAATCCTGAATGTCATCTTGTGTACATAACTTTTTGAGATTTGTTGTTTTCTTGATGAAGTGTTCAAATTAATTAGACAATTTATAATATTTTTAAAATTCAAGTAAAAATATTGAATGTATTCTATTACAATTAAATCATTAATATGACAAACATATCTTTATGAAAAAATTGTCCTTCTAGTATAGACAGAAGTTGGATTTTCAAACTATTAATACAATATAAGCATTACCAGAAGAAATTGAATACAAAATTTCCATCTCAGCTGCCATGTCAGATGCAATGTCAGCTACCACATAAGGATGGATGCTTTTGAGGGATTAAAAGTCACTTTTGTACCTTAATATTCATGATAGATTGCGATGATGTTGTAATACCCCAGTCCCAAAATACTTGGGACTAGATACGTACCATGCCAGCTGTATACATACGAGTAAATGAAATGCTCGTATGTATACATAAGCTGTAAAATGTAGAAAGCCATGCTCAAACTAAATCTCACACATAAATATGAAGTTTTAATGATATAATCAAATAGTCATTTGTACAAACGTTGGGCGGAGACATATCCACTACCAATAATTTAAAATAAGAAATATACAAGGAAGAATTTGTTAAGTGAAGCAAGCACAGTCTGGGAGCAATTGTCACAAAGGAAGGAACGACTTTAGCTAGAGCATCTGTAAGAAAACACGAAACACACACCTGGAGAAATCACCAGGTCCTCAGAGGGACATTACAAGACACATAATATCATGCCAATAAACTGAATAATAAAAGCTCAACAGAAAAGTATGCATGAGTAAAGGTTCCTAACCATTCTATGTGGAATGCACTTTAGAGGACAACGTTCTACGCAGAGGTTGTAACGGATTCACGCAAGCAAGTAATAAAGAGTGGCCAACAAGTAGCGCTCATCCGAGACACTATAGGTTGGGTAACATGTAGCGCTCATCCGAGACACTATCTCCCAAATGTGTGTAAAAATAAATGTAGTCCCTACGCTAGTAGCTGTTCCCTCCCCCCAATGATATTATACGTGTGTCGTAACCATGACACACAAACACGTGTCATTTCCACCACACTGTTTAATCCTTAATAACTGCCAAGTCTTCTACACAAATCTATTAGCAGTTATATCCTAACGCACGGCTTGCACGCATCGATGTACGGTCGATACGCAAGTACGAAGCTATATGCGACTCACAACTCACGCACAACTCGTGGCACATCGTGACAGTTTATGAGATGCTCTAATTATAGGGTAGTCCCTTAACTCTAAGCCAATTGCATAAAATATAGTAATTTGCATCCACATATAGTTTTGAAAGAACAACTCTATCTTTGCTAAAATAAGAAAAAGCATGCATGATATTGAGCAAGAAATTAAACAGTAAAGGCAAGGTATCTTGCCTGGTGTGTCATCTGGTGTGGTACGGTGATCTGTCCAGTTCCGTTTTGTCCATTTGCCATGTTTGATGTGAAGAAGTCCGAAGGAAATAAGTATGTGATTAGTCATGGTCAGAAGTCATATATTAAGAGGAAGATTTGATTTATGTAAAAGATATTTCTCAATTTAAAAATATGTATATATTTATATATTTACAATATATATATATATAAATATATATATATATATATATATATATATATATATATTATATATATATATATATATATATATATATATATATACATATATATAAAAAGAAAAAATATATATATATATACACATTTAGAAAAACATTCATAACTATCTAGGAAAAATATATTTTGTATTTGTTCAAAATCAATATTTTATTAAGAAAAATATTTTACATAATATATAAAATTTTAAGAAATTTATTTGAGGCTTAAAACTCTAAAAGTTCTTCAAACTGTAATTTTAGAAAACATTTATAACTTATTTATAATAATGGAAACTATATTTTATGGACCAAATTATTTGTTGGTAAATATTCCAAAAAATTATTTTAGATAAATACTTGAGAATTCAAAAAAATCAGTTTAGGTCAAAACTATAAATTAAATTTGGAATAATAGTAAAATATTTACGTTCTGAATCAGTTTTTGAAATTACATACCAATATACTTTTGTTACCAAAATTTAGAATTCATTATATATTTATTTGTTTTATGCAACACAATATTAAAGATAATAATAGTGATATTAATAAACATTTTAACAAAGTATACTTATACGTAATAATAATAATAATAATAATAATAATACTACTAATAACCGTAATAATAATAATAATAAAAATAATATTAATAATGATAATAAAAATAATAAAAAATAACAATGAACATGCTGCTGACCCTTTTTTAAAAAGAAAGTAAGTAAGAAGGAAAGGAGAGAGAGAGATAGTCGAGAGAGGGAGAGGGGAAGAGCGGGGAGAGGGGTTTACCAGGGCGGCTCCGGCGCGTCGGGCGCTCACGGTGGGAGGTGGAGGTGAGCCGGAGGCTCAGATCTGGGGCGGCGCGAGGGGGAACGCGGCGGATATGCACCGGCCGCGGAAGAACGGCGCGGCGGAGAGCGGGGGCTGTTCGAGCGGGCGGTGCGTCGGTAGTTGGACGCCGGCACCTCGTGGCGGCAACCGAGGTGTGGGGACGGCCACACACACACCGAGTCGGTACTGGTAGACCACGGACGATGGGTCGGCGGCGCTCGTCGGCAGGCAGAGGTATGGACGGTGGTGTTTGGGGTTTTGGTTTTTGGGTTTTTGGGGGTAGTTCAGAGCGGTGGTGGTAATGGCGACGGCGGTGGTGATTTCTGACGGTAGTGTGCCAAGGTGGAATTACCGGAGGGAAGAAATCCGTCGGTGATGATGGTGGCTGTAGTGGTTGTGGTTGTGTCGATGGGGTCGTGTGACGGGGCGGTGGTCCTCGGTTTTGGTGGTGACGATGATAGTGGGTTTGCTGGGCGATCGGTGGACGAGTTGGCTGGGACGGGGAATCGGGAAGGAGGGGTGATGGCAACGGTGATGGACGGGAGTTGGCCGGGATCAGGCGGGGATCGGTGACCGAGACGGCGCGACAGTGCTCAGGATTAGGTTTAGGGTTTGTTGTCGTCGTGTTTGGGCTGTCTGACACGGCAAAAACGGGGTCAGAAGATGTGTCCTACGCGACACGGGACAGTCAGCGTCCGGGTTTGTCGGATGAGTAAAAAAATTGTATATGTAGAAAGGAATAATTAGTGGATGAGAGGGAACACGGACACGATGCACAGATTTTTGGGTTGTGGAAATTCATGAAAAAGAGGACAAGTACCTCGCCTTTTATTGGAGGTGAGAATCCCATTAGGATAATGAGTTGGGGGATTTAAATTCTCCTATAGATAGTTCATAGTTTAATTCAAATTAATTTAAACTCATTTAATACCATCTTAAATTTAAAGCTATTTCAAAATAAGTAAACACAATCTTTTCTAATTTATTTTATCACGATCAATTAAATTTAAACCAAAACACTATTTTAAAATAATTTTTCGAATAATAAAATATTAATATTAAATAAATTTCAAAAATGCAATTATTTTCATGAATTTAAAGTCATGTATCTTGTATGTAAAAGATTATTTATGTAAAACATCATTTTTAAAATTATCAATTATATTTGTATAATAAAAGTAAATAGCTCTTTTTTATATTAAATCCATGTAGTTTGTAAATCGAATAATAAAGATAATATAAGTAAATAAATAAAATATTTACCATATGAAATTTGAATTCCATAATAAAATATTTTTATAAAATATGTACCTCGTACATATTCGTACTCGACGAGCAAATACAAAAAATTGTGAACTCGTACGCGACGTATAAATACGAAAAACAAAATAAACACCAAAAATAAAAATTGTAGTAAAAATTTAGGAGGTTTACAGATGTCCATGATCGGAAGAGACTAAAATTAGCAGTCTAAACTTGGAGATAAGAAAACAAGACTAATATGAGTATCTGGACTTATCAATGACTAGTGAGACAAAAATTAGTAGTCTGGATTTGAAAATAACCCTATGGATATCAATTCCCCCATGCTTGGCAATGATGATGCAACGACCCATCACACTTTTCTAGTGTGCAACTGACTACTTGTCTAACTTTACATTATCGGGATGCTTCTAGTTTTATTAAATAATAGACACTTTATAGATTTGACGATAACTTATGATACTATATATGAGAATAATTACGAGTGTTCTAGGTAGTATAAGTAATAAAGGAATGAAGTCTGGCTGTTGTTCTAAGCCACCCATTACCTATGTTCAGTAAAATCTTAGTCTAGTTTAGTCCAAAAAGTGATGTCTATTAACCCAAACATGATCGCAGTCAACCTAATCTTGATAATTAACAAATTGATATTTGTCATGATCTAACTCGACACATAAATCTCCATCAAGCTACAAATCAGACGATTATCACATATCAAGTCAGACGAACATCATCGAAGACTGCTCGACAAATACTGTTATAACTTGTAAACGGAGTCTGTATTTTTATACTTTTATTGAGTTTACGCTATTGTTGTACGTTGAGTCGCACTGAGTATCTCAACCATAGACTAGATAACCAAAAGCTCCATAAACAAAAGACCAAATTGTGAAAGCCCAAAATCAGCCCTTGAACATTCTGTCCCCAAGGAGGCAGAGTTCGGACCGAACTCTGCCCCCACACAGAGTTCGGGCCAAACTCTGTCCCCTAAATTCTAGGAGCTGATTTTTAGGGTATGCTCATTGCTAGTTGTCAAACGACAAATTTTTTGAATATTTTGGACGGAGTTCTGGCCGAACTCTGCCTCCCAGAACTAGTATAAATAGGCACCCATTTCTCTTATTTCAAATCATCCAATTTTCTTTTCTTCTCTACTCCTATAGCCTATACATCCTAAAGAGCTATACCCTTCTCATGTACTAGCCATAAACTTTCCAAGCCTACAAGGTGCTCAGTGTGAGTCAATTAGAAGTTTGTGTGCAAGAGTCTCAAAGAAGTCGTTTGGAAAATTCCAAGTTTCGCCTTTGCAATTTTGTAAGAAGTTGGCGTGCTCTTCTGAATGAAGGCACGTATTTGTACGCTATTTCATAAATAGTGGATTTCAATTCTGAGCAAGAGTTCTCAGGCCTGGGCTAGTCCTCCACGAGGGAAACCAAGTTAAAACTGCTGTGTTTGTGTATGCTCTCTGATCTTCATTTACTTTCCACACTTATACTCTGATTAATCTTTTGTTGGTTATACTTGAATAGAGTTAATTTTTTTAATTGATCATTATTGACACACATACTCTATTCACCGCCTTCTAGAGTTGCCTACACGTACTTCAATTGGTATCAGAGCCCTATTCTTTTGATACATGATTTACATCCAAGAGTTGATCCATGGCAACCACACAACCCATCTTTACCAACTATTGTGAGGGTCAATCCACAAATAGGCCACCCCTATTTGATGAAACCAACTACACATATTGGAAGACTAGGATAAGTTTTTATCTTAAGTCTTTAGACTTTGACCTGTGGACTGCAGTTACTGATGGCTACAAGAAACCTCCCAGAATAACTGTCGAGGGGAGTCTCGCCAAGAAATCCCACGACAAGTATACTGATCAGGAGAAGAAATAGGCAAGTCTAGATGCTAGGGCTATTAATGCTCTCTTCTGTGCTATAGACAGGACTGAATTCATCAGGGTCTCCATATGCACCACCTCGCACGAAGTATGGAAGCTTTTGGAGGTGACTTATGAAGGGACCACACAAGTCAAAGAATCAAAATTCAGTCGTCTGACACAGGAGTACGAGGCATTCAAGATGAAGCCAAATGAGACGATCACTCAAATGTTCCCCAGATTCCTCGACATCGTCAACCCGTTATCTTCCCTCGAAAAAGATTATTCCAACCATGAGAAGACACACAAAGTGCTACGAGGATTACCGAAGGTCTGGAATCCCAAAGTTACGACGATCATCGAAGGCAATGATCATACGGTCATGTCACTAGAAACTTTGATGGGAAAGCCGATGACACATGAGCTCGATCTAGAAGATTTCAAAAAAATAGCTCCAAAAGAGAAGAAGATTGCATTGAGAGCTCATCGCCGAAGAACCAGCTCAGAAGACACTGATAACGATGACTCCGAAGGTGACGATCAAGCTCTCTTAGTTCGAAACTTCAAGAAGTTTCTATGCTTCAACAAAAAGAAGAAAGAACAAAGAGACGGTGAGGAAGAACCCACCTGCTTCGGATGTAAGAGGACGGGACATGTCAAGAAAGATTGTCCCGTACGAAGAAAGAAAGCAGATACGAGAAGCCATACAAGAAGCCAACTACAAGAAAGTATGCCAACGCTAGCATCTGGCACGAAAGCGAGGCTAGTGATTCAGACGAGGAAGAGTACTCTCCAAACACGTCTAACGTCTGCCTAATGGCGACTTCAGATGAGGTAAAAGATTCTTTTAATGATTTCACATTTGATGAACTTGGTGATGCTTTTAGTGATCTATTTGAAGATCACAAAAAGGTACTCAATAAATATAAACATGCAAAGGATAAGATCAAGGACTATGAAACCGAGATCCATAGACTTTCATGTTTACTAGATAATATTAGAAATACTGCACCCATAGAAAATACTGTAGAGGTATCCAAGCTTAAATTAAGCTTACAAGATGCCGAATCAATCATTGAGAAACAAACACTTGATATCACCGCTTTAAACAAAGAACTTGCTGAAGAGAAAAATAAGTTCAAAATTGCTACAGGTAGAATACATGGTCTTACCACTAAATGTGATGAGTTAAATACCGTCTCCATAAAATTAGAGATTAAACTGGGCAAGCAGGTTATTCAACCCCAAATTCAGTCTCATAGTCACAACACTTACAAACACGAGATAGCTCAACACAAGAAAGCACGTCACCACAAGAACAATTGTCCACATGCTACACAAAATCATGCTTTTATGTACACCTATTCACTTGCAGCACGTAAAACACACATACACGTAAACACCATCATCATCCTGCTGCACTCAATCATTATCATCATCATGCTGTTGCACACAGTCACTATAATCACTCTACTGATGCACGTATCTTTCATCACCTAACTTATAAACATCACTATCAACATGCTCCTATCATAAACATGCATGCTAGATGTACATATTATGGTTTACGTGGACACATTTTAACATATTATAGAATTAGAAGATTAGTTGATAAAAATATATATGCATGGGTACCGAAGTCTAACCTTTCAGGACCCACAAGAATCTGGGTACCAAAGCTCACATCTACTCGTGGTGTAGGTGGACCTTCCCTCTTCAACTAAAAGCAAGTGGATTCTCGATAGTGGGTGCTCGTGACATATGACTGGAAATGCAAATCTATTTGCAACACTATCGATAAAAAATGAAGGATACATTTCCTTCGGCAATAACCTTAAAGGCTATATCATAGGTAACGGTGCAATTGGTTATCCTCCTTCTTCCGTTATTAACGATGTCTGTTTAGTGACCGAGTTAAAGCATAACTTGCTCAACATTAGTCCTCTTACTGATCATGGATATAATATTAACTTTGGAAAAACTAAATGCTTTATCTATGATAGATCAACTGGAGACATCGCTTTTGAGGGGATAAGGGAAGATAATATTTATATTTTCTATCTAGTGATACTAACAGTACAGGAAGATGCCTTTACTCTCACAAAGACGAAAAGCTCCTATGGCATCAGCGTCTTGGTCATGCCAATATGGATACTATATCCAGACTATCCACCAAGAAGCTAGTCAGAGGACTGCCGGATATCACATTCAAGAAAGACACGGTATGTGCCGAATGTGAAAAGAATAAGGCTACCAAATCTTTCTTTAAATCCATAAATACTGTAAGTACTACCCGACCATAGCAATTACTTCATATAGACTTATTTGGTCGTAGTAAAGTAGCCAGTCTTGGCGGAAAACTCTACGCTTTTGTCATTTTAGATAATTTTTCAAGATTTACTTGGGTTTTCTTTCTTACAAATAAAGGTGATACAATTTCTGTTTTCAAAGTATTTGCTAAAAAGGTCCAAAACAAAAAAGGCTACATGATTACTCGTATCCGAAGTGATCATGGTGGCGAATTCTGATTTTGAAAAGTTTTGTGATTCAAATGGTTTTAGTCATGAATTTTCATATCCAAGAACTCCTCAACAAAATGGTGTTGTGGAGCGGAAGAATAGAACTCTTGGCGATATGGCTAGAGTTATGCTAAATGAATTCTCTTTTTCGAAATACTTCTAGGCAGAAGCTGTCAGCACAACGTGCCATATTTTGAATAGGGTGTTGATTCGGCCAATTTTAAAGAAGACAAACTATGAGCTTTGGTTTGGTAGGATTCCTAATGTTTCTTACTTTAGAGTGTTCGGTTGTCGCTGCTTTATCCTGAATACCAAAGACAACTTAGGCAAATTTGATGCCAAAGCTGACGAAGGTATTCTTCTTGGCTATGCGGCCGAAAGTAAGTGATATAAGGTGTCCAACAAATGCTCCATGATTGTTGAAGAGTCTACTAATGTAACTTTTGATGAGGATAATAGTACAGCTGTCATTCCCGACGATGATGAACCGTCAACCTTTACACCTATAAATACAACGTCTGAAACCAGTTCTTCGGAGAAATTACCAAAGAAGTTTTACTTCACTCCCTCTCATCCAAAGAACTTGGTAATAGGTGAAGTAACAAAAGAGGTAACTACTCGATCTTCTGTAAGAGACACTATAGCTAGCACTGCATTCATTTCTCAAATAGAACCTAAAAATGTTTTAGAAGCTTTTAATGATGAATTTTGGATTTCTGCGATGCAAGAAGAACTCAACCAATTTGAAAGAAGCAAAGTTTGGAAACTTGTTCCTAAATCTACTGGCCACTCGATAATTGGCACTAAATGGGTTTTTCGTAACAAAGCAAATAAGGACGGTTCAGTCACTCGTAACGAAGCTCGTCTCGTAGCCCAAGGATACAACGAAGAGGATGGCATCGACTATGATGAGATGTATGCTCCTGTTGCTCGACTTGAATCCATTCGGATGCTTTGCACATTTATAAATTTTCAAAACTTTAAATTTTTTCAAATGGATGTGAAAAGTGATTTTCTAAACGGTTTTATCAAAGAAGAGGTTTTTGTCAAACAACTACCTGGTTTCAAAAATCACAAATTTTTCGATCACGTTTTTAAACTTGGAAATCTCTCTATGGCCTCAAACAAGCTCCTCGAGCATGGTATAATCGTCTTAATACTTTCTTACTTGATAAAGGTTTTTTAAAGGGGAAAATTGACACTACACTTTTTATAAAATCTCTTGATGACACAATTCTTTTAGTACAAATATATGTTGATGATATTATTTTTGGATCTACTAATGAGGGTCTATGCAAGGAATTTGCCAAGTGTATGCAGAACGAGTTCGAGATGAGCATGATGGGGGAGCTCAACTACTTCCTTGGACTGCAAATCAAACAACTCTCGCAAGACATCTTCATCAGTCAGTCAAAATATGTAAAGGATATGCTAAAAAAGTTTGAGCTTGACAGCATCAAACCGATCAGCACCCCTATGGCTACTACAACAAAGCTGGAACCTGATGAAAGCGGCTAACCGGTCGATCAACGTAAGTATCGAGGTATGATTGGTAGTTTATTATGTTTAACTTCTAGTCGCCCCGATATTTTGTTTAATGTTTGCTTATGTGCTAGATATCCAACCAATCTGAAGGAATCACACATGATCGCAGTTAAGCGTATCTTTAGATACCTTAAAGGAACTATTACGGTAGGCTTGCTGTCACGACCCGTACCCACTGTGAGGGTACGAGAACGTAACAGCGCCCAGCATACGCCGCAGTATCGGCTGTAGAACGCTGTTCTAGGTCATAAACTATAACTAACATAATACGAATACTCTCCATAAGGAGGCCAACACAGAGGTATAACTCAATCACAATCTATAGATAGAATATGGCACGATGAAATAGATAAAGAAATCCTCAACTGAGGTACAACAGAAATGAAATAACAAGTCTCACCAACTACCAATCTCAACATCTCTAAAATATACAACTCTGAAAATAAAGACAACAACTAAACATGAAAAGAACAGTCTAAGCTATCTACACTAAGCAAGGGTATCATCCTCAGCGGCTGCCTGAACCTCCCAGGGGTCCAGGTCGCGAGTGTCATCTAGGCAAGCTCCAAAGTAAGGGGTACAGGGTTCCTCATCATCCTCTGTAAAATTTTCTACAGGTCCAGTCAGGACAGGAGCGAGCACAAAACATCTCACGCAGTTTATATCAAGTTAGAAAATATAAAGCATGCAATAGAGTAAGGTACATGAAACGCTGAAAGAAGAATGTATAGGAAAAACAGTATAAATTTAATAACAGGAAATATCTATATATGATAAGTAAGAACTGTAAGCCAATTGTGATTTAGAGTACAATATGGTTATGTAAACGGTCTAGGACAATGCAATGGTAACTCCATTATACGTGGGTATACAATAGACATATACAATAGTTATACAATGTTGTACAATAGGATTTGAGTATATAACCAATTCTACTCCCCCTTCCCAATCAATACACAAGGATCCACTCCAGTTACGTTATCTTATACAATAGTGTACAATATTATACAATAGATGTACAATATTATATAATAGATGTACAATGTTATACAATGGTTGTACAATGTTATACAATAGTGTACAATGGTCTATTCCTGGAAATCATGTGATAATGAGAGTACAATATGCACAATGAGTATACAAGGATATGGGTATTCAAAAAATACAATATGTAAGTAAAACGCACATCACAATATATATTTAGTGAATATAAGGGGATAACATCCCAAAAGAAGATCCATATAGTACCAATCCGTGATAACAATCGTGTCAGCATCAAGTACAATAATCTAGAGCAAGAATGTAAATCCAGACAAGTATGAAATGGTCAGAGAATGTACTCGCCTGGTATCTGAAAAGCTGTGAAAATGTACTGTCTGAGATGAGGTACCTGGCTCCTAGTTAGAGCAACACAAGTCACAACAAGTCCAGAATGGTAATAAGATGCACTACAATGCGTTCTACATGAATCTAGGTCAATCTAGACCAAAGTCAACTCTTGGTCAACTCTGGTCAACCCTAGAAGTCAAACTAGGTCAACCAAGTCAAACCTAAGTCAAACTAGTCTATACCAGGATAACAAGGCTATTCTAAGTCTAACAAGACTACACTAGTCTATTCTAGGCTCAATAGCTATGCAGATACAACCATAGGCCATAGGCTAATAGACTAGGCCATGGGCCAATAGGCAATACCATGCTTAATCATCCTACAATACATCTATACACCTAACACATATATATATCTAATATATAATAAACATAGATATTATTATATACTCTAATATAGGAATACACATATATCTATTTATATAAGCTAATAGGAAATCACATATTGATGTGGCTATTCAATTTAACATAGCCTACACAACTTAATATAGAAACACATATTAGTATATAGACTAACCTACCATATACATACACATGTCAATACATATATATATACATATGTATAGAGAGGGGGGGACACATGTACATGTGTCCAAGTGTATGTGTGTGTGTGTGTGAGTGAAGCAAACAGTTAAGAAAACAGTGAGTTAGAGAGGGAATCATGTATGCTAGTGTGTGTGAACTCAAGTGTGTGATACATGTGTGTATGGTGTGACTTGATAGTGTGTGAGTCTTAGACACTAGGGTGTATGATAGATGCATGTGTGCTAATGTGTGTGTGTGACTGAAGTGAGAGTGTATACAATGTAAATTCTAAAATTAAACAGTAACATTAGGCTAAACAGTAAGGCATTTAAGTGTGTGTGTCATGCTAGAGTGTATATGTGATACATGGCATGTGAGTGTGGTGCCAAATGAGTGTCACAAGTACCAAGTGTGTGTGAGAGGCTACATGAAACAGTGGGACAGTAGGCTAACAGTGAAAACAGTCCAGACAAGTAAATCTCAGGTTTACTACACTGGAATCATGTAACATAGTTCACAAAACTCAATTAAACAGCCTAGTCAACTATACACTGATTAATACATGAAGAACATCTATTTCAGTTCAGCCAACACTCATTCCAGTTCAAAACAAACCCCCAAAATCAGTTTGCAACAGTCCACACTAATGCCCAGGTTAATACATTGAAGGACCCCAAAATCAGTTCAAAAGAACCCAAAAAAAAATTAGTAAACAGTCCAAGCAAAACCCAGTTTTCAATCCCTTCTTGCAATCACAGATTTTGAACCCAAACCATCCAAACCATCCCAAATTTGACACACCATTAGAAATCATGTAGGAGTACATGTTAGGGCTTTAATATCATGCAACTAACAGCATATAATAGGTTAAAATCGATGACAAAAACTATATCAAAAATCTGCAAAAACAGTGAACAATAGACTGAATATAGGATATCAGAAATTAATTGGAAAATATATAATTGATCTACCAAATTAAATTAAAATGAGAATTTAATGGTTGGTAATGCATCTACATATTGTGTACGTGTCAACAAGAGTTTGTGTCCACCCAAGTGGACACAAACGTGTCCAATCACATAAAATACGAAAACAGTGCACAAATAGACTGCTCCTCGTGCACGTATTCACGGTGTCCGTGTGTACGACACGACACGACACAACCCACGTGGTTGTGTCCTAGGGTCGACCTAGTATAGGGCTAGGGTTAGGACACCCTGCCACATGTCCACGATACGCGTGCGTGTGGTACGATACGCGTATCAGTAACCAAAAGTGACAGCCGACTGTGCAGTGTATTCCCCGTGCGCACGCTCGTGCGTGTCCGACACGACATGAGAGCTCGTGCAACTCGACACATGGGGTGGCAGACATTGCCCCTCGGTGTGTGTCAAGTATCAAGTATCCACGTCGCGTGTCCGTGTCGCAATCGCGCCCGAGAAGCAGGGCATGCACAGTGCCCGTGCACGCGCGCGTGCGACCCTGTGTTCGCGTATCCGTGTGGACTCGACACGACACTAAGACTACACAAAAAAACCTGAAATGTGTAATCGACATCAAACCCTAATTTCCTATTCAAACACTTTTCTAAAAATGACACGAAATGCCCATTGGGGCATTTCATCAAACACTTGGTATGTGACACTGATACGTATCCAAAAAGGACACGAAATGAACACGAATTTTAGGACTTCCTATTCCTATAGTTAGGTTAGGTCTAGGGCTCCCTAAATATGCAATAAAATCAAGATTTTATGAAGGGGATTGAAAGTTACCTATATATGTCAAAAACTTCAAAAAGCTTCAAAGAGAGGTGCTCCTCTTGATGGCCAAACTCCTCCAATTAGCTCCCAAATGAGAATACTCATAACCAACATCAAGAGGAGTAAAATTAGAACCCAATGCAATTGGTTTGGGTGAAAAAGAATTTAAAATGGATTTTCTATGATTTATTGAAGATGGGGGCTTACCTCTTTCTAAAACTTGGCAAAAATTCTAATGGAGGCTAGCCCTAACTTTGAGGGGTATTAAATAGGATGGGGGAGACTATTTTGACCAGCCATGGGCTGATTAGGATTAGGGTTTGGCTACATGGTGTGGGCCTATGGGCTTTAAGTCTCAAGTCATTAGTCATGACTTATGAAATCATAAGCCATTCTAGCCTAATCAATTCCTAATCTCTCCAAACAAGTTTCAATGAGTTAACCCTCACTAACTTAGGTCAAGCTAAGGTTACTTAATCTAATCAAGTGGCCATAACCTAGGTTAGTCTCTAGGTTAGTCTACCCAGTCAACACTAGTCAAAGTCAACCTAGTCAACCATCATTCAAATAATTCCAGAATAAATCCTAAAAATTCCCATAAATTCAAATAAATTATAATAAATTCAAATAACCCTAAAAATGTCAGAAAATACCCTAATCACATGGCTAGGCTCTAGGCTAGGCAGTCTCTACGGTTTTACTAGCAAAATACCAAAATCATAAGTCATGAATTTAAATAGTTTAAAAATAATTAAAAATTACTAAAAATCATAATATGAATAAATATCAATAAATAATAATTATAATTACAAAATTTCAAAATTACCCTCATTTTAGAAACTGGGTGTTACAATCCTACCCACCTTACAAAAATTTTGTCCTCGAAATTAAGATGATCGTACCCCCTTCTAGGTCAAACATAGTCAAAGATCAATCACTAGTCAATTTTCTCAACATCCTAGTACTTGGTCGGCAGCTTGTCAACTTCCTAGGATTTTACCTATGCTAGCTACCTAGTGTTGGCAACTAGAATTTAGCAAAAAGAGAAACTCTATAATAGGCTAACTCTCAGCTTTCCAATCCTATCAAGTCACCTATAACTAAATATCCAAAATCTAAGCACACAAATCCCAAATACCATATATACATAAGCTCAGGAACAACAACCCATAACATATATCCTAAGTATATCATTTACAATCTATATATATATATATATATATATATAGAACTCTCAGTCTTAGGTGAATCTTACAGCTATACACAAGGGCAGGCTCTGGTCACTGGGTGCCTCACTGGAAGGGTAAAGGAAAAATAATAAATCATCAAGGTTGTATGGCATACTAACATCCTATATGTGTAAACTGGTTGGTATTATAGATAACAGGAGAATTATCTGTAATGTGTTACTATTCTAACACCAATTCTAACTATCACCTCTAGGGTACAGACACTCTACAAGTCATCATATCATTATACTATGAAAGAACCACCTATGAATAAGCTCTACAAAACTAAATATCCCTACTCCTAACTTATTTATAACAACAGAAGGGTATGATGTTTAAAACCTTCTCAAGATACAATCTGTTAATCATATACGTCTGTCCAAAATCATGTTGTCCAGAGTCTTCATCATGCTAGTGAGCAAGGCTACGATAATCAAAGAGTCCTTGACTAAGGTACGTACCTCTAGGTTCATGGTATTTAAAATTTTCGTATTACCGCATGCGACGGCAAAAACCTTAAATTTCTATACCCGAGAAATACATCCAAAATCTGACTACATGTCCTCACTATGCCAACTAACATGACTATCGAAGATTCTAGATCCCATGATTTAGGTGACCTAGCCCATATGATTTTTTTAAAGAAAAACAAACATAACAAAAGAACAATATGACAAAATTAATCAATCAACAAGGAACATATGGAATCGGATTTCAAGGTAGTTATAAAAGACAATTTCGGGAATGGAATTGAGAAGAACGGAACTTGCAGTAAGATCTCCAATGATCTGTGCATCCTTGACTGTCCTGACGATAGCTCGCCCTGCTGGTTTTCCCCGGTCTGCTGCTGATGCTGCATAAACTGTTGTTGCTGAGAAAATCGGAAATAACGAGAAAAAGTCTCTGTACAGACAGAGGTGCACCTCCAATGTAGCAGAAACGCCAATATGAGTCGGCACAATAGGAGCTACGGTCTCGAGGCCCTGATGAACAGGACGAGAGGTGGCCAGCCTCTCGATAGTATCCCCCGAACCGGAGCGATGAGATCGTGTCTTCATAACCATCATGAAGACAGATCAAACCAAGAAGCAATTACTGAGAATGAAGCAAAAAATTAAGGGAGGACAGTTTATATCCAAAGGAAAAACAATAAGCAGCAAATTTGGATAAAAGGAATCTGATTAAGAGTTTTTCCTAATGTGATTGAGTACCTCAAAATAATCCTAATCCTACTACAGGCTGTAGTGATACTCTAATTCGAATACCACTACATAAACTCGACCTGCATGGGCCACCACTAAAAACGTGTCACGACCCGCACCCACTGTAAGGGTACGAGAACGTAACAGCGCCCAACCTATGCCGCAGTGTCGGTGGTAGAATGCTGTTCTAGGTCATGAACTATAACTAACATAATACGAATACTCTCCATAAGGAGGCCAACACAGAGGTATAACTCAATCACAATCTATAGATAGAATATGGCACGATGAAATAGATAAAAAAAATCCTCAACCGAGGTACAACAGAAATAAAATAACAAGTCTCACCAACTACCAGTCTCAACATCTCTAAAATATACAACTCTGAAAATAAAGACAACAGCTAAACATGAAAAGAATAGCCTAAGCTATCTACACTAAGCAAGGGTATCATCCTCAGCAGCTGCCTGAACCTTCCAGGGGTCCAGGTCGCGAGTGTCATCTAGACAAGCTCTAAAGTAAGGGGTGCAGGGTTCCTCATCATCCTCTGTAAAAATTTTAACAGGTCCAGTCAGGACAGGAGCGAGCACAAAACATCTCACGCAGTTCATATCAAGTTAGAAAATATAAAGCATGCAATAGAGTAAGGTACATGAAACGTTGAAAGAAGAATGTATATGAAAAACAGTAGAGATTTAATAACAGAAAATATCTATATATGATAAGTAAGAACTGTAAGCCAACTATGATTTAGAGTACAATACGGTTATATAAACAGTCTAGGACAATGCAATGGTAACTCCATTGTACGTGGGTGTACAATAGACATATATAATAGTTATATAAAGTTTTACAATAAGATTTGAGTACATAACCAATTCTACTCCTCCCCCAATTAATACACAAGGATCCACTCCATTTACGTTATCTTATACAATAGTGTACAATATTATACAATAGATGTACAATATTTTATAATAGATGTACAATATTATACAATGGTTGTACAATATTATACAATAGTGTACAATGGTCTATCCCTGGAACTCATGTGATGAGAGTACAATATGCACAATGAGTATACAAGGATATGGGTATTCAATAAATACAATATGTAAGTGAAACGCACATCACAATATGTATTTAGTGAATACAAGGGGATAACATCCTAAAAGAAGATCCATATAGTACTAATTCGTAATAACAATTGTGTCAGTATCAAGTACAGTAATCTAGAGCAAGAATGTAAATTCAGACAAGTATGAAATGGTCAGAGAATGTACTCACCTGGTATCTGAATAGCTGTAAAAATGTACTATCCAAGATGAGGTACCTGACTCCTAGTTAGAGCAACACAAGTCACAACAAGTCCAGAATGGTAATAAGATGCACTACAATGCGTTCTATACGAATCTAGGTCAATCTAGACCAAAGTCAACTCTTGGTCAACCCTAGAAGTCAAACTAGGTCAACCAAGTCAAACCTAAGTCAAACTAGTCTATACTAGGCTAACAAGGCTATTCTAAGTCTAATAAGACTACACTAGTCTATTCTAGGCTCACTAGCTAAGCAGATACAACCATAGGCCATAGGCTAATAGACTAGGCCATGGGTCAATTGTCAATACCATGCTTAATCATCCTATAAAACATCTATACACCTAACACACATATATATATATATCTAATATATAATAAACATAGATATCATTATATACTCTAATATAGGAATACACATATATCTATTTATATAAGCTAATAGGAAATCACATATTGATGTGGCTATTCAATTTAACATAGCCTACACAACTTAATATAGAAAACACATATTAGTATATAGACTAACCTACCATATACATACACATGTCAATACATATACATATACATATGTATAGAGGGGGGGGGGGGGACACATGTACATGTGTCCAAGTGTATGTGTGTGTGTGTGTGAGTGAAGCAAACAGTTAAGAAAACATTGAGTTAGAGAGGGAATCATGTATGCTAGTGTGTGTGAACTCAAGTGTGTGATACATGTGTGTATGGTGTGACTTGATAGTGTGTGAGTCTTAGACACTAGGGTGTGTGATAGATGCATGTGTGCTAATGTGTGTGTGTGAGTGAAGTGAGAGTGTATACAATGTAAATTCTGAAATTAAACAGTGACATTAGGCTAAACAGTGAGGCATTTAAGTGTGTGTGTCATGCTAGAGTGTGTGTGTGATACATGGCATATGTGTGTGGTGCCAAGTGAGTGTCACAAGTACCAAGTGTGTGTGAGAGGCTATATGAAACAGTGGGACAGTAGGCTAACAGTAAAAATAGTCCAGACAAGTAAATCTCAGGTTTACTACACTGGAATCATGTAACATAGTTCACAAAACTCAATTAAACAGCCTAGTCAACTATACACTGATTAATACATGAAGAACATCTATTTCAATTCAGCCAACACTCATTCCAGTTCAAAACAAACCCCCAAAATCAGTTTGCAACAGTCCACACTAATGCCCAGGTTAATACATTGAAGGACCCCAAAATCAGTTCAAAATAACCAAAAAAAAATTAGTAAACAGTCCAAGCAAAACCCAGTTTTCAATCCCTTCTTGCAATCACAGATTTTGAACCCAAACCACATCCAAACCATCCCAAATTTGACACACCATTAGAAATCATGTAGGAGTAAATGTTAGGGCTTTAATATCATGCAATTAACGGCATATAATAGGTTAAAATCGATGACAAAAACTATATCAAAAATCTGCGAAAACAGGAAACAATAGACTGAATATAGGATATCAGAAATTAATTGGGAAATGGAGAATTGATCTACCAAATCAAATTAAAATGAGAATTAAATGGTTGGTAATGCATCTACATATTGTGTACGTGTCACACAAGAGTTTGTGTCCACCCAAGTGGACACAAACGTGTCCAATCACATAAAATACGAAAACAATGCACAAATAGACTGCTCCTCGTGCACGTGTTCACGGTGTCCGTGTGCACGACACGACACGACACAACCCACGTGGTTGTGTCCTAGGGTCGACCTAGTATAGGGCTAGGGTTAGGATACCCTGCCACGTGTCCACGTTATGCGTGCGTGTGGTACGACACGCATATCAGTGACCAAAAGTGACAGCCGACTGTGCAGTGTATTCCCCGTGTGCACGCTCGTGCGTGTCCGACACGACACGAGAGCTCGTATAACTTGACACACGGGGTGGCAGACATCGCCCCTCGGAGTGTGTCAAGTATCAAGTGTCAACATCGCGTGTCCGTATCGCAATCGCGCCCGAGCAGCAGGGCATGCACAGTGCCCGTGCACACGCACGCGCGACCCTGTGTTCGTATATCTGTGTGGACTCGACAAGACACTAAGACTACACAAAAATACTAGAAACCTGTAAGCGACATCAAACCCTAATTTCCTATTCAAACACTTTCCTAAAAATCACACGAAATGCCCATTGGGGCATTTCATCAAACACTTGGTTTGTGACACTGATACGTGTCCAAAAAGGACACAAAATGGACACAAATTTTAGGGCTTCCTATTCCTACAGTTAGGTTAGGTCTAGGGCTCCCTAAATATGCAATAAAATCAAGATTCTATGGAGGGGATTGAAAGTTACCTATATGTGTCAAATCCTTCAAAAAGCTTCAAAGAGAGGTGCTCCTCTTGATGGCCAAACTCCTCCAATTAGCTCCGAAGCTGAGAATACTCATAACTAATAGCAAAAGGAGTAAAATTAAAACCCAATGCAATTGGTTTGGGGGAAAAAGGATTTAAAATGGATTTTCTATGATTTATTGAAGATGGGGGCTTACTTCTTTCTAAAACTTGGCAAAAATCCTAATGGAGGCTAGCCCTAACTTTGAAGGGTATTAAATTGGATGGGGGAGACTATTATGACCAGCCATGGGCTGATTAGGATTAGGGTTTTTCTACATGGTGTGGGCCTATGGGCTTTAAGTCTCAAGTCATTAGTCATGACTTATGAAATCATAAGCCATTCTAGCCTAATCAATTCCTAATCTCTCCAAACAAGTTTCAATGAGTTAACCCTCACTAACTTAGGTCAAGCTAAGGTTACTTAACCTAACCAAGTGGCCATAACCTAGGTTAGTCTCTAGGTTAGTCTACCTAGTCAACACTAGTCAAAGTCAACCTAGTCAACCATCATTCAAATAATTCCAGAATAAATCCTAAAATTCCCATAAATTCAAATAAATTATAATAAATTCAAACGACCCTAAAATGTTAGAAAATACCCTAATCACATGGCTAGACTCTAGGATAGGCAGTCTCTACGGTTTTACTAGCAAAACACCAAAATCATAAGTCATAAATTTAAATAGTTTAAAAATAATTAAAAATTACTAAAATCATAATATGAAATAAATATCAATAAATAATAATTATAATTACAAAATTTCAAAATTACTCTCATTTTAGAAACTGGGTGTTATAATTGCGGTATCCCAAAACCACTTCCTTTGACTTAATTAATCGGATATTCCGATGCTGATTTTATGGGATACAAAGTCGACCGTAAGAGTACCAGCAGCACGTGTCATTTCCTAGAAAAGGCGTTATTCTCATGGTTTAGCAAGAAGTAGAACTCTGTCACACTATCCACAACGAAAGCTGAATATATCACAGCTTGTCGTTGCTGTGTACAGATTCTGTGGATGAAGCAAACCCTTGAAGACTACAACTATTTTTCAAGCACATACCTATCTTCTATGATAACACTAGTGCAATTAATCTGACCAAGAACCCAGTATGCCACTCACGCACAAAACACATAGAGATTAGACATCACTTTCTGCGTGATCATCAACAACAAGGCACAATTAATTTAGAGTTCAAAGACACCGCACATCAGCTAGCCGACTTCTTTACCAAACCACTGGGCGAAGAGCGCTTCAATTTCCTTTGTCGTGAGTTAGAAATTTTGGATGCAACAGTCATAAAATAAATTGGACCTGCGTAAATAACGATCATGACATATATTTTATGGTGACTTTGCTATAGGTACAAGCCGAAAGGGTCCTTCTGACAACAAGGCGTAAAAGCCTAAGCGACACGGTACACTAATCTTCGGACTACCGCTAGCTGGGATCCGGCCCTATAGCTACCCCATGGCAGTTTCATCATAATGATCGCTGTCTTAAACCATTATTTATTATATGGCTTAATTATTTTTATGACTTATTTAATTCAAACTTTCAAATTCTAAACGTTTTCTCTCAAAACTTACCTATTTTTTCAAACTTTCATGTGTTCTGGAACATGGAGGCAGAGTTCGGGCTGAACTCTGCCCCACACAGAGTTCGGGTCGAACTCTGTGTCTATGTTCACAGAACCTCCTTTGGTTCTCAGCCATCCATCTTTTTGATCCGATGGTCAGGATTTCACCCGACCTGCTGCCCCCAAAGCACTTAAACCCGTGAAAACCCCCTCTCCTCACTTGCATCTTCTTCCATCTTCCTCCAAACATATTTTTTCTCAAACCCTAACCCTAGAAATCTAATTTTAGGGCTCCTCTCCTTTCCAAACTCAAGATCTAAGGCTTTTGAGGGGATCTCTTCCATCTCCCATCATTTGGGTGAGGTATAATTTCCTTTTGTCCTCTATTTTCCCTTTCAAATTTATTTTCTCTATGGCTCCAAGACTCCTTGGTAGAGGTAAGATAAGAAGGAGTGATGGTGCATCATCTTCCTATCCTCCTCCTCTTCTTGCTCCTGCAATCCATACTTTATTCAATCCACCACCACCACAAGACCCCAACACCCTCAATAAAAAACTATTTGTATCATTGGATCCGTCCAATGAATGGTTTTTTGATTTTCGATCACGAAGCGAATTTGCGGAACATCCGATAAATTTACTATCTTTTCGGATTATGATTCCTTGTTTCATGATTTGTGCTTAGATGAATTAGTTACTACTTCATCTATCATTTATTTAAATGCGATACAAATATTCTATTGCAACTTAACTTTTGACGAAACATGAATTTATTCCCGTGTCGCCGGTATCGATATTTCGTTTGATGACTTTGAGCTTGCTGACTATTTTAAGATCCCAGAACCTAATTCTTGAGAAAAACTTATCGATGCCCGACAATTTCAAATTTCCAACGGATCTTCGCTTGAGAGCTTCAAGGATGACTTGTGTACCCCTAACACTCGTCCCCACAAGCTACGGGCAAAATTCCTCAACCCGTACTTTTATAAACTTCATCAGATTCTTTTCTCCATCATCTTGCCCAAAGCGGGATCGACTGATGAAGTGTCCTACCTTAAGATTTTTACTCTTTACCATCTCCACTTCCATGTCCCATTCAACTTTTATCGAATGATGATGGACTGGATGATTCGTGCAAGGACGAAATCCTGAGCATTGGTTTACGCCATGTATTTGCCAATGATCTTTCGTGCTTTCCAAATTCCACTCGATGAGTGTTAGTTTTCTCCCTGCCCCTGCCTATCCGTCCAAGGCGCGGAGGCTTCTAGCTGTTGTTGAGTCCCCTGCTGAGCCTGAGCACTCTGAGTCTGATGTTCGTGCTGATCCTCATAATCTTGGTGACCCTGAGCCCGAGCCACCTGCTACCCTTGAGTCCCTTCAGACTATGCTGAGAGATCGTTTCCACTTGGAGGACGATCGCTGGATTCAGATGGATTATCGTACTACCCTACAGATGACGGCCATCAGCAACACCCTGCATGACATCTAGTACTCCCTGGCTACCCCATCTTACAGTGTCGTATCCCATGGTACGGGACCCTTTTCGCGAATGTTTCTGTGTCAACGATACTTGGGTCAAGAGGTACCTGGTTCCGAATGCAGTATTTATTGATCCACGTCGCTCTGCCAGCGGCCCATCTGATTCTGCTGGACCTTCCATGCTCCGTGACGGCCGTGGTCCCCTTTATAATGCTGCTACTGATGTTTAGGATTTACTTTATTTCTTCACTTTGTAGTTTCATTCAGTTTTATGTAGTTGACAACTTTGCATTGTACTTCTTTATGCTTAGCTTCTGTTTGGTTTATTACTTGCTAGTTATCTCTTACTTTGGATTTGAGCCTATGTTGTGTGAATGCATATTTTCTCCTTGATTATTCTTTATGGAGGAGCATATATTTCATTTTGTTAAATGCCAAAGGGGAAGAATATGTGATATTTGCTTGTTTTGGGAGCATTGGATAAATATTGTGATATGTGTATGGATATTTATTTTAAAGCTTCAATTCATATTATGCTTGGACAAGTACTTGTATCAGGACTTCTCTATTTACGGGGGAGTCGACATGTCCATCTATGGGGAGCTATATATGTGTCCAGGTATGAATGTTATGACACGCAAATATCACAATTTTGTCAATTATCAAAATAGGGAAGATTGTTGACCCAAAATGGATCGCAGTCAACCTAATCTTGATAATTAAGAAATCGATATTTGTCATGATCTAACTCGACACATAAATCTCCATCAAGCTACAAATCAGACGATTATCACATATCAAGTCAGACGAACATCATCGACGACTGCTCGCCAAATACTATTGTAACTTGTAAATGGAGTCTGTAATTTTACACTTTTATTGAGTCTAGGCTATTATAAGTTGAGTCGCACTGAGTATCTTAACCATAGACTAGCTAACCAAAAGCTCCACAAATAAAAGACCAAATTGCCAAAGCCTAAAATCAGCCTATAAACATTCTGTCCCAAGGAGGCAGAGTTCGGGCCGAACACTGTCCCCTAAATTCTAGGAGCTGATTTTTAGGGTATGCTCATTGCTAGTTGTCCAACGGCCAAATTTGAATATTTTGGACAGAGTTCTGGCCGAACTCTGCCTCCCAGAACTAGTATAAATAGGTACCCATTTCTCTTATTTCAAATCATCCAATCTTCTCTTCTTCTCTACTCCTATAGCCTATACATCCTAAAGAGCTATACCCTTCTCATCTACTAGCCACAAGACTTCCCAAGCCTATAAGGTGCTCAGTGCGAGTCGACTAGAAGTTTGTGTGCAAGAGTCTCAAAGAAGTCGCTTGGAATATTCCAAGTTTGCCTCTGCGATTTTGTAAGAAGTTGGCGTGCTCTTGAATAAAGGCACGTGTTTGTACGCTATTTCACAAATAGGGATTTCAAAACTGAGCAAGAGTTCTCAGGCCTGGACTAGTCCTCAATAGGGAAATTGGGTTAAAACTGCTGTGTTTGCATATGCTATCTGATCTTCATTTACTTTTCGCACTTATTCTCCGATTAATCTTTTGTTGGTTATACTTGAATAGAGTTAATTATTTTTAATTGTTCATTATTGACACACATACTCTATTCACCCACTCTAGAGTTGCCTACACGTACTTTAATGTTTAACCCATGCTTTCAAATTTATTAATATATATCAGTAGCTAAACTTTACTTATTTTTAATTTTCTTATAATGTAACTTGCATGATCAAATAATTCCTTTTTTTCTCGTAAACCTGTAGTATATGTTAGTCTAATGATTAAATTGGTTTTTATTATGTTTAATCTATTAAGTTTAGTATTATAAAATCATAATAATCATACAATCGCTATATTGTTTATACTTGAACTTGGTATTGTTCTAGTATGAATTAATTTTATCATCCTTGCTACTATGGTATTGTTTTGTTCGCGTAACATGTATTTACAGAAGAATAATAAGCAAGATTAATCCTGTATGTAATAAAGAAATCGTGATGGAACAAAGATACCTCAAGTCCAAATATTTCTCTGAACTTCCTATGATATCTTCGGAGCCACGCATTCGGAGTTCCACCCCCAGAAGCTATTTATATTTTTCAGATCTGATTAGCTTTGGACACCTTCCATCAGAAGAAAAAACTACCATTCAGACAAATAAAGAATCCAAACTATCAAGACATCATGCTCACTGTAATATTTTTTTATTCTTATATCTCTAGGATTATTTGTAATGAGATAAAATGAATGCTAAACCAAAATCCAGCCAAATATCCAATTCCTGAACCATAATATCAGACTTGTATACCGTCAGTATACTGCTAGCGATATACTTACGTATACTAGTAAAAACCCAGCTTTCAAACTGACCACCCCAGCATAAGCAAAAATCTTCAGTCTGGTATACTGTATACTTCGACACATATGGTATATCGTTTACTTATTTTATGTCAGCAATAAATGCTACAACAACTATAAAATTACCCATTTTATAGTCATTACTATACAGAGCGATATACCGATGGTATACTGCCTGTATAATAATGACTCTATTAATTATGGTTTTTTTATATGTTATATCAGAACCAAATTACCCTTATTTGTTCCTACTTCTTGGAGCCTCAACTTTGTATCTTCTATATAGGAAACCTCTCAACATAAAAGAACTTTTATTTGCCAAATCTATTTGAGATTAGAGTTTTCATTGAGTTATAATTGGATATTCAATCTATTGTAAGAAGATCAAAACTATTTCTTGCAAGAGGTTGAAGTCCTCAAGCCTTTGTGTCAAAGCTTATGTATAAGTCGGCAAGCCTTCGAATAAAAGTTCGTGTGCAAGAAGTCAGTGATGCCTTCAGTTAGTGCTCACAAGTGTAACTATTTTTTATAATAGATGATTAAAGTTGGAGAGTGTTTCAGGATAGAGTCTTTCACAGAGGTTACAAGGATACATCGGGTGTTGGTGTTCTTGTCTTATTTTTAGCACATTTTAAATTTCCAAAACGTTTAATTGTGCTTAATTAGTAGTTAAACCATATTTTCTCCCTCTTTAGGGTGCTTTCAGTAATGAGCTCTTGTCTCTGTCCCTCTCTTTACCTCACACACACCCTCTTAATATACCTACCAGTTTATTTGCACTTAGTCCCCAAGAACTTGTAAAAAAAATTTGTAGTCTAGCTCCAAAAAACTATAACTTTAGTATCTTCCAACGATAAGATATTCCAAGTTAACTTCTATAAAGAAATAGAAGGCAAATACATAGGACTACTGTGATGGGCGAAAGATCTGAACATGTATGCCTTAATAGACTATAATTTATTAATCTTTTCGCTAGCGTGGGAACACAGTATTCACCTTTCAGCATCCTTGTTAGAATTACATGTTGTAAGATGACATATACTTATGGTTCTTATACGGTTGTTAAAATATGATCAGTATGAGAACCATAAGGATATGCTTTCACATAACATATGTTATTTGTGAACATCATGTTGCCACGATAGCGAAAGACTAATAAGTCATAGTCTTTTAAGAAATGCACATTCAGATCCTTCCCATCCTTTTTTCCTACTATTTTTGGTACAAATCAACATGACATATCTTGCCTTTTGTAGTCACTAAATTAAGTTACAGTCTTAACTGCATAGTCCATAAAATATTCTTTGTAAGTTCATCAGGAACTAAATATACAAATAAACTAGAAATATTAGAAAATTAAAGGGGAATATAAATGCATCTATGCAATTACTCTTTGGCGAAGGCGGAAGCATCTATGGAACCGACTCCACAGCAAAGGCGGACATAGTCATAGGTATATTAAATAATTTTTCTATTTGAACAATTGTTGCATTTATTCATAAGGCTGGATATATTGTATGAGAACATATTGTATCAAAGTAACCTTTGGGTATTGCATACTCTTTGTCTATTGTGTACTCTATGTGGTTTATTATCTACGTCATATCAAACGTACTATCTTTTTATTATTTATTGTCTCCATATCATTTTTTACTTATTTTAGTATTAGCGACATATTGTGACGTTGATCGACGTAAAAGGATGTTTCTAAATTTTATTCAGATGTCGCTATATGTATTAAGACATCGCTAAACATCGCTGGTATGTTGTTATATGGGATACAAATTGGAAGGATTTACGACATATAAAGAAATACTATATGTCGCTGAATTTTAAAAAATAGACAACTACAAGAAAAATGGCTTTTCATGGTGGTTTTTCCCCATCAAGAAATTATATTCTTGACAGTTTTGGATCCGTCATCTAGGCCCCGCCAAGAAAAGTCACTAGTTTTCTTGACGGTCTCTATATTTATGTTTCTTGACGATTTTAAATCGTCAAGGAAAAATATGTCTTGACCGTTTTAAACCGTCAAGTAAACGTATAGAAAAAAATGTTAAGGAAAATAAGAACTTTTCTTGACTGTGGCATAGATGACGAGTAATATCCGTCAAGAAAGTCCTTTCTTGACGGTGAAAAATCGTTAAGAAAAACATTTATTAATGTTTAAAAACTGTCATAAAACCCTTTTCTTGATGTTTAAAAACCGTCAAGAAACCATGTATTGATCTTAAAAAAACATTACGTTGACGTTTTACAATAGTCAAGAGAAACCTGTGTAGGACCGTTGAACACCTATAGAGGGGGGTGAATAGAGTGAGTGCTAGTGCAGCGGAATAAATCACCACTTAAAACATTAAAAGCAGATCACTATGGCATTGAATAAAGAGACAATAATAAATGTAGCAAGAGATCAAAGAATCAAACTCAGAGAACACCGAGGACTAATCCAATCGCAGGTACTCTTTTCTGCTGTTAATCTACTATTCACAAGCTAATTGAGAGCTTGTAGTCTCTTTACAAGACTGTACTTGGTGACAAGGGTACGACCAACTTCACAACACCGTGCTTGGTGACGAGCACAAGACTAGCTCCTAAAAAAAATAATTTTGAACATGAACGACCTCTTTACAACTCTGAGAACCAAAGAACTCTAAATCAAATCGATATTACTGGCTTTGGCTAAGAGATGTATAGATGGAGTATGAAAGCTTTTAGAACACTAAAAAATACTTTAGGAATAGATAAAGAGAAGAAAAATTGAGTGTTTTGAAAAGGAAAATTTCTTTTCTATTTGTAGGTGTTTTTGAGAACCGAACTCGGGCAGAGTTCGGGTGGAGTTCCGATGCAAAGATTTTGCAAACGAACGTTGCATGCAGATTTGGAGTTAACAAACATTTGAATATGAAACAACCGAACTAGGTCCGAACTCGGACCAAACGCGGCTTGAGTTCTATCTAAGTTCATCTAGTAATGTTTTGTCAAAATCTGTTGCATAGGATAAATGAAACTTTTGGTAAGTGGACTTTGAATGAATGGGTAGCTTTATAGATGAGTGGAATGTGAATAACCTAAGCCAGTAATACGTAGTCGATTTTATAATTTGCATTCTAGACTCATTAAAGGATAAAATACATAATAAACTATAAATGACTCAGAATGTTTTCAGTGCATAAGTACATCGGGATGATGATTTTCATGCTTGTTGATGTTGTAGTACACTCTCTGATATTGAATTTACTTGACATGAAATATTAGCAGAAGTTTGTATATTTTGTTATTGACTTAAGTCATATGTTGATTTATTAAAATCGGGGAAACCATTTGGTAATGGACCAACAATCTCCCCCATTTTGATAATTGACAAACTTTAGTTTATACCAAAATATATCTAATAACTTGAAAAAAATAGAGGTATTGCTCTTTCTTCTTCTTTGTCATAATCCAAATGTTATGGCTCCCCCGTAATGTGTGAAGCCAACAATGCTCAACAAAAGACAAAGAATGAACATATCCATATATAACAAGTCGTAGCAATTATAACTAGAAGTAGCAGTGAGAAAAGACACAAAAATTTCATAATATTACTAGAATAAGATGCAACTAACATAAACTGCATAAGTCATAACTCAAAAGTTTATGACAATAAAAAAGAGTCTAACAAAAAGTCTAACCCGAAAGTTTAGACTGATACATCATAAAAGAAACTACATAGATCATCATCTAGCAACTACATCCAGAAACCACTAAATGTAGTCCCACATTATAATGGCGTATTATCATCTCCAGGAGCATCCGGTGGAAAGTAAGCTGTAGCAGGATCAAAATGTACAAAAGTAGCCTCATCATCGAACCTCGGACCAGTAAATCTGGGGTGATGGATCATCGGAGCAGGATGGTGGGATCATGTGATAACTCCAGTGTATATCAGCAATGCTATTCCACAACACCTGTGCCTAGGTGATGTGGCAGAACTCAGAGTCAATGTAACTCTGATGATGTTGAGCTGAGAGGGCAACAAAGTCATCAAAGTGCTGATAAAAGCCTGGGTCAAAAATAGGAGCAGGGGCTGGCGCAGCTGGAGCAGGAGCCCGAGGGTCATCATCATGAACCAGAGCAGTAGGTTCGACAACGGATGGAGGAGGAGGGTTGGGATACAACCTAGCTCTACTAAGATCAGTAGCAGGATAAGAGAAAGGACATATTTGAAGATCAATTTCAAATCTCCTGAAGACAGATGCCAAGTACATTGGGTAAATAAGGTTACCCCGCACTTCTGCAATTGAGCATCCAGGCCATAACAATCTTGGGGATGGAGAAAGGTATGCTAATGTGAATATGATACATCGTAGATAATTCCATGAAGGTGATCTCATCAGAAGATCCCCTTTTTAGAACTAAAACCAAGAAGATAAAGCGATGTAATTCATAGAAGTGCAGATTCAAGTGTTTCGAATACACCCTATGTGGGACAAGACGAGGGTGACACATCAAGGAGTCAAGGGTGACACCTTCTGGAAACTGGACGTAGTTAATGTCCACCAAAGCTTCACCAATATCAGGAACGTAAAATATTCACTAATATCAGTGGCATTGAACTCAAGTTCTTGTCCAACAATACAAGAATAGAAATTGCTATTTTCTTTTACTTGCAAGTTGTAATAAAACATCCTAACGGGATTATCATAAGTATTATCAAAAATTTAAAGAAGTCCTGAATTCTAAGTCGGTTAAAGGTAGAAGCATATTCAGAAAAAATTGTAAAGTTGACACAATCTCCAGCACAATTTTACGACCAAGAAGGAAGTAAACCAAAGATCAAAAATTCCTTGTCAAAAATAGACCAGAGTCATAGTCGTCATTATCAGAGGGATGAGCTGGACTGAAAACATTGGTTGGGACATAGTCAGATGAGGATGATCCTACTTGGGAGTCATCCATCTTTCTCTTTTAGGCTTTGGGTGCCATAGAAAGAAAAGAGAGAAGATAGATTATTACCTTTGGAAGAAGGAAAAGAAGATGAAGAATATTAAGGGGATCACTTCAAAACTCCATAAAACTTGAAGAGGAGGAGGAGGTGAACCTTCACTTAGGATTTTGGAGAGTATTTTTAGGATGATGAGAATAGAGGTGGTAAAAGTGAGGTATATAAAGGCTAGGGCCGGCTGTTCTGTTCTGGAAATCCATACAGTTACCATCCGAACTCGTCCGAACTCGGTCCGAGTTCGGCTGCTTGTATTTCCAATGTCATTATTGTTGTATAATTGAATATTCAATGTATAACTTGCACAAGTCTTTATTTTATAATTTTTATTACTTTGGGTTTGCTGTAGGGGCCGGATCCCAGCTAGCGGTAGTCTGAAGAGTAGTACACCGTGTTGCTCTAGCTATTTACGCCTGTATGACAGAAGGACCCTTTTGGCTTGTATCCAAAATAATGTCTATTAATAAAGTTCAAAGTTTTGAGTTATAAATTGATTTACTATTCATACTACATTATAAATCTGAAAATTTAAGCATGCCGAGTTCTCGATGCAGAGATTTTAAAGCGGTCTTCAGCTAATATTTTTGTGAAAATGTCTGCTAGTTGATGATCTGTGTCAACAAATTCTAAGAAAATATCCTCGTTGTTGGTGATAACGTAAGAAGTGATGACGAATCTCTACGTGCTTTGTGTGTAAATGACATACAGGATTTTAGTCAGGTTAATAATGCTAGTATTGTCACAATAAATAGGAATCTTAGTGTAGTACAGATTGTAGTCTTCTAAGGTTTGCTTCATCCACAAAATTTGATCACAACATCGTCCTACGGGATATATTATGTCATGACCCGCACCCGCTTTTCGGGTGCGAGCTCGTGAGCAAGCCAGCTACGTATCGAGCGGACTACAGCCTGACTCGAGTACGTATAAGATGTCCAAATAGGGTATTATGTCTAATCTAAACTATATCTCAATCCACAAGAATCAAATAAAACAAGAATGAACAATTATGGGTCATGGTCTGCAGCCCATTAGCATATTGTTCGATTAGACTCCAAGAATTATGTGAGTCTATAAATAAGCAGAGTATATCATGGTATGGAATATAAAGCACAAGAAGATAATAAAGAAATATCACAAGCAAATACCTGTATCATACATCGCAATCCTCTACCATCCTGCTCTGCTAACTAACTCCATGTAGTCTCTAAACCTGAAGAGATCATCAGGTCCTCAGAGGACTAGCAAGATACATAAAATATACCTATCTAACAGTTTAATCATGCAAAAATGTAAACCGGATATAAACAGGAACTAGACATGAGACTGGCATGTGGCTACTGACACGTAACTATGAACACGGATACGGGAACAACTATGCATAAATTAACTGCTGGAAGATCAATAGAATACCAACCCTCTCCCCGAATGTGGACTTGCAGGTCAGTTTTAAGACAAGTCACCCTCGCCCTGTGTGTGGACTCGCAGGTGCAAACGGACAACCCTCGCCGCGTGTGTAGACTCGTAGGTTGTGGGAAAGACAAAGGATAACAGTTCACTCACACATACTTACAGATACGACTCAGTCAATATACAGGTGAAGACACGGTACAACTCAGTCATGACACAGGTAAGGACAACTCTAGCATGATCCATGACGTAAACAAGCTTGGTATAACTACACTATCAAGTCATAAAATACTGATATACAAGCAAGACAACAAACTGGTAAATGCGGTATCATATAAATCTATAACAACTAAGGTAACTAAAGATAACATACTACAACAGGTGTACTATAAGCATGAAAATAAACTGTAGAGGAAGAAAATGTATACTTGCCTGGAGGTTGCACGCAGATCCAACAACAATATTGTCCACTGCTAAGCCATAGAGTCCAAATCAATACAACTGTCTCCCAAAGCTAAAGTAAACATTACTAATGTTCTTAGAATGATCAAATTAGCTAGGGTTGCCTGTCCTTAAGTCGAATTCTGGATACAGGGGCAAAATGGTAATTTTGGATAAAAACGATGTCCGCCGTTGGACCCGCTTTGCACCGAAAATCGTACCAGAGTTGATGGTCTCTAAAGTCATCAAACTATATGTCTACGGATCCGGTTTGATGATACGAACCCAACGGTATGTCAAATTTTGGATTCCGGTGGGCCGTACACAAAATCGCCCGTTGAATCGAATCGTGGGGCCTGCAAAACGACGATCCAATCAACTGTCTGAGAATCGGACCAAACTTGGCATACAGGACCAGAAAAATGATACGGTCCTGATGGCACAAGTTTCGTCTCGATCTGACGAACGTGCACAAAGTAATTGGAAATTTGTATAGAGGTCGGTACGGTAAATTTTGACAGATACGCATCAAATTCTCGCGCACAACACGACCAATTTAAATTTCGTCAAAGCTCACACGTCCATGAAGTCGTTACGCACCTTCGATGCTTTCGGTTCGCGACCACGTCGTCCGAAGGGCGGGTACGTCGTGTCGAGGGTTTTCGTGATTTTAAAACAGTTTTTTTCTGTAACTTTAAATCCATTACTCATAACTGTACGAAAATTAATCTATCTGAAGGGTTTTGTTGTCCTATATGCTGTCTAAAGAATTGTTTAATTAGAATTCTAAATTGGTCATTGGTTTCACCAGAATCGGCATTCCAACATGGGCGTTTGGACTGGGTTTTACTCTTTTTCAAACGTGTTTTTTGTCGACTTCGAGTCGACTTATTGGCCAACATAGACAATCTAAATTCAATCTATTGAGAGGAAACAATCTTGTATAGATTGGATCATACTCAAGAAAACGGATCGTAAAACGATCGTGTGATCGTTGCGATTCAACGCTGCGAAGTCCCCCTCCTGACTGCTGTCTGCGTCGTTTTGCTCGTTCAGTCCGCCGGCACGCGCACAGGTCGGGGGCAACCCTGGCCGGCCGGCGGTTGCCCCGTGGTGCGCACGGCTGCACCAAGGCTTGGTCGGCGCTGGGTTGGGGTTTAGAATTAGGGTTTTGATTCTCCTTCTGTTCCTCTCTCGTTCGCTATGTATATATATACTTACTGTTCGGGTTCGAACAGAGGAAGTCGGGGCTTCCTGAGCGGCTGTGGCGGATTAGCTTTTGTGCTTGGGGGGTTTTAGCTCGGGTGGGTTGAGCTCAGGCCTGTGGGCTCGGCTAGGCCGGCTGCTACTGCTTCTCTTTTATTCCTCTTTTCTTTTCTTATTTCTATTTCCATTTCTTTTTCTTTAACAAACTAATATATATTATATATACATATACCATACATGAATACATTCTACTATACATATATTTTTTTATACCATACATGTATACATTCTACTATACATGTATACATTCTACTATACATTCTACTATACATATATATATATAGATATATATATATAATATATATATATATATATATATATATATATATATATATATATATATATACATATATATATACATACATACGTATATACAATATATATATACTCATATACATATATACATATATACGTACATATACATATATAGATATATATATATATACGAATATATATATATATATATATATATATCTATATATATATATATATATATTTATATTTTTATATATTAATATTATATCTATATATCTATATATATATATAATACTATACGTATATATTATATATCATATATATTCACCACATACAACCCAATAATAATAAAATAGTATTATTTAATAATAACCTCAATAATATAACAATGATGATGATAATAATAAATAATAATATAATATAATAATATTAATAATAATCATAATAATAATAATAATAATAAAAGTAATAACGAAATTCAACAACCAAATAATGGTGTATATACCATTTATACCGTCTAAATCCCCAAAATGTACTGGGCCTATTTTACAAATTATTGAATATCAACTAATAACAATATTTATAATATTTAATTAACAATATTTAGAAGATATTCATTAGATCATTAAACGAAATACAACACAATCATACCAAAATACACCACGAATGTCGTTGGACGTACCATATGACTACATAGACTTGGGCTTGTTACGGGTCCAGTCCGAACTGGTTTGGTACAACCGGGTCTCCTAAACGTCAATATATTAATAATAACTAATTAAACTATTTATAACGGTCAGTCACAACTTAGCCTGATTTTCCTAGTTAAGGTATTACTATGGCTCAGCCTTCCCTGGCATGGCTAATACACTAGTCAAGTCACGCCACTGCACTATCCGTGCCATGATTCCTAGTCGTCTGGTACTTCAAAATCAACCATGGCTAAAATCATCTACCGGAATAATTAACTAAATATTGTTTATATAAATAATTATAAAAATCACCATTAAATCAAATAAATGAATAAATAAATATTTTAAAAAATATTTTCGGGAAGGGAAGCTACAACTCAGCCTCAGTAATTGATAGTACCACAGAATTTTGTTTCTGCTAAACTATGAGACTAAGGCTTTTTCTAGGAAATGACACGTACTGTTGGTATTTTTATGGTTTATTTTGCATACTGCAAAATTTGCATCCGAGAAACCTATCAGATTAAAGGATTTGGTTTTAGGATACCATAAGCCGACTGTTGAAGTTCCCTTAAGGTATCGAAAGATACGCTTAACGGCACATAAGTGTGATTCCTTAGGATTTGCCTGATATCGTGCACAAATGCAGACACTAACATATATCAGGGCGACTAGCATTAAATACAATAAACTACCAATCATACCTCGATACTTACGCTGGTCGACAGGTTTGCCACTTTTATCAGTGTCAAGCTTTTTGAGATAACCATTGGAGTTCCGATTGGCTTTACATTGACAAAGTCATACTTTTTCAATATGTCCATTGTATATTTAGCTTGATTGATGAATGTGTTTTGCCATTAAAATTATTTTTGATTGAAATTTAATACAAACAAACAGTGATACAATATAGGACTTAGATGTAGTCCTAGGAGTACACTTTGTTTAAGCTGGGTCCTTAGTGCCAATGGAGCGAGTGGTAATGCGTTGACTCCGATGACCGGCTGACGACGGTTATCGGTTCTCTGAAGGTGTTGATTGCTCTGGTGCTGGAGCTTGCTGAGAGGAGAAGACGTTGATGTCTAGAACTGCCTCTCCGGTGATTCTTTGTTGTGGATTCTCTCTGTGTTGTGAGTCCTCTATTTTTGTGTGAAGGAGATGATCCTTCTATTTATAGTTTTGCAGGCTGTGCTCATGCGCGCATGTAGGATGCGCCGGTGTGGGGACGCCACGTGGAGGTTGCTGATGGAGGCGCATGGATGCTGCACCCTGATCGAGGGGAGAACTCTTCATACTACTGTTGTGAGCCGGCACGTAGCAGAGAGAAGAACTTTCTGTTGCTGAAATCTTGGATGAGTTGAGTCAAAGGACACGTGTCGTCGACTCATGGTTTGAAGATCTCGGATTTGGTGGAGAGGAGTGATCTGGTGGGCTGCGCCTTGGATTGGGCGCAGGAGGAGGCTGCGGCTCATAACCTTTAGGAGTTACAAACCATTTGGGGCACATGGCTTTTGAGGCACATGCAGGCGACTTTCTTCTGTCTTTCAGGATCAGAGAGCAGTCTGAGGCGCATGGCTTTTTGAGGCGCATGCTGATTTGGACGCATGGCCGTAGAGGCGCATACTGATGGTGGAGTGGCCACGTGGCAGTAGCCGTCGAAATAAAGTCATGATGATGCTAACGTTGTCGACGCTTCGTTTTCTGACAAAAAGCTGTCGACTGTTCAGACTTTGGGAGGCGTGCTGCCAACTCTGTCAGTTCAGCATTTAATGTTGGTGACGTTCGATGGACAGCTGAGTGGGCGCGTCGGTTGGCGTTCCACTCGGTATGGAGATGTGTGGGGGCGCACCCTCTGTAATGCGCCGAGTACTGTAGGGCACGTCTGTGTGATGCGCCTGATGCCGAAGGGCGCGTCCGTGTGATGCGCTGTCTGGCTGGCGCATCGGACATGTCTTTTAATGATGCGGCTGTCTCGCTCTTCGAGTGCTATAAATAGCTGTTTGGCTGAATTCGAAGCGTCCGGTTCATCCATTTAATGTAAATTCATTGCACGGAATTCGGAGGGCCATCCACTTGGCGCGTGGGTTTGATCTGCCCGGTCTATAAATAGTGGCATAGAGAGAAGATTTGCTTCTCATTCCCTCACGTACTTCCAACATAAACTTGAACATGCGGGTGCATTCTGTTGACGAAGTGCTCCCGAGGGTGAAGATGAGACGCTGTGTTGTCTTCGATGCACTTGAAGGTGACTGTTACATCCAAAAGATGGAGTCGAGGGCTTCCGAGGCAGGCGGAAGGTGCCTGTTGCATCCAAAGATAGGGATGCTCGGGCCTCGTCTCCGTTGTTCGGGAAGAGCCGTAGATCGGAATAGCGGTGCTAGGCTTTCTCTTCCTTCAAAGTGGGTGTCGCCCACTCTGGTTGTGTTGAGGGCTTCCTTGTGCCATGATTTTGATCACGGTCTTCCTTGGGCTTTGGAGGCTCTTTCGAAGCCTCCCCTGGCCACAGCTTTGCCGTGCTCCTCTCTTCCTTGGTTCCAGCCAGAGGGTTAAATGCTTTGTGGATCCTGGCTGGAAGAGCGGCGCTGGGCTCTGCTCGGCCAGGTGAGCCTGGCTGGAAGAATTTGGCTGAAGGGATGCACATAGCTGAGCTGCTGAAGAGATGGCGGGATGCGCCTGGATGGAGGCGCATGATGTCTGCTGCGCCTGACTGATGGCGTATGGTGGCTGCTGCGCTTATCTGAAGGCGCATGGTGGCCACTGCGCTTATCTGAAGGCGCATGGTGGCCGCTGGCTGTAGACATAGGATCTTTCCTTTGTAGAAATTCTCCTTTGTACAACCTTTTCTAGACATGTAATAGACTTTTATATATAAAATGAAAAGTCTTCTTCAAATGTCTATCCTTATTGATCTTGCTGTGAAGTTCTTCGTCTGAGTTCTAGCGCATGTAGTGTCTGGCGCATGGGCTTTCTGGTTGTGAAATTCCATGCTTCTACAAGACCCCCTTCAAAGTTTTCAAAACTTTTGAATAAGTTTTGGAATACTTTGAATAAGAAGCATGGAGGTCAGGGCGCATGATTTCTGGGCGCATGCCTGTTCGGGCGCATGCTCTTCTCAGTTAATGATGATGGTGCCCTCGGTAACCGAAAAGATTAATGATGATCTTTTGGTTTTATTTGCTGCTATCCTTGCACAGAACCCGAGGCGACGGCTGAGATCACACGTCATCTGTTCACGCGTGCGACCAAGCCCTATAAATAGGTAAGAGTTGGAGAGAGAAAGGGTTCTTCTTCTCTGTGCCTCTGCTTCTTTAGAGTTTCTTCTTCAAAACCCTAACTTCTCCTTCCTCGAGAGAATGGCTCCCAAGACTCCTCGCGGTGCTGCCGGCAAGGGGAAGGAGAAAGCGAAGGAGTCCGCGGAAGTTGCGGCGGCTGTCGTTCCCCGTCGGCCTGTCGAAGTTCGGCCGGAGGTGGTTGGTAAGTCTCATTGTCCGTACGCCAACGTACATAGGCCTTGAGTCTTTAATGATGTGCCGCGGTCTTTGCCCGCCGACGCGCATGGGTTTAAACCCTGGTGATGCGCCGAGGCTATACTGCTGACGCGCATGGTTCAAACCCTGATGATGCGCCGAGGCCATACTGCTGACGCGCATGGGTTCAAATCCTGATGATGCGCCAAGGCCATGCGCATGGGTTCAATCCCTGATGATGTGCCGCAGTTTTCTTCTTTAGACACATTGTGTGTTCTCTTCTGACTTTTTCTGATCTTTTGCTAGTGTCGATGGCAATCCCACTTTTGAGTGAAGTTTTCTTGGAGGCTGCCTTCAACCAAATGGGAGTAGAGCATAACGAGGAAGTGATAAACCCTGCTCAAGATGCTCTTATGCTGGATCAGCCTCCTGAGAGAATGACCCTAATTCCGTGAACAGCAGTATTGGTTCCTCAAACGGATGATGGAGCGTGGAGTCATTAAATCTTCCACATCTGATAAAGTAACCTTCCTGAAGTCCTGAGTTCCTGTTTGGAGACCGTCTCACTTCTACTGACTCGTCAGTGCTGAAGGTCAAGGAGGACTGGTTCTTTACTGCGAATGGAGTGCATATGACTGTTAAGCAACTTGAACGTCAGTGGCCTTTGACGTCCTTCTGTCGCCTTGTTTCCCAGAGGAAGGATGTCTTGGGAGCTTACCCCTTCTCAGGGGGGAGCGGTGACTGGTTGTCATCCAAATTGATTCTACTTCCGACCAAAGGGATGCTTTGACCGTTGTACGGTCTGGGTCTTCTTACACTTGGCGGACTTTACGTCCTGGGAGCCTCTACAGTGATGTACCCATTGATACGCTTGCTTATAGTGCTTCGACTTTTACACATCGTATGTTTTTGATGGAACGCTCCTACCCGACAGGAGAGTTTCGGGTGGAGGGTTGGTGCCATTACGTCTCCAAATGGGATAAACTGACGCTCTGGATCTTGTCGCAATTTCGGACTGAGCTCCGAGAGATCGGGTTGACTGCCGCGATCCGTGCTACCCAGGCGGGTGTTGACCTTAATAGGCACATGTTCCTCGCACTCCTGGAGATGTTTGATATTCATACCGGGACCTTCTTTACTCCGGTAGGGGAGTTAGGGCTCGCACTTCATGAGATGTATGAGGTGTCTAAACTCCCTTGGGGGTCGGAGCCCTATGAAGAGTACTTTCCAACCAATGTAGGAACTTCAGGTCCTGGGGGACAGAGCTGATGAGATGACGGCCGTCTTCAAGGAAGTGGCGAGTCATCATTACTATGTGCAGAAAAGGGATACAAGCGGGTCGCAGCCCCATGTGACCGCTTGGAGAGATTATGTCTTTAGACAAGACAAAGAGGATTCTTCGAAGTTTTTCTACTCCGCCGGCGCTCTCTCGTAGTGAGGTGCTGTCCGAAATGAGCACGTTAGGGGAGAAGAATCCCCGAGGAAATGAAGACCAGCAGTCAGATGCACGCTCCTACAGCTGCTTCTGGCACCTTGCTTATCCAATGTCATCCAAGGCGGTTTTGGTCGCCTATCTGATGATATGGCTCCGAGATTGCGTGTTCGCAGGTGGATCCGGTGCCGTCGAGAGGGTGACTCAAAACTTAATCCTGCCAGCCGTAAAATTGGTCTTCGGCCGGCGCTTGGCTCTCCTCCCCGCAATGGTATGTAACCTGCAGCGAGGTTTGCGAGAGTTTGCTGGAAATGTGATTCATGATAGAGGCAGAAAAAATAACTTCCCGCGTGCCGAACTGCCAGTTCACTATTTGATGGGATGGCTGATTCTGCATCATCCCAGTGTGATGAGCCCAGGCTTGGAAGGAGATTATAAGGCTGGAGATGCATTCCTTCGTCGTTTCCATCGGAGGAGCTGGTCGCATACTGGTGTCCCAGGTTTGTAGAAAGGTTTTATCCCGTCTTCAGGGTTGGGAGATCACCAAAGTTGGTCCCATCTATTTGGGTTTTGAGGCCAACGAGGATTTAAGGGACCTGGACGAAGGTACCACCACTCTGCCTCAATGGGGATTCCGCTGGTTGCAAAGTATCCGGCCGTCCCATCTGGTGTACCGGAACAGGAATCAGTGCTACCTGGAACCGTACTTGCCGAGCCGCTTTGCGTGGCAATTTGGTTATGCTCAGATGATGTTGGATAACCCCAGTATTACCCTGGGGTATGTTGGAAGTTTGTTGGATGGTGCACGAGCTTGGCATTACTATAATACCGGATGTACCGGAGCTCGTTTTACGTTGCCCGTCCCCGATCCGCGGCCGCCCATTCTTTACTCGGCTGCCAAATTTTACTGTGTTATGGCTGCCCCGCCCTCCGGATATGACAGGGAGACCAGCCTTATCGCAGGCACCCAGTTAGCAGCGACTGGGGATACGCCAGTGAAGGCCCGGTCGCATCGTCCGTCAGGGGTGGGTCTACGGAGTGCCCCCTCCGCATCACAAGCAGAACCCTCGGCGATCGATCGAAATGATGTGCAGATACAGGGGCTGAATCTCTTGTATCGAAGAAGCAGAAGAAGGCATCGTTACCGACGGTGTCATCGGATTCGGCGTCCGAAGAGGTAAGGACATCCTACTAAATCTGATTTTGGTTCCGCCACTTACGAGGCCCCATCTTCTTTTGTAGGAGCCGCTAAAAAGAAAACCTCGTACCCCAAAGTCGGGTGGGAGTAGGCGAGAAGAGATGGCGAGCTCGTCTGGAGTGCGTATCCCGCCGACAATGATGTCTCTCATGGAGGAAGATCCGGAGGATACTGTCATCGTGGAGGTTCCGGTATCCCCGGGTTATGTCAGGAGGGAACCTGAGGGTGCAGCAGCTTCCGAGGTGACGAAGGCCACAGCGGAGGCTTCACATATCGAAGGTTTAGCAAGTGCGCAGCTTCCTGGTGATGAAGAGGAATGGAGTTCATCATCTTCCGATGACATCGCTCCGGAGCTGCAGGAGTCTGTTGCGGGGGGCAGCAGAAGCAGTGAGAATAGAGGGAGAGGGTTGATTCCCCTCCTTGTCATGATGAAGGGAGGTCGGCTGAATCATTTCCAAATCCTTCCTTGGCTTCAACCATGGACATAGAGATGGCTACCGATCAGGCGGTAGCGACAGATTTTGTCCCTGTAGAGGGACTTGAGAAGAATGAGACCCTTCTGCCGGTCTTGTCTCCTGGGGCTGGCCAGGAGATAAATGTTGATCTCCCCCGTTTTGCCGGGGGAGGTAGCTGATGCTGATAGAACGTCGGGGGTAGAAGAGGTGGCCGTCGACGTTGGTGATTTCTCCGGGCTTGAGAAGGGTAAGGGTGTGGAACCCTCTGTTGCTCCTTCCACTTGGGGTACTATCACGACGCATGTGCCAGCTCCTTCTGTTCCTTCGGGCCTCGGGCTAGCAATCTGGCCCTGTTGATGAAGAGCCTATTGCTGCCGAGGTTCAAACCTCTCAGATCGAGGTTGGCGGATCTTCCTCCGGTACAAACTGTAGTAGCTCCCCAACTCTGCTATGACGCCGCAGGTGCTGGCGGATGCGCGACGAGTATGTGAAGTTCCTCGTCGAGGGTAGTATACAAAATGCTGCTGGAGAAAGGTGATCTGCAGTGATGGATGCCAAGGGGAGCTTTGCGACAGCAAAAGCTTTGGCAATGCCTTGTATCGAGCTGATCGCGTTCACCAAGGCCATGAATATGGCCAAAATTCTGGAGGTTTCGGTGATTGAGCTGGACGAGCGGCTCGCGGAACTGCAGCGCATCCAACGAAATAACCTCTGTCTTGATAGATGCAGAGATAGGGAAGTTGATTGCTGAAATCGAGGCTTCCCATCGAGCCGATGTGAGCAGTTGGGAGCGTGAAGTGGCTGGGACTGAGGCTGCGGCGGAGCAGTTGTCTCAATCTATGGAGAAGACGACGGAGAAGGGAAGAAAGCGGGCTGCGGTGGACGCTAACATCGCAGAGGTTGATGCCAGATGCGCGCTGTCTTGAAGACCAGCGGGACCAACTTCAACTAGAAGCTGATCGTGTCTGGCTGTGAACACGTGGCATTTAAGCAAGAGGAAGCGCGGCTCTTACTCAGCAGACCCTTGCTTTGGCTCAGCAGCGACGACAGCTTGATGAGAAGTATGAGAGAAAACTTCCGTTGAGGTGTCGGATTAATGCGTCAAGAAGCCGAGTACTAGACCGAGTCGCAGACTGTGGAAACTCGCACGCCGACGAGACGTCAAGTCAGAGAACTCTCATCCCACCATGGAGAGGATCGGGGGACTGTAGTTTCTCTCTTTTATGTGTTTGTACAACTCTGCTGGGGAAATAGCGTATTTCTGTATCCCTTTTTTTTGA
>JANAVB010011598.1:9132166-9367199 GCA_029216955.1 Iris pallida
TTTTGACATGATTTACATCCAAGAGTGATCCATGGCAACCACACAACCCATCTTTACCAACTATTGTGAGGGTCAATCCACAAATAGGCCACCCCTATTTGATGAAACCAACTACACATATTGGAAGACTAGGATAAGTTTTATCTTAAGTCTTTAGACTTTGACCTGTGGACTGCAGTTACTGATGGCTACAAGAAACCTCCCAGAATAACTGTCGAGGGAGTCTCGCCAAGAAATCCCACGACAAGTATACTGATCAGGAGAAGAAATAGGCAAGTCTAGATGCTAGGGCTATTAATGCTCTCTTCTGTGCTATAGACAGGACTGAATTCATCAGGGTCTCCATATGCACCACCTCGCACGAAGTATGGAAGCTTTTGGAGGTGACTTATGAAGGGACCACACAAGTCAAAGAATCAAAATTCAGTCGTCTGACACAGGAGTACGAGGCATTCAAGATGAAGCCAAATGAGACGATCACTCAAATGTTCCCAGATTCCTCGACATCGTCAACCCGTTATCTTCCTCGAAAAAGATTATTCCAACCATGAGAAGACACACAAAGTGCTACGAGGATTACCGAAGGTCTGGAATCCCAAAGTTACGACGATCATCGAAGGCAATGATCATACGGTCATGTCACTAGAAACTTTGATGGGAAAGCCGATGACACATGAGCTCGATCTAGAAGATTTCAAAAAAATAGCTCAAAAGAGAAGAAGATTGCATTGAGAGCTCATCGCCGAAGAACCAGCTCAGAAGACACTGATAACGATGACTCCGAAGGTGACGATCAAGCTCTCTTAGTTCGAAACTTCAAGAAGTTTCTATGCTTCAACAAAAAGAAGAAAGAACAAAGAGACGGTGAGGAAGAACCCACCTGCTTCGGATGTAAGAGGACGGGACATGTCAAGAAAGATTGTCCCGTACGAAGAAAGAAGCAGATACGAGAAGCCATACAAGAAGCCAACTACAAGAAGTATGCCAACGCTAGCATCTGGCACGAAAGCGAGGCTAGTGATTCAGACGAGGAAGAGTACTCTCCAAACACGTCTAACGTCTGCCTAATGGCGACTTCAGATGAGGTAAAAGATTCTTTTAATGATTTCACATTTGATGAACTTGGTGATGCTTTTAGTGATCTATTTGAAGATCACAAAAAGGTACTCAATAAATATAAACATGCAAAGGATAAGATCAAGGACTATGAAACCGAGATCCATAGACTTTCATGTTTACTAGATAATATTAAAATACTGCACCCATAAAAATACTGTAGAGGTATCCAAGCTTAAATTAAGCTTACAAGATGCCGAATCAATCATTGAGAAACAAACACTTGATATCACCGCTTTAAACAAAGAACTTGCTGAAGAGAAAAATAAGTTCAAAATTGCTACAGGTAGAATACATGGTCTTACCACTAAATGTGATGAGTTAAATACCGTCTCCTAAAATTAGAGATTAAACTGGGCAAGCAGGTTATTCAACCCCAAATTCAGTCTCATAGTCACAACACTTACAAACGAGATAGCTCAACACAAGAAAGCACGTCACCACAAGAACAATTGTCCACATGCTACACAAAATCATGCTTTTATGTACACCTATTCACTGCAGCACGTAAAACACACATACACGTAAACACCATCATCATCCTGCTGCACTCAATCATTATCATCATCATGCTGTTGCACACAGTCACTATAATCACTCTACTGATGCACGTATCTTCATCACCTAACTTATAAACATCACTATCAACATGCTCCTATAAACATGCATGCTAGATGTACATATTATGGTTTACGTGGACATTTTAACATATTATAGAATTAGAAGATTAGTTGATAAAAATATATGCATGGGTACCGAAGTCTAACCTTTCAGGACCCACAAGAATCTGGGTACCAAAGCTCACATCTACTCGTGGTGTAGGTGGACCTTCCCTCTTCAACTAAAAGCAAGTGGATTCTCGATAGTGGGTGCTCGTGACATATGACTGGAAATGCAAATCTTTGCAACACTATCGATAAAAAATGAAGGATACATTTCCTTCGGCAATAACCTTAAAGGCTATATCATAGGTAACGTGCAATTGGTTATCCTCCTTCCGTTATTAACGATGTCTGTTTAGTGACCGAGTTAAAGCATAACTTGCTCAACATTAGTCTCTTACTGATCATGGATATAATATTAACTTTGGAAAAACTAAATGCTTTATCTATGATAGATCAACTGGAGACATCGCTTTTGAGGGGATAAGGGAAGATAATATTTATATTTTCTATCTAGTGATACTAACAGTACAGGAAGATGCCTTTACTCTCACAAAGACGAAAAGCCTATGGCATCAGCGTCTTGGTCATGCCAATATGGATACTATATCCAGACTATCCACCAAGAAGCTAGTCAGAGGACTGCCGGATATCACATTCAAGAAAGACACGGTATGTCCGAATGTGAAAAGAATAAGGCTACCAAATCTTTCTTTAAATCCATAAATACTGTAAGTACTACCCGACCATAGCAATTACTTCATATAGACTTATTTGGTCGTAGTAAGTAGCCAGTCTTGGCGGAAAACTCTACGCTTTTGTCATTTAGATAATTTTTCAAGATTTACTTGGGTTTTCTTTCTTACAAATAAAGGTGATACAATTTTGTTTTCAAAGTATTTGCTAAAAAGGTCCAAAACAAAAAAGGCTACATGATTACTCGTATCCGAAGTGATCATGGTGGCGAATTCTGATTTTGAAAAGTTTTGTGATTCAAATGGTTTTAGTCATGAATTTTCATATCCAAGAACTCCTCAACAAAATGGTGTTGTGGAGCGGAAGAATAGAACTCTTGGCGATATGGCTAGAGTTATGCTAAATGAATTCTTTTTCGAAATACTTCTAGGCAGAAGCTGTCAGCACACGTGCCATATTTGAATAGGGTGTTGATTCGCCAATTTTAAAGAAGACAAACTATGAGCTTTGGTTTGGTAGGATTCTAATGTTTCTTACTTTAGAGTGTTCGGTTGTCGCTGCTTTATCCTGAATACCAAAGACAACTTAGGCAAATTTGATGCCAAAGCTGACGAAGGTATTCTTCTTGGCTATGCGGCCGAAAGTAAGGATATAAGGTGTCCAACAAATGCTCCATGATTGTTGAAGAGTCTACTAATGTAACTTTTGATGAGGATAATAGTACAGCTGTCATTCCCGACGATGATGAACCGTCAACCTTTACACCTATAAATACAACGTCTGAAACCAGTTCTTCGGAGAAATTACCAAAGAAGTTTACTTCACCTCTCATCCAAAGAACTTGGTAATAGGTGAAGTAACAAAAGAGGTAACTACTCGATCTCTGTAAGAGACACTATAGCTAGCACTGCATTCATTTCTCAAATAGAACCTAAAAATGTTTTAGAAGCTTTTAATGATGAATTTTGGATTTCTGCGATGCAAGAAGAACTCAACCAATTTGAAAGAAGCAAAGTTTGGAACTTGTTCCTAAATCTACTGGCCACTCGATAATTGGCACTAAATGGGTTTTTCGTAACAAAGCAAATAAGGACGGTTCAGTCACTCGTAACGAAGCTCGTCTCGTAGCCCAAGGATACAACGAAGAGGATGGCATCGACTATGATGAGTGTATGCTCCTGTTGCTCGACTTGAATCCATTCGGATGCTTTGCACATTTATAAATTTTCAAAACTTTAAATTTTTTCAAATGGATGTGAAAAGTGATTTTCTAAAAGTTTTATCAAAGAAGAGGTTTTTGTCAAAAACTACCTGGTTTCAAAAATCACAAATTTTTCGATCACGTTTTTAAACTTGGAAATCTCTCTATGGCCTCAAACAAGCTCCTCGAGCATGGTATAATCGTCTAATACTTTCTTACTTGATAAAGGTTTTTTAAAGGGGAAAATTGACACTACACTTTTTATAAAATCTCTTGATGACACAATTCTTTTAGTACAAATATATGTTGATGATATTATTTTTGGATCTACTAATGAGGGTCTATGCAAGGAATTTGCCAAGTGTATGCAGAACGAGTTCGAGATGAGCATGATGGGGGAGCTCAACTACTTCCTTGGACTGCAAATCAAACAACTCTCGCAAGACATCTTCATCAGTCAGTCAAAATATGTAAAGGATATGCTAAAAAAGTTTGAGCTTGACAGCATCAAACCGATCAGCACCCCTATGGCTACTACAACAAAGCTGGAACCTGATGAAAGCGGCTAACCGGTCGATCAACGTAAGTATCGAGGTATGATTGGTAGTTTATTATTAACTTCTAGTCCCCCGATATTTGTTTAATGTTTGCTTATGTGCTAGATATCCAACCAATCTGAAGGAATCACACATGATCGCAGTTAAGCGTATCTTTAGATACCTTAAAGGAACTATTACGGTAGGCTTGCTGTCACGACCCGTACCCACTGAGGGTACGAGAACGTAACAGCGCCCAGCTACGCCGCAGTATCGGCTGTAGAACGCTGTTCTAGGTCATAAACTATAACTAACATAATACGAATACTCTCCATAAGGAGGCCAACAGAGGTATAACTCAATCACAATCTATAGATAGAATATGGCACGATGAAATAGATAAAGAAATCCTCAACTGAGGTACAACAGAAATGAAATAACAAGTCTCACCAACTACCAATCTCAACATCTCTAAAATATACAACTCTGAAAATAAAGACAACACTAAACATGAAAAGAACAGTCTAAGCTATCTACACTAAGCAAGGGTATCATCCTCAGCGGCTGCCTGAACCTCCCAGGGGTCCAGGTCGCGAGTGTCATCTAGGCAAGCTCCAAAGTAAGGGGTACAGGGTTCCTCATCATCCTCTGTAAAATTTTCTACAGGTCCAGTCAGGACAGGAGCGAGCACAAAACATCTCACGCAGTTTATATCAAGTTGAAAATATAAAGCATGCAATAGAGTAAGGTACATGAAACGCTGAAAGAAGAATGTATAGGAAAAACATATAAATTAATAACAGAAATACTATATATAAGTAAGAACTGTAAGCCAATTGTGATTTAGAGTACAATATGGTTATGTAAACGGTCTAGGACAATGCAATGGTAACTCCATTATACGTGGGTATACAAAGACATATACAATAGTTATACAATGTTGTACAATAGGATTTGAGTATACCAATTCTACTCCCCCTTCCCAATCAATACACAAGGATCCACTCCAGTTACGTTATCTTATACAATAGTGTACAATTTACAATAGATGTACAATATTATATAATAGATGTACAATGTTATACATGGTTGTACAATGTTATACAATAGTGTACAATGGTCTATTCCTGGAAATCATGTGATAATGAGAGTACAATATGCACAATGAGTATACAAGGATATGGGTATTCAAAAAATACAATATGTAAGTAAAACGCACATCACAATATATATTTAGTGAATATAAGGGGATAACATCCCAAAAGAAGATCCATATAGTACCAATCCGTGATAACAATCGTGTCAGCATCAAGTACAATAATCTAGAGCAAGAATGTAAATCCAGACAAGTATGAAATGGTCAGAGAATGTACTCGCCTGGTATCTGAAAAGCTGTGAAAATGTACTGTCTGAGATGAGGTACCTGGCTCCTAGTTAGAGCAACACAAGTCACAACAAGTCCAGAATGGTAATAAGATGCATAAATGCGTTCTACATGAATCTAGGTCAATCTAGACCAAAGTCAACTCTTGGTCAACTCTGGTCAACCCTAGAAGTCAAACTAGGTCAACCAAGTCAAACCTAAGTCAAACTAGTCTATACCAGGATAACAAGGCTATTCTAAGTCTAACAAGACTACACTAGTCTATTCTAGGCTCAATAGCTATGCAGATACAACCATAGGCCATAGGCTAATAGACTAGCCCATGGGCCAATAGGCATACCATGCTTAATCATCCTACAATACATCTATACACCTAACACATATATATATCTAATATAATAAACATAGATATTATATATACTCTAATATAGGAATACACATATATCTATTTATAAGCTAATAGGAAATCACATATTGATGTGGCTATTCAATTTAACATAGCCTACACAACTTAATATAGAAACACATATTAGTATATAGACTAACCTACCATATCATACACATGTCAATACATATAATACATATGTATAGAGAGGGGGGGCACATGTACATGTGTCCAAGTGTATGTGTGTGGTGTGTGAGTGAAGCAAACAGTAAGAAAACAGTGAGTTAGAGAGGGAATCATGTATGCTAGTGTGTGTGAACTCAAGTGTGTGATACATGTGTGTATGGTGTGACTTGATAGTGTGTGAGTCTTAGACACTAGGGTGTATGATAGATGCATGTGTGCTAATGTGTGTGTGTGACTGAAGTGAGAGTGTATACAATGTAAATTCTAAAATTAAACAGTAACATTAGGCTAAACAGTAAGGCATTTAAGTGTGTGTGTCATGCTAGAGTGTATATGTGATACATGGCATGTGAGTGTGGTGCCAAATGAGTGTCACAAGTACCAAGTGTGTGTGAGAGGCTACATGAAACAGTGGGACAGTAGGCTAACAGTGAAAACAGTCCAGACAAGTAAATCTCAGGTTTACTACACTGGAATCATGTAACATAGTTCACAAAACTCAATTAAACAGCCTAGTCAACTATACACTGATTAATACATGAAGAACATCTATTTCAGTTCAGCCAACACTCATTCCAGTTCAAAACAAACCCCCAAAATCAGTTTGCAACAGTCCACACTAATGCCCAGGTTAATACATTGAAGGACCCCAAAATCAGTTCAAAAGAACCCAAAAAAAATTAGTAAACAGTCCAAGCAAAACCCAGTTTTCAATCCCTTCTTGCAATCACAGATTTTGAACCCAAACCATCCAAACCATCCCAAATTTGACACACCATTAGAAATCATGTAGGAGTACATGTTAGGGCTTTAATATCATGCAACTAACATATAATAGGTTAAAATCGATGACAAAAACTATATCAAAAATCTGCAAAAACAGTGAACAATAGACTGAATATAGGATATCAGAATTAATTGGAAAATATAAGATCTACCAAATTAAATTAAAATGAGAATTTAATGGTTGGTAATGCATCTACATATTGTGTACGTGTCAACAAGAGTTTGTGTCCACCCAAGTGGACACAAACGTGTCCAATCACATAAAATACGAAAACAGTGCACAAATAGACTGCTCCTCGTGCACGTATTCACGGTGTCCGTGTGTACGACACGACACGACACAACCCACGTGGTTGTGTCCTAGGGTCGACCTAGTATAGGGCTAGGGTTAGGACACCCTGCCACATGTCCACGATACGCGTGCGTGTGGTACGATACGCGTATCAGTAACCAAAAGTGACAGCCGACTGTGCAGTGTATTCCCCGTGCGCACGCTCGTGCGTGTCCGACACGACATGAGAGCTCGTGCAACTCGACACATGGGGTGGCAGACATTGCCCCTCGGTGTGTGTCAAGTATCAAGTATCCACGTCGCGTGTCCGTGTCGCAATCGCGCCCGAGAAGCAGGGCATGCACAGTGCCCGTGCACGCGCGCGTGCGACCCTGTGTTCGCGTATCCGTGTGGACTCGACACGACACTAAGACTACACAAAAAACCTGAAATGTGTAATCGACATCAAACCCTAATTTCCTATTCAAACTTTTCTAAAAATGACACGAAATGCCCATTGGGGCATTTCATCAAACACTTGGTATGTGACACTGATACGTATCCAAAAAGGACACGAAATGAACACGAATTTTAGGACTTCCTATTCCTATAGTTAGGTTAGGTCTAGGGCTCCCTAAATATGCAATAAAATCAAGATTTTATGAAGGGGATTGAAAGTACCTATATATGTCAAAACTTCAAAAAGCTTCAAAGAGAGGTGCTCCTCTTGATGGCCAAACTCCTCCAATTAGCTCCCAAATGAGAATACTCATAACCAACATCAAGAGGAGTAAAATTAGAACCCAATGCAATTGGTTTGGGTGAAAAAGAATTTAAAATGGATTTTCTATGATTTATTGAAGATGGGGGCTTACCTCTTTCTAAAACTTGGCAAAAATTCTAATGGAGGCTAGCCCTAACTTTGAGGGGTATTAAATAGGATGGGGGAGACTATTTTGACCAGCCATGGGCTGATTAGGATTAGGGTTTGGCTACATGGTGTGGGCCTATGGGCTTTAAGTCTCAAGTCATTAGTCATGACTTATGAAATCATAAGCCATTCTAGCCTAATCAATTCCTAATCTCTCCAAACAAGTTTCAATGAGTTAACCCTCACTAACTTAGGTCAAGCTAAGGTTACTTAATCTAATCAAGTGGCCATAACCTAGGTTAGTCTCTAGGTTAGTCTACCCAGTCAACACTAGTCAAAGTCAACCTAGTCAACCATCATTCAAATAATTCCAGAATAAATCCTAAAAATTCCCATAAATTCAAATAAATTATAATAAATTCAAATAACCCTAAAAATGTCAGAAAATACCCTAATCACATGGCTAGGCTCTAGGCTAGGCAGTCTCTACGGTTTTACTAGCAAAATACCAAAATCATAAGTCAAGATTTAAATAGTTTAAAAATAATTAAAAATTACTAAAAATCATAATATGAATAAATATCAATAAATAATAATTATAATTACAAAATTTCAAAATTACCCTCATTTTAGAAACTGGGTGTTACAATCCTACCCACCTTACAAAAATTTTGTCCTCGAAATTAAGATGATCGTACCCCCTTCTAGGTCAAACATAGTCAAAGATCAATCACTAGTCAATTTTCTCAACATCCTAGTACTTGGTCGGCAGCTTGTCAACTTCCTAGGATTTTACCTATGCTAGCTACCTAGTGTTGGCAACTAGAATTTAGCAAAAAGAGAAACTCTATAATAGGCTAACTCTCAGCTTTCCAATCCTATCAAGTCACCTATAACTAAATATCCAAAATCTAAGCACACAAATCCCAAATACCATATACATAAGCTCAGGAACAACAACCCATAACATATCCTAAGTATATCATTTACAATCTATATATATATATATATATATATATAGAACTCTCAGTCTTAGGTGAATCTTACAGCTATACACAAGGGCAGGCTCTGGTCACTGGGTGCCTCACTGGAAGGGTAAAGGAAAAAATAAATCATCAAGGTTGTATGGCATACTAACATCCTATATGTGTAAACTGGTTGGTATTATAGATAACAGGAGAATTATCTGTAATGTGTTACTATTCTAACACCAATTCTAACTATCACCTCTAGGGTACAGACACTCTACAAGTCATCATATCATTATACTATGAAAGAACCACCTATGAATAAGCTCTACAAAACTAAATATCCCTACTCCTAACTTATTTATAACAACAGAAGGGTATGATGTTTAAAACCTTCTCAAGATACAATCTGTTAATCATATACGTCTGTCCAAAATCATGTTGTCCAGAGTCTTCATCATGCTAGTGAGCAAGGCTACGATAATCAAAGAGTCCTTGACTAAGGTACGTACCTCTAGGTTCATGGTATTTAAAATTTTCGTATTACCGCATGCGACGGCAAAAACCTTAAATTTCTATACCCGAGAAATACATCCAAAATCTGACTACATGTCCTCACTATGCCAACTAACATGACTATCGAAGATTCTAGATCCCATGATTTAGGTGACCTAGCCCATATGATTTTTTTAAAGAAAAACAAACATAACAAAGAACAATATGACAAAATTAATCAATCAACAAGGAACATATGGAATCGGATTTCAAGGTAGTTATAAAAGACAATTTCGGGAATGGAATTGAGAAGAACGGAACTTGCAGTAAGATCTCCAATGATCTGTGCATCCTTGACTGTCCTGACGATAGCTCGCCCTGCTGGTTTTCCCCGGTCTGCTGCTGATGCTGCATAAACTGTTGTTGCTGAGAAAATCGGAAATAACGAGAAAAAGTCTCTGTACAGACAGAGGTGCACCTCCAATGTAGCAGAAACGCCAATATGAGTCGGCACAATAGGAGCTACGGTCTCGAGGCCCTGATGAACAGGACGAGAGGTGGCCAGCCTCTCGATAGTATCCCCCGAACCGGAGCGATGAGATCGTGTCTTCATAACCATCATGAAGACAGATCAAACCAAGAAGCAATTACTGAGAATGAAGCAAAAAATTAAGGGAGGACAGTTTATATCCAAAGGAAAAACAATAAGCAGCAAATTTGGATAAAAGGAATCTGATTAAGAGTTTTTCCTAATGTGATTGAGTACCTCAAAATAATCCTAATCCTACTACAGGCTGTAGTGATACTCTAATTCGAATACCACTACATAAACTCGACCTGCATGGGCCACCACTAAAAACGTGTCACGACCCGCACCCACTGTAAGGGTACGAGAACGTAACAGCGCCCAACCTATGCCGCAGTGTCGGTGGTAGAATGCTGTTCTAGGTCATGAACTATAACTAACATAATACGAATACTCTCCATAAGGAGGCCAACACAGAGGTATAACTCAATCACAATCTATAGATAGAATATGGCACGATGAAATAGATAAAAAAAATCCTCAACCGAGGTACAACAGAAATAAAATAACAAGTCTCACCAACTACCAGTCTCAACATCTCTAAAATATACAACTCTGAAAATAAAGACAACAGCTAAACATGAAAAGAATAGCCTAAGCTATCTACACTAAGCAAGGGTATCATCCTCAGCAGCTGCCTGAACCTTCCAGGGGTCCAGGTCGCGAGTGTCATCTAGACAAGCTCTAAAGTAAGGGGTGCAGGGTTCCTCATCATCCTCTGTAAAAATTTTAACAGGTCCAGTCAGGACAGGAGCGAGCACAAAACATCTCACGCAGTTCATATCAAGTTAGAAAATATAAAGCATGCAATAGAGTAAGGTACATGAAACGTTGAAAGAAGAATGTATATGAAAAACAGTAGAGATTTAATAACAGAAAATATCTATATATGATAAGTAAGAACTGTAAGCCAACTATGATTTAGAGTACAATACGGTTATATAAACAGTCTAGGACAATGCAATGGTAACTCCATTGTACGTGGGTGTACAATAGACATATATAATAGTTATATAAAGTTTTACAATAAGATTTGAGTACATAACCAATTCTACTCCTCCCCCAATTAATACACAAGGATCCACTCCATTTACGTTATCTTATACAATAGTGTACAATATTATACAATAGATGTACAATATTTTATAATAGATGTACAATATTATACAATGGTTGTACAATATTATACAATAGTGTACAATGGTCTATCCCTGGAACTCATGTGATGAGAGTACAATATGCACAATGAGTATACAAGGATATGGGTATTCAATAAATACAATATGTAAGTGAAACGCACATCACAATATGTATTTAGTGAATACAAGGGGATAACATCCTAAAAGAAGATCCATATAGTACTAATTCGTAATAACAATTGTGTCAGTATCAAGTACAGTAATCTAGAGCAAGAATGTAAATTCAGACAAGTATGAAATGGTCAGAGAATGTACTCACCTGGTATCTGAATAGCTGTAAAAATGTACTATCCAAGATGAGGTACCTGACTCCTAGTTAGAGCAACACAAGTCACAACAAGTCCAGAATGGTAATAAGATGCACTACAATGCGTTCTATACGAATCTAGGTCAATCTAGACCAAAGTCAACTCTTGGTCAACCCTAGAAGTCAAACTAGGTCAACCAAGTCAAACCTAAGTCAAACTAGTCTATACTAGGCTAACAAGGCTATTCTAAGTCTAATAAGACTACACTAGTCTATTCTAGGCTCACTAGCTAAGCAGATACAACCATAGGCCATAGGCTAATAGACTAGGCCATGGGTCAATTGTCAATACCATGCTTAATCATCCTATAAAACATCTATACACCTAACACACATATATATATATATCTAATATATAATAAACATAGATATCATTATATACTCTAATATAGGAATACACATATATCTATTTATATAAGCTAATAGGAAATCACATATTGATGTGGCTATTCAATTTAACATAGCCTACACAACTTAATATAGAAAACACATATTAGTATATAGACTAACCTACCATATACATACACATGTCAATACATATACATATACATATGTATAGAGGGGGGGGGGGGGACACATGTACATGTGTCCAAGTGTATGTGTGTGTGTGTGTGAGTGAAGCAAACAGTTAAGAAAACATTGAGTTAGAGAGGGAATCATGTATGCTAGTGTGTGTGAACTCAAGTGTGTGATACATGTGTGTATGGTGTGACTTGATAGTGTGTGAGTCTTAGACACTAGGGTGTGTGATAGATGCATGTGTGCTAATGTGTGTGTGTGAGTGAAGTGAGAGTGTATACAATGTAAATTCTGAAATTAAACAGTGACATTAGGCTAAACAGTGAGGCATTTAAGTGTGTGTGTCATGCTAGAGTGTGTGTGTGATACATGGCATATGTGTGTGGTGCCAAGTGAGTGTCACAAGTACCAAGTGTGTGTGAGAGGCTATATGAAACAGTGGGACAGTAGGCTAACAGTAAAAATAGTCCAGACAAGTAAATCTCAGGTTTACTACACTGGAATCATGTAACATAGTTCACAAAACTCAATTAAACAGCCTAGTCAACTATACACTGATTAATACATGAAGAACATCTATTTCAATTCAGCCAACACTCATTCCAGTTCAAAACAAACCCCCAAAATCAGTTTGCAACAGTCCACACTAATGCCCAGGTTAATACATTGAAGGACCCCCAAAATCAGTTCAAAATAACCAAAAAAAATTAGTAAACAGTCCAAGCAAAACCCAGTTTTCAATCCCTTCTTGCAATCACAGATTTTGAACCCAAACCACATCCAAACCATCCCAAATTTGACACACCATTAGAAATCATGTAGGAGTAAATGTTAGGGCTTTAATATCATGCAATTAACGGCATATAATAGGTTAAAATCGATGACAAAAACTATATCAAAAATCTGCGAAAACAGGAAACAATAGACTGAATATAGGATATCAGAAATTAATTGGGAATGGAGAATTGATCTACCAAATCAAATTAAAATGAGAATTAAATGGTTGGTAATGCATCTACATATTGTGTACGTGTCACACAAGAGTTTGTGTCCACCCAAGTGGACACAAACGTGTCCAATCACATAAAATACGAAAACAATGCACAAATAGACTGCTCCTCGTGCACGTGTTCACGGTGTCCGTGTGCACGACACGACACGACACAACCCACGTGGTTGTGTCCTAGGGTCGACCTAGTATAGGGCTAGGGTTAGGATACCCTGCCACGTGTCCACGTTATGCGTGCGTGTGGTACGACACGCATATCAGTGACCAAAAGTGACAGCCGACTGTGCAGTGTATTCCCCGTGTGCACGCTCGTGCGTGTCCGACACGACACGAGAGCTCGTATAACTTGACACACGGGGTGGCAGACATCGCCCCTCGGAGTGTGTCAAGTATCAAGTGTCAACATCGCGTGTCCGTATCGCAATCGCGCCCGAGCAGCAGGGCATGCACAGTGCCCGTGCACACGCACGCGCGACCCTGTGTTCGTATATCTGTGTGGACTCGACAAGACACTAAGACTACACAAAAATACTAGAAACCTGTAAGCGACATCAAACCCTAATTTCCTATTCAAACACTTTCCTAAAAATCACACGAAATGCCCATTGGGGCATTTCATCAAACACTTGGTTTGTGACACTGATACGTGTCCAAAAAGGACACAAAATGGACACAAATTTTAGGGCTTCCTATTCCTACAGTTAGGTTAGGTCTAGGGCTCCCTAAATATGCAATAAAATCAAGATTCTATGGAGGGGATTGAAAGTTACCTATATGTGTCAAATCCTTCAAAAAGCTTCAAAGAGAGGTGCTCCTCTTGATGGCCAAACTCCTCCAATTAGCTCCGAAGCTGAGAATACTCATAACTAATAGCAAAAGGAGTAAAATTAAAACCCAATGCAATTGGTTTGGGGGAAAAAGGATTTAAAATGGATTTTCTATGATTTATTGAAGATGGGGGCTTACTTCTTTCTAAAACTTGGCAAAAATCCTAATGGAGGCTAGCCCTAACTTTGAAGGGTATTAAATTGGATGGGGGAGACTATTATGACCAGCCATGGGCTGATTAGGATTAGGGTTTTTCTACATGGTGTGGGCCTATGGGCTTTAAGTCTCAAGTCATTAGTCATGACTTATGAAATCATAAGCCATTCTAGCCTAATCAATTCCTAATCTCTCCAAACAAGTTTCAATGAGTTAACCCTCACTAACTTAGGTCAAGCTAAGGTTACTTAACCTAACCAAGTGGCCATAACCTAGGTTAGTCTCTAGGTTAGTCTACCTAGTCAACACTAGTCAAAGTCAACCTAGTCAACCATCATTCAAATAATTCCAGAATAAATCCTAAAAATTCCCATAAATTCAAATAAATTATAATAAATTCAAACGACCCTAAAAATGTTAGAAAATACCCTAATCACATGGCTAGACTCTAGGATAGGCAGTCTCTACGGTTTTACTAGCAAAACACCAAAATCATAAGTCATAAATTTAAATAGTTTAAAAATAATTAAAAATTACTAAAAATCATAATATGAAATAAATATCAATAAATAATAATTATAATTACAAAATTTCAAAATTACTCTCATTTTAGAAACTGGGTGTTATAATTGCGGTATCCCAAAACCACTTCCTTTGACTTAATTAATCGGATATTCCGATGCTGATTTTATGGGATACAAAGTCGACCGTAAGAGTACCAGCAGCACGTGTCATTTCCTAGAAAAGGCGTTATTCTCATGGTTTAGCAAGAAGTAGAACTCTGTCACACTATCCACAACGAAAGCTGAATATATCACAGCTTGTCGTTGCTGTGTACAGATTCTGTGGATGAAGCAAACCCTTGAAGACTACAACTTATTTTTCAAGCACATACCTATCTTCTATGATAACACTAGTGCAATTAATCTGACCAAGAACCCAGTATGCCACTCACGCACAAAACACATAGAGATTAGACATCACTTTCTGCGTGATCATCAACAACAAGGCACAATTAATTTAGAGTTCAAAGACACCGCACATCAGCTAGCCGACTTCTTTACCAAACCACTGGGCGAAGAGCGCTTCAATTTCCTTTGTCGTGAGTTAGAAATTTTGGATGCAACAGTCATAAAATAAATTGGACCTGCGTAAATAACGATCATGACATATATTTTATGGTGACTTTGCTATAGGTACAAGCCGAAAGGGTCCTTCTGACAACAAGGCGTAAAAGCCTAAGCGACACGGTACACTAATCTTCGGACTACCGCTAGCTGGGATCCGGCCCCTATAGCTACCCCATGGCAGTTTCATCATAATGATCGCTGTCTTAAACCATTATTTATTATATGGCTTAATTATTTTTATGACTTATTTAATTCAAACTTTCAAATTCTAAACGTTTTCTCTCAAAACTTACCTATTTTTTCAAACTTTCATGTGTTCTGGAACATGGAGGCAGAGTTCGGGCTGAACTCTGCCCCACACAGAGTTCGGGTCGAACTCTGTGTCTATGTTCACAGAACCTCCTTTGGTTCTCAGCCATCCATCTTTTTGATCCGATGGTCAGGATTTCACCCGACCTGCTGCCCCCAAAGCACTTAAACCCGTGAAAACCCCCTCTCCTCACTTGCATCTTCTTCCATCTTCCTCCAAACATATTTTTTCTCAAACCCTAACCCTAGAAATCTAATTTTAGGGCTCCTCTCCTTTCCAAACTCAAGATCTAAGGCTTTTGAGGGGATCTCTTCCATCTCCCATCATTTGGGTGAGGTATAATTTCCTTTTGTCCTCTATTTTCCCTTTCAAATTTATTTTCTCTATGGCTCCAAGACTCCTTGGTAGAGGTAAGATAAGAAGGAGTGATGGTGCATCATCTTCCTATCCTCCTCCTCTTCTTGCTCCTGCAATCCATACTTTATTCAATCCACCACCACCACAAGACCCCAACACCCTCAATAAAAAACTATTTGTATCATTGGATCCGTCCAATGAATGGTTTTTTGATTTTCGATCACGAAGCGAATTTGCGGAACATCCGATAAATTTTACTATCTTTTCGGATTATGATTCCTTGTTTCATGATTTGTGCTTAGATGAATTAGTTACTACTTCATCTATCATTTATTTAAATGCGATACAAATATTCTATTGCAACTTAACTTTTGACGAAACATGAATTTATTCCCGTGTCGCCGGTATCGATATTTCGTTTGATGACTTTGAGCTTGCTGACTATTTTAAGATCCCAGAACCTAATTCTTGAGAAAAACTTATCGATGCCCGACAATTTCAAATTTCCAACGGATCTTCGCTTGAGAGCTTCAAGGATGACTTGTGTACCCCTAACACTCGTCCCCACAAGCTACGGGCAAAATTCCTCAACCCGTACTTTTATAAACTTCATCAGATTCTTTTCTCCATCATCTTGCCCAAAGCGGGATCGACTGATGAAGTGTCCTACCTTAAGATTTTTACTCTTTACCATCTCCACTTCCATGTCCCATTCAACTTTTATCGAATGATGATGGACTGGATGATTCGTGCAAGGACGAAATCCTGAGCATTGGTTTACGCCATGTATTTGCCAATGATCTTTCGTGCTTTCCAAATTCCACTCGATGAGTGTTAGTTTCTCCCTGCCCCTGCCTATCCGTCCAAGGCGCGGAGGCTTCTAGCTGTTGTTGAGTCCCCTGCTGAGCCTGAGCACTCTGAGTCTGATGTTCGTGCTGATCCTCATAATCTTGGTGACCCTGAGCCCGAGCCACCTGCTACCCTTGAGTCCCTTCAGACTATGCTGAGAGATCGTTTCCACTTGGAGGACGATCGCTGGATTCAGATGGATTATCGTACTACCCTACAGATGACGGCCATCAGCAACACCCTGCATGACATCTAGTACTCCCTGGCTACCCATCTTACAGTGTCGTATCCCATGGTACGGGACCCTTTTCGCGAATGTTTCTGTGTCAACGATACTTGGGTCAAGAGGTACCTGGTTCCGAATGCAGTATTTATTGATCCACGTCGCTCTGCCAGCGGCCCATCTGATTCTGCTGGACCTTCCATGCTCCGTGACGGCCGTGGTCCCCTTTATAATGCTGCTACTGATGTTTAGGATTTACTTTATTTCTTCACTTTGTAGTTTCATTCAGTTTTATGTAGTTGACAACTTTGCATTGTACTTCTTTATGCTTAGCTTCTGTTTGGTTTATTACTTGCTAGTTATCTCTTACTTTGGATTTGAGCCTATGTTGTGTGAATGCATATTTTCTCCTTGATTATTCTTTATGGAGGAGCATATATTTCATTTTGTTAAATGCCAAAGGGGAAGAATATGTGATATTTGCTTGTTTTGGGAGCATTGGATAAATATTGTGATATGTGTATGGATATTTATTTTAAAGCTTCAATTCATATTATGCTTGGACAAGTACTTGTATCAGGACTTCTCTATTTACGGGGGAGTCGACATGTCCATCTATGGGGAGCTATATATGTGTCCAGGTATGAATGTTATGACACGCAAATATCACAATTTTGTCAATTATCAAAATAGGGAAGATTGTTGACCCAAAATGGATCGCAGTCAACCTAATCTTGATAATTAAGAAATCGATATTTGTCATGATCTAACTCGACACATAAATCTCCATCAAGCTACAAATCAGACGATTATCACATATCAAGTCAGACGAACATCATCGACGACTGCTCGCCAAATACTATTGTAACTTGTAAATGGAGTCTGTAATTTTACACTTTTATTGAGTCTAGGCTATTATAAGTTGAGTCGCACTGAGTATCTTAACCATAGACTAGCTAACCAAAAGCTCCACAAATAAAAGACCAAATTGCCAAAGCCTAAAATCAGCCTATAAACATTCTGTCCCCAAGGAGGCAGAGTTCGGGCCGAACACTGTCCCCTAAATTCTAGGAGCTGATTTTTAGGGTATGCTCATTGCTAGTTGTCCAACGGCCAAATTTTGAATATTTTGGACAGAGTTCTGGCCGAACTCTGCCTCCCAGAACTAGTATAAATAGGTACCCATTTCTCTTATTTCAAATCATCCAATCTTCTCTTCTTCTCTACTCCTATAGCCTATACATCCTAAAGAGCTATACCCTTCTCATCTACTAGCCACAAGACTTCCCAAGCCTATAAGGTGCTCAGTGCGAGTCGACTAGAAGTTTGTGTGCAAGAGTCTCAAAGAAGTCGCTTGGAATATTCCAAGTTTTGCCTCTGCGATTTTGTAAGAAGTTGGCGTGCTCTTCTGAATAAAGGCACGTGTTTGTACGCTATTTCACAAATAGGGGATTTCAAAACTGAGCAAGAGTTCTCAGGCCTGGACTAGTCCTCAATAAGGGAAATTGGGTTAAAACTGCTGTGTTTGCATATGCTATCTGATCTTCATTTACTTTTCGCACTTATTCTCCGATTAATCTTTTGTTGGTTATACTTGAATAGAGTTAATTATTTTTAATTGTTCATTATTGACACACATACTCTATTCACCCCACTCTAGAGTTGCCTACACGTACTTTAATGTTTAACCCATGCTTTCAAATTTATTAATATATATCAGTAGCTAAACTTTACTTATTTTTAATTTTCTTATAATGTAACTTGCATGATCAAATAATTCCTTTTTTTCTCGTAAACCTGTAGTATATGTTAGTCTAATGATTAAATTGGTTTTTATTATGTTTAATCTATTAAGTTTAGTATTATAAAATCACTAATAATCATACAATCGCTATATTGTTTATACTTGAACTTGGTATTGTTCTAGTATGAATTAATTTTATCATCCTTGCTACTATGGTATTGTTTTGTTCGCGTAACATGTATTTACAGAAGAATAATAAGCAAGATTAATCCTGGATGTATGTAATAAAGAAATCGTGATGGAACAAAGATACCTCAAGTCCAAATATTTCTCTGAACTTCCTATGATATCTTCGGAGCCACGCATTCGGAGTTCCACCCCCAGAAGCTATTTATATTTTTCAGATCTGATTAGCTTTGGACACCTTCCATCAGAAGAAAAAACTACCATTCAGACAAATAAAGAATCCAAACTATCAAGACATCATGCTCACTGTAATATTTTTTTATTCTTATATCTCTAGGATTATTTGTAATGAGATAAAATGAATGCTAAACCAAAATCCAGCCAAATATCCAATTCCTGAACCATAATATCAGACTTGTATACCGTCAGTATACTGCTAGCGATATACTTACGGTATACTAGTAAAAACCCAGCTTTCAAACTGACCACCCCAGCATAAGCAAAAATCTTCAGTCTGGTATACTGACTGTATACTTCGACACACATATGGTATATCGTTTACTTATTTTATGTCAGCAATAAATGCTACAACAACTATAAAATTACCCATTTTATAGTCATTACTATACAGAGCGATATACCGATGGTATACTGCCTGTATAATAATGACTCTATTAATTATGGTTTTTTTATATGTTATATCAGAACCAAATTACCCTTATTTGTTCCTACTTCTTGGAGCCTCAACTTTGTATCTTCTATATAGGAAACCTCTCAACATAAAAGAACTTTTATTTGCCAAATCTATTTGAGATTAGAGTTTTCATTGAGTTATAATTGGATATTCAATCTATTGTAAGAAGATCAAAACTATTTCTTGCAAGAGGTTGAAGTCCTCAAGCCTTTGTGTCAAAGCTTATGTATAAGTCGGCAAGCCTTCGAATAAAAGTTCGTGTGCAAGAAGTCAGTGATGCCTTCAGTTAGTGCTCACAAGTGTAACTATTTTTTATAATAGATGATTAAAGTTGGAGAGTGTTTCAGGATAGAGTCTTTCACAGAGGTTACAAGGATACATCGGGTGTTGGTGTTCTTGTCTTATTTTTAGCACATTTTAAATTTTCCAAAACGTCATTAATTGTGCTTAATTAGTAGTTAAACCATATTTTCTCCCTCTTTAGGGTGCTTTCAGTAATGAGCTCTTGTCTCTGTCCCTCTCTTTACCTCACACACACCCCTCTTAATATACCTACCAGTTTATTTGCACTTAGTCCCCCAAGAACTTGTAAAAAAAAATTTGTAGTCTAGCTCCAAATAAAACTATAACTTTAGTATCTTCCAACGATAAGATATTCCAAGTTAACTTCTATAAAGAAATAGAAGGCAAATACATAGGACTACTGTGATGGGCGAAAGATCTGAACATGTATGCCTTAATAGACTATAATTTATTAATCTTTTCGCTAGCGTGGGAACACAGTATTCACCTTTCAGCATCCTTGTTAGAATTACATGTTGTAAGATGACATATACTTATGGTTCTTATACGGTTGTTAAAATATGATCAGTATGAGAACCATAAGGATATGCTTTCACATAACATATGTTATTTGTGAACATCATGTTGCCACGATAGCGAAAGACTAATAAGTCATAGTCTTTTAAGAAATGCACATTCAGATCCTTCACCCATCCTTTTTTTCCTACTATTTTTGGTACAAATCAACATGACATATCTTGCCTTTTGTAGTCACTAAATTAAGTTACAGTCTTAACTGCATAGTCCATAAAATATTCTTTGTAAGTTCATCAGGAACTAAATATACAAATAAACTAGAAATATTAGAAAATTAAAGGGGAATATAAATGCATCTATGCAATTACTCTTTGGCGAAGGCGGAAGCATCTATGGAACCGACTCCACAGCAAAGGCGGACATAGTCATAGGTATATTAAATAATTTTTCTATTTGAACAATTGTTGCATTTATTCATAAGGCTGGATATATTGTATGAGAACAATATTGTATCAAAGTAACCTTTGGGTATTGCATACTCTTTGTCTATTGTGTACTCTATGTGTTGTTTATTATCTACGTCATATCAAACGTACTATCTTTTTATTATTTATTGTCTCCATATCATTTTTTACTTATTTTAGTATTAGCGACATATTGTGACGTTGATCGACGTAAAAGGATGTTTCTAAATTTTATTCAGATGTCGCTATATGTATTAAGACATCGCTAAACATCGCTGGTATGTTGTTATATGGGATACAAATTGGAAGGATTTACGACATATAAAGAAATACTATATGTCGCTGAATTTTAAAAAATAGACAACTACAAGAAAAATGGCTTTTCATGGTGGTTTTTCCCCATCAAGAAATTATATTCTTGACAGTTTTGGATCCGTCATCTAGGCCCCGCCAAGAAAAGTCACTAGTTTTCTTGACGGTCTCTATATTTATGTTTCTTGACGATTTTAAATCGTCAAGGAAAAATATGTCTTGACCGTTTTAAACCGTCAAGTAAACGTATAGAAAAAAATGTTAAGGAAAATAAGAACTTTTCTTGACTGTGGCATAGATGACGAGTAATATCCGTCAAGAAAGTCCTTTCTTGACGGTGAAAAATCGTTAAGAAAAACATTTATTAATGTTTAAAAACTGTCATAAAACCCTTTTCTTGATGTTTAAAAACCGTCAAGAAACCATGTATTGATCTTAAAAAAACATTACGTTGACGTTTTACAATAGTCAAGAGAAACCTGTGTAGGACCGTTGAACACCTATAGAGGGGGGTGAATAGAGTGAGTGCTAGTGCAGCGGAATAAATCACCACTTAAAACATTAAAAGCAGATCACTATGGCATTGAATAAAGAGACAATAAATAAATGTAGCAAGAGATCAAAGAATCAAACTCAGAGAACACCGAGGACTAATCCAATCGCAGGTACTCTTTTCTGCTGTTAATCTACTATTCACAAGCTAATTGAGAGCTTGTAGTCTCTTTACAAGACTGTACTTGGTGACAAGGGTACGACCAACTTCACAACACCGTGCTTGGTGACGAGCACAAGACTAGCTCCTAAAAAAAATATAATTTTTGAACATGAACGACCTCTTTACAACTCTGAGAACCAAAGAACTCTAAATCAAATCGATATTACTGGCTTTGGCTAAGAGATGTATAGATGGAGTATGAAAGCTTTTAGAACACTAAAAAATACTTTAGGAATAGATAAAGAGAAGAAAAATTGAGTGTTTTGAAAAGGAAAATTTCTTTTCTATTTGTAGGTGTTTTTGAGAACCGAACTCGGGCAGAGTTCGGGTGGAGTTCCGATGCAAAGATTTTGCAAACGAACGTTGCATGCAGATTTGGAGTTAACAAACATTTGAATATGAAACAACCGAACTAGGTCCGAACTCGGACCAAACGCGGCTTGAGTTCTATCTAAGTTCATCTAGTAATGTTTTGTCAAAATCTGTTGCATAGGATAAATGAAACTTTTGGTAAGTGGACTTTGAATGAATGGGTAGCTTTATAGATGAGTGGAATGTGAATAACCTAAGCCAGTAATACGTAGTCGATTTTATAATTTGCATTCTAGACTCATTAAAGGATAAAATACATAATAAACTATAAAATGACTCAGAATGTTTTCAGTGCATAAGTACATCGGGATGATGATTTTCATGCTTGTTGATGTTGTAGTACACTCTCTGATATTGAATTTACTTGACATGAAATATTAGCAGAAGTTTGTATATTTTGTTATTGACTTAAGTCATATGTTGATTTATTAAAATCGGGGAAACCATTTGGTAATGGACCAACAATCTCCCCCATTTTGATAATTGACAAACTTTAGTTTATACCAAAATATATCTAATAACTTGAAAAAAATAGAGGTATTGCTCTTTCTTCTTCTTTGTCATAATCCAAATGTTATGGCTCCCCCGTAATGTGTGAAGCCAACAATGCTCAACAAAAGACAAAGAATGAACATATCCATATATAACAAGTCGTAGCAATTATAAACTAGAAGTAGCAGTGAGAAAAGACACAAAAATTTCATAATATTACTAGAATAAGATGCAACTAACATAAACTGCATAAGTCATAACTCAAAAGTTTATGACAATAAAAAAGAGTCTAACAAAAAGTCTAACCCGAAAGTTTAGACTGATACATCATAAAAGAAACTACATAGATCATCATCTAGCAACTACATCCAGAAACCACTAAATGTAGTCCCACATTATAATGGCGTATTATCATCTCCAGGAGCATCCGGTGGAAAGTAAGCTGTAGCAGGATCAAAATGTACAAAAGTAGCCTCATCATCGAACCTCGGACCAGTAAATCTGGGGTGATGGATCATCGGAGCAGGATGGGTGGGATCATGTGATAAACTCCAGTGTATATCAGCAATGCTATTCCACAACACCTGTGCCTAGGTGATGTGGCAGAACTCAGAGTCAATGTAACTCTGATGATGTTGAGCTGAGAGGGCAACAAAGTCATCAAAGTGCTGATAAAAGCCTGGGTCAAAAATAGGAGCAGGGGCTGGCGCAGCTGGAGCAGGAGCCCGAGGGTCATCATCATGAACCAGAGCAGTAGGTTCGACAACGGATGGAGGAGGAGGGTTGGGATACAACCTAGCTCTACTAAGATCAGTAGCAGGATAAGAGAAAGGACATATTTGAAGATCAATTTCAAATCTCCTGAAGACAGATGCCAAGTACATTGGGTAAATAAGGTTACACCCCGCACTTCTGCAATTGAGCATCCAGGCCATAACAATCTTGGGGATGGAGAAAGGTATGCTAATGTGAATATGATACATCGTAGATAATTCCATGAAGGTGATCTCATCAGAAGATCCCCTTTTTAGAACTAAAACCAAGAAGATAAAGCGATGTAATTCATAGAAGTGCAGATTCAAGTGTTTCGAATACACCCTATGTGGGACAAGACGAGGGTGACACATCAAGGAGTCAAGGGTGACACCTTCTGGAAACTGGACGTAGTTAATGTCCACCAAAGCTTCACCAATATCAGGAACGTAAAAATATTCACTAATATCAGTGGCATTGAACTCAAGTTCTTGTCCAACAATACAAGAATAGAAATTGCTATTTTCTTTTACTTGCAAGTTGTAATAAAACATCCTAACGGGATTATCATAAGTATTATCAAAAATTTTAAAGAAGTCCTGAATTCTAAGTCGGTTAAAGGTAGAAGCATATTCAGAAAAAATTGTAAAGTTGACACAATCTCCAGCACATATTTTACGACCAAGGAAGGAAGTAAACCAAAGATCAAAAAATTCCTTGTCAAAAAATAGACCAGAGTCATAGTCGTCATTATCAGAGGGATGAGCTGGACTGAAAACATTGGTTGGGACATAGTCAGATGAGGATGATCCTACTTGGGAGTCATCCATCTTTCTCTTTTAGGCTTTGGGTGCCATAGAAAGAAAAGAGAGAAGATAGATTATTACCTTTGGAAGAAGGAAAAAGAAGATGAAGAATATTAAGGGGATCACTTCAAAACTCCATAAAACTTGAAGAGGAGGAGGAGGTGAACCTTCACTTAGGATTTTGGAGAGTATTTTCGGTAGGATGATGAGAATAGAGGTGGTAAAAGTGAGGTATATAAAGGCTAGGGCCGGCTGTTCTGTTCTGGAAATCCATACAGTTACCATCCGAACTCGTCCGAACTCGGTCCGAGTTCGGCTGCTTGTATTTCCAATGTCATTATTGTTGTATAATTGATAATATTCAATGTATAACTTGCACAAGTCTTTATTTTATAATTTTTATTACTTTGGGTTTGCTGTAGGGGCCGGATCCCAGCTAGCGGTAGTCTGAAGAGTAGTACACCGTGTTGCTTCTAGCTATTTACGCCTGTATGACAGAAGGACCCTTTTGGCTTGTATCCAAAATAATGTCTATTAATAAAGTTCAAAGTTTTGAGTTATAAATTGATTTACTATTCATACTACATTATAAATCTGAAAATTTAAGCATGCCGAGTTCTCGATGCAGATTGTTAAAGCGGTCTTCAGCTAATATTTTTGTGAAAATGTCTGCTAGTTGATGATCTGTGTCAACAAATTCTAAGAAAATATCCTCGTGTTGTTGGTGATAACGTAAGAAGTGATGACGAATCTCTACGTGCTTTGTGTGTAAATGACATACAGGATTTTTAGTCAGGTTAATAATGCTAGTATTGTCACAATAAATAGGAATCTTAGTGTAGTACAGATTGTAGTCTTCTAAGGTTTGCTTCATCCACAAAATTTGATCACAACATCGTCCTACGGTGATATACTTATGTCATGACCCGCACCCGCTTTTCGGGTGCGAGCTCGTGAGCAAGCCAGCTACGTATCGAGCGGACTACAGCCTGACTCGAGTACGTATAAGATGTCCAAAATAGGGTATTATGTCTAATCTAAACTATATCTCAATCCACAAGAATCAAATAAAACAAGAATGAACAATTATGGGTCATGGTCTGCAGCCCATTAGCATATTGTTCGATTAGACTCCAAGAATTATGTGAGTCTATAAATAAGCAGAGTATATCATGGTATGGAATATAAAGCACAAGAAGATAATAAAGAAATATCACAAGCAAATACCTGTATCATACATCGCAATCCTCTACCATCCTGCTCTGCTAACTAACTCCATGTAGTCTCTAAACCTGAAGAGATCATCAGGTCCTCAGAGGACTAGCAAGATACATAAAATATACCTATCTAACAGTTTAATCATGCAAAAATGTAAACCGGATATAAACAGGAACTAGACATGAGACTGGCATGTGGCTACTGACACGTAACTATGAACACGGATACGGGAACAACTATGCATAAATTAACTGCTGGAAGATCAATAGAATACCAACCCTCTCCCCGAATGTGGACTTGCAGGTCAGTTTTAAGACAAGTCACCCTCGCCCTGTGTGTGGACTCGCAGGTGCAAACGGACAACCCTCGCCGCGTGTGTAGACTCGTAGGTTGTGGGAAAGACAAAGGAATAACAGTTCACTCACACATACTTACAGATACGACTCAGTCAATATACAGGTGAAGACACGGTACAACTCAGTCATGACACAGGTAAGGACAACTCTAGCATGATCCATGACGTAAACAAGCTTGGTATAACTACACTATCAAGTCATAAAATACTGATATACAAGCAAGACAACAAACTGGTAAATGCGGTATCATATAAATCTATAACAACTAAGGTAACTAAAGATAACATACTACAACAGGTGTACTATAAGCATGAAAATAAACTGTAGAGGAAGAAAATGTATACTTGCCTGGAGGTTGCACGCAGATCCAACAACAATATTGTCCACTGCTAAGCCATAGAGTCCAAATCAATACAACTGTCTCCCAAAGCTAAAGTAAACATTACTAATGTTCTTAGAATGATCAAATTAGCTAGGGTTGCCTGTCCTTAAGTCGAATTCTGGATACAGGGGCAAAATGGTAATTTTGGATAAAAACGATGTCCGCCGTTGGACCCGCTTTGCACCGAAAATCGTACCAGAGTTGATGGTCTCTAAAGTCATCAAACTATATGTCTACGGATCCGGTTTGATGATACGAACCCAACGGTATGTCAAATTTTGGATTCCGGTGGGCCGTACACAAAATCGCCCGTTGAATCGAATCGTGGGGCCTGCAAAACGACGATCCAATCAACTGTCTGAGAATCGGACCAAACTTGGCATACAGGACCAGAAAAATGATACGGTCCTGATGGCACAAGTTTCGTCTCGATCTGACGAACGTGCACAAAGTAATTGGAAAATTTGTATAGAGGTCGGTACGGTAAATTTTGACAGATACGCATCAAATTCTCGCGCACACACGACCAATTTAAATTTCGTCAAAGCTCACACGTCCATGAAGTCGTTACGCACCTTTCGATGCTTTCGGTTCGCGACCACGTCGTCCGAAAGGGCGGGACGTACGTCGTGTCGAGGGTTTTCGTGATTTTTAAAACAGGTTTTTCTGTAACTTTACAATCCAATTACTCATTATACTGTGAACGAAAAATTAATCTATCTGAAGGGTTTTGTTGTCCTATATGCTGTCTAAATAATTGTTTAATTAGAATTCTAAATTGGTCATTGGTTTCACCAGAATCGGCATTCCAACATGGGCGTTTGGACTGGGTTTTACTCTGTTTTCAAACGTGTTTTTTGTCGACTTCGAGTCGACTTATTGGCCAACATAGACAATCTAAATTCAATCTAATTGAGAGGAAACAATCTTGTATAGATTGGGATCATACTCAAGAAAACGGATCGTAAAACGATCGTGTGATCGTTGCGATTCAACGCTGCGAAGTCCCCCTCCTGACTGCTGTTGCTGCTGTCGTTTTGCTCGTTCAGTCCGCCGGCACGCGCACAGGTCGGGGGCAACCCTGGCCGGCCGGCGGTTGCCCCGTGGTGGCGCACGGCTGCACCAAGGCTTGGTCGGCGCTGGGTTGGGGTTTAGAATTAGGGTTTTGATTCTCCTTCTGTTCCTCTCTCGTTCGCTATGTATATATATACTTACTGTTCGGGTTCGAACAGAGGAAGTCGGGGCTTCCTGAGCGGCTGTGGCGGATTAGCTTTTGTGCTTGGGGGGTTTTAGCTCGGGTGGGTTGAGCTCAGGCCTGTGGGCTCGGGCTAGGCCGGCTGCTACTGCTTCTCTTTTATTCCTCTTTTCTTTTCTTATTTCTATTTCCATTTCTTTTTCTTTAACAAACTAATATATATGTATATATATACATATACACATACATGAATACATTCTACTATACATATATTTTTTTATACACATACATGTATACATTCTACTATACATGTATACATTCTACTATACATTCTACTATACATATATATATATATATATATATATATATATATATATATATATATATATATATATATATATATATATATATATATATACATATATATATACATACATATACGTATATACGAATATATATATACGTACATATACATATATACATATATATACGTACATATACATATATACGAATATATATATATATATACGAATATATATATATATATATATATATATATATATATATATATATATATATATTTATATTTTTATATATTATATATATTTATATATATATATATATATATATATATACATATACGTATATATTATATATATACATATATATATTCACACACATACAACCAAATAATAATAAAATAGTATTATTTAATAATAACCTCAATAATATAACAATGATGATGATAATAATAATAATAATAATAATAATAATAATAATATTAATAATAATCATAATAATAATAATAATAATAAAAGTAATAACGAAATTCAACAAACCAAATAATGGTGTATATACCATTTATACCGTCTAATAATCCCCAAAATGTACTGGGCCTATTTTATACAAATATTATTGAATATCAACTAATAACAATATTTATAATATTTAATTAACAAATATTTAGAAGATATTCATTAGATCATTAAAACGAAATACAACACAATCATACCAAAATACACCAACACGAATGTCGTTGGACGTACCATATGACTACATAGACTTGGGCTTGTTACGGGTCCAGTCCGAACTGGTTTGGTACAACCGGGTCTCCTAAACGTCAAATAATATTAATAATAACTAATTAAACTATTTATAACGGTCAGGTCACAACTTAGCCTGATTTTCCTAGTTAAGGTATTACTATGGCTCAGCCTTCCCTGGCATGGCTAATACACTAGTCAAGTCACGCCACTGCACTATCCGTGCCATGATTCCTAGTCGTCTGGTACTTCAAAACTCAACCATGGCTAAAATCATCTACCGGAATAATTAACTAAATAATTGTTTATATAAATAATTATAAAAATCACCATTAAATCAAATAAATGAATAAATAAATATTTTAAAAAATATTTTCGGGAAGGGAAGCTACAACTCAGCCTCAGTAATTGATAGTACCACAGAATTTTGTTTCTTGCTAAACTATGAGACTAAGGCTTTTTCTAGGAAATGACACGTACTGTTGGTATTTTTATGGTTTATTTTGCATACTGCAAAATTTGCATCCGAGAAACCTATCAGATTAAAGGATTTGGTTTTAGGATACCATAAGCCGACTGTTGAAGTTCCCTTAAGGTATCGAAAGATACGCTTAACGGCACATAAGTGTGATTCCTTAGGATTTGCCTGATATCGTGCACAAATGCAGACACTAAACATAATATCAGGGCGACTAGCAGTTAAATACAATAAACTACCAATCATACCTCGATACTTACGCTGGTCGACAGGTTTGCCACTTTTATCAGTGTCAAGCTTTGTTGATATAACCATTGGAGTTCCGATTGGCTTTACATTGACAAAGTCATACTTTTTCAATATGTCCATTGTATATTTAGCTTGATTGATGAATGTGTTTGCCATTAAAATTATTTTGATTGAAATTTTAATACAAACAGAACAGTGATACAATATAGGACTTAGATGTAGTCCTAGGAGTACACTTTTGTTTAAGCTGGGTCCTTAGTGCCAATGGAGCGAGTGGTAATGCGTTGACTCCGATGACCGGCTGACGACGGTTATCGGTTCTCTGAAGGTGTTGATTGCTCTGGGTGCTGGAGCTTGCTGAGAGGAGGAAGACGTTGAGTGTCTAGAACTGCCTCTCCGGTGATTCTTTGTTGTGGATTCTCTCTGTGTTGTGAGTCCTCTATTTTTGTGTGAAGGAGATGATCCTTCTATTTATAGTTTTGCAGGCTGGCTGCTCATGCGCGCATGTAGGATGCGCCGGTGTGGGGACGCCACGTGGAGGTTGCTGATGGAGGCGCATGGATGCTGCACCCTGATCGAGGGGGAGAACTCTTCATACTACTGTTGTGAGCCGGCACGTAGCAGAGAGAAGAACTTTCTGTTGCTGAAATCTTGGATGAGTTGAGTCAAAGGACACGTGTCGTCGACTCATGGTTTGAAGATCTCGGATTTGGTGGAGAGGAGTGATCTGGTGGGCTGCGCCTTGGATTGGGCGCAGGAGGAGGCTGCGGCTCATAACCTTTAGGAGTTACAAACCATTTGGGGCACATGGCTTTTGAGGCACATGCAGGCGACTTTTCTTCTGTCTTTCAGGATCAGAGAGCAGTCTGAGGCGCATGGCTTTTTGAGGCGCATGCTGATTTGGACGCATGGCCGTAGAGGCGCATACTGATGGTGGAGTGGCCACGTGGCAGTAGCCGTCGAAATAAAGTCATGATGATGCTAACGTTGTCGACGCTTCGTTTTCTGACAAAAAGCTGTCGACTGTTCAGACTTTGGGAGGCGTGCTGCCAACTCTGTCAGTTCAGCATTTAATGTTGGTGACGTTCGATGGACAGCTGAGTGGGCGCGTCGGTTGGCGTTCCACTCGGTATGGAGATGTGTGGGGGCGCACCCTCTGTAATGCGCCGAGTACTGTAGGGCACGTCTGTGTGATGCGCCTGATGCCGAAGGGCGCGTCCGTGTGATGCGCTGTCTGGCTGGCGCATCGGACATGTCTTTTAATGATGCGGCTGTCTCGCTCTTCGAGTGCTATAAATAGCTGTTTGGCTGAATTCGAAGCGTCCGGTTCATCCATTTAATGTAAATTCATTGCACGGAATTCGGAGGGCCATCCACTTGGCGCGTGGGTTTGATCTGCCCGGTCTATAAATAGTGGCATAGAGAGAAGATTTGCTTCTCATTCCCTCACGTACTTCCAACATAAACTTGAACATGCGGGTGCATTCTGTTGACGAAGTGCTCCCGAGGGTGAAGATGAGACGCTGTGTTGTCTTCGATGCACTTGAAGGTGACTGTTACATCCAAAAGATGGAGTCGAGGGCTTCCGAGGCAGGCGGAAGGTGCCTGTTGCATCCAAAGATAGGGATGCTCGGGCCTCGTCTCCGTTGTTCGGGAAGAGCCGTAGATCGGAATAGCGGTGCTAGGCTTTCTCTTCCTTCAAAGTGGGTGTCGCCCACTCTGGTTGTGTTGAGGGCTTCCTTGTGCCATGATTTTGATCACGGTCTTCCTTGGGCTTTGGAGGCTCTTTCGAAGCCTCCCCTGGCCACAGCTTTGCCGTGCTCCTCTCTTCCTTGGTTCCAGCCAGAGGGTTAAATGCTTTGTGGATCCTGGCTGGAAGAGCGGCGCTGGGCTCTGCTCGGCCAGGTGAGCCTGGCTGGAAGAATTTGGCTGAAGGGATGCACATAGCTGAGCTGCTGAAGAGATGGCGGGATGCGCCTGGATGGAGGCGCATGATGTCTGCTGCGCCTGACTGATGGCGTATGGTGGCTGCTGCGCTTATCTGAAGGCGCATGGTGGCCACTGCGCTTATCTGAAGGCGCATGGTGGCCGCTGGCTGTAGACATAGGATCTTTCCTTTGTAGAAATTCTCCTTTGTACAACCTTTTCTAGACATGTAATAGACTTTTATATATAAAATGAAAAGTCTTTCTTCAAATGTCTATCCTTATTGATCTTGCTGTGAAGTTCTTCGTCTGAGTTCTAGCGCATGTAGTGTCTGGCGCATGGGCTTTCTGGTTGTGAAATTCCATGCTTCTACAAGACCCCCTTCAAAGTTTTCAAAACTTTTGAATAAGTTTTGGAATACTTTGAATAAGAAGCATGGAGGTCAGGGCGCATGATTTCTGGGCGCATGCCTGTTCGGGCGCATGCTCTTCTCAGTTAATGATGATGGTGCCTCGGTAACCGAAAAGATTAATGATGATCTTTTGGTTTTATTTGCTGCTATCCTTGCACAGAACCCGAGGCGACGGCTGAGATCACACGTCATCTGTTCACGCGTGCGACCAAGCCCTATAAATAGGTAAGAGTTGGAGAGAGAAAGGGTTCTTCTTCTCTGTGCCTCTGCTTCTTTAGAGTTTCTTCTTCAAAACCCTAACTTCTCCTTCCTCGAGAGAATGGCTCCCAAGACTCCTCGCGGTGCTGCCGGCAAGGGGAAGGAGAAAGCGAAGGAGTCCGCGGAAGTTGCGGCGGCTGTCGTTCCCCGTCGGCCTGTCGAAGTTCGGCCGGAGGTGGTTGGTAAGTCTCATTGTCCGTACGCCAACGTACATAGGCCTTGAGTCTTTAATGATGTGCCGCGGTCTTTGCCCGCCGACGCGCATGGGTTTAAACCCTGGTGATGCGCCGAGGCTATACTGCTGACGCGCATGGGTTCAAACCCTGATGATGCGCCGAGGCCATACTGCTGACGCGCATGGGTTCAAATCCTGATGATGCGCCAAGGCCATGCGCATGGGTTCAATCCCTGATGATGTGCCGCAGTTTTCTTCTTTAGACACATTGTGTGTTCTCTTCTGACTTTTTCTGATCTTTTGCTAGTGTCGATGGCAATCCCACTTTTGAGTGAAGTTTTCTTGGAGGCTGCCTTCAACCAAATGGGAGTAGAGCATAACGAGGAAGTGATAAACCCTGCTCAAGATGCTCTTATGCTGGATCAGCCTCCTGAGAGAATGACCCTAATTCGTGAACAGCAGTATTGGTTCCTCAAACGGATGATGGAGCGTGGAGTCATTAAATCTTCCACATCTGATAAAGTAACCTTCCTGAAGTCTGAGTTCCTGTTTGGAGACCGTCTCACTTCTACTGACTCGTCAGTGCTGAAGGTCAAGGAGGACTGGTTCTTTACTGCGAATGGAGTGCATATGACTGTTAAGCAACTTGAACGTCAGTGGCCTTTGACGTCCTTCTGTCGCCTTGTTTCCCAGAGAAGGATGTCTTGGGAGCTTACCCCTTCTCAGGGGGGAGCGGTGACTGTTGTCATCCAAATTGATTCTACTTCCGACCAAAGGGATGCTTTGACCGTTGTACGGTCTGGGTCTTCTTACACTTGGCGGACTTTACGTCCTGGGAGCCTCTACAGTGATGTACCCATTGATACGCTTGCTTATAGTGCTTCGACTTTTACACATCGTATGTTTTTGATGGAACGCTCCTACCCGACAGGAGAGTTTCGGGTGGAGGGTTGGTGCCATTACGTCTCCAAATGGGATAAACTGACGCTCTGGATCTTGTCGCAATTTCGGACTGAGCTCCGAGAGATCGGGTTGACTGCCGCGATCCGTGCTACCCAGGCGGGTGTTGACCTTAAAAGGCACATGTTCCTCGCACTCCTGGAGATGTTTGATATTCATACCGGGACCTTCTTTACTCCGGTAGGGGAGTTAGGGCTCGCACTTCATGAGATGTATGAGGTGTCTAAACTCCCTTGGGGGTCGGAGCCCTATGAAGAGTACTTTCCAACCAATGTAGAACTTCAGGTCCTGGGGGACAGAGCTGATGAGATGACGGCCGTCTTCAAGGAAGTGGCGAGTCATCATTACTATGTGCAGAAAAGGGATACAAGCGGGTCGCAGCCCCATGTGACCGCTTGGAGAGATTATGTCTTTAGACAAGACAAAGAGGATTCTTCGAAGTTTTCTACTCCGCCGGCGCTCTCTCGTAGTGAGGTGCTGTCCGAAATGAGCACGTTAGGGGAGAAGAATCCCCGAGGAAATGAAGACCAGCAGTCAGATGCACGCTCCTACAGCTGCTTCTGGCACCTTGCTTATCCAATGTCATCCAAGGCGGTTTTGGTCGCCTATCTGATGATATGGCTCCGAGATTGCGTGTTCGCAGGTGGATCCGGTGCCGTCGAGAGGGTGACTCAAAACTTAATCCTGCCAGCCGTAAAATTGGTCTTCGGCCGGCGCTTGGCTCTCCTCCCCGCAATGGTATGTAACCTGCAGCGAGGTTTGCGAGAGTTTGCTGGAAATGTGATTCATGATAGAGGCAGAAAAAATAACTTCCCGCGTGCCGAACTGCCATTTCACTATTTGATGGGATGGCTGATTCTGCATCATCCCAGTGTGATGAGCCCAGGCTTGGAAGGAGATTATAAGGCTGGAGATGCATTCCTTCGTCGTTTCCATCGGAGGAGCTGGTCGCATACTGGTGTCCCAGTTTGTAGAAAGGTTTTATCCCGTCTTCAGGGTTGGGAGATCACCAAAGTTGGTCCCATCTATTTGGGTTTTGAGGCCAACGAGGATTTAAGGGACCTGGACGAAGGTACCACCACTCTGCCTCAATGGGGATTCCGCTGGTTGCAAAGTATCCGGCCGTCCCATCTGGTGTACCGGAACAGGAATCAGTGCTACCTGTAACCGTACTTGCCGAGCCGCTTTGCGTGGCAATTTGGTTATGCTCAGATGATGTTGGATAACCCCAGTATTACCCTGGGGTATGTTGGAAGTTTGTTGGATGGTGCACGAGCTTGGCATTACTATAATACCGGATGTACCGGAGCTCGTTTTACGTTGCCCGTCCCCGATCCGCGGCCACCCATTCTTTACTCGGCTGCCAAATTTTACTGTGTTATGGCTGCCCCGCCCTCCGGATATGACAGGGAGACCAGCCTTATCGCAGGCACCCAGTTAGCAGCGACTGGGGATACGCCAGTGAAGGCCCGGTCGCATCGTCCGTCAGGGGTGGGTCTACGGAGTGCCCCCTCCGCATCACAAGCAGAACCCTCGGGCGATCGATCGAAATGATGTGCAGATACAGGGGCTGAATCTCTTGTATCGAAGAAGCAGAAGAAGGCATCGTTACCGACGGTGTCATCGGATTCGGCGTCCGAAGAGGTAAGGACATCCTACTAAATCTGATTTTGGTTCCGCCACTTACGAGGCCCCATCTTCTTTTGTAGGAGCCGCTAAAAGAAAACCTCGTACCCCAAAGTCGGGTGGGAGTAGGCGAGAAGAGATGGCGAGCTCGTCTGGAGTGCGTATCCCGCCGACAATGATGTCTCTCATGGAGGAAGATCCGGAGGATACTGTCATCGTGGAGGTTCCGGTATCCCCGGGTTATGTCAGGAGGGAACCTGAGGGTGCAGCAGCTTCCGAGGTGACGAAGGCCACAGCGGAGGCTTCACATATCGAAGGTTTAGCAAGTGCGCAGCTTCCTGGTGATGAAGAGGAATGGAGTTCATCATCTTCCGATGACATCGCTCCGGAGCTGCAGGAGTCTGTTGCGGGGGCAGCAGAAGCAGTGAGAATAGAGGAGAGGGTTGATTCCCCTCCTTGTCATGATGAAGGGAGGTCGGCTGAATCATTTCCAAATCCTTCCTTGGCTTCAACCATGGACATAGAGATGGCTACCGATCAGGCGGTAGCGACAGATTTTGTCCCTGTAGAGGGACTTGAGAAGAATGAGACCCTTCTGCCGGTCTTGTCTCCTGGGGCTGGCCAGGAGATAAATGTTGATCTCCCCGTTTTGCCGGGGGAGGTAGCTGATGCTGATAGAACGTCGGGGGTAGAAGAGGTGGCCGTCGACGTTGGTGATTTCTCCGGGCTTGAGAAGGGTAAGGGTGTGGAACCCTCTGTTGCTCCTTCCACTTGGGGTACTATCACGACACATGTGCCAGCTCCTTCTTTTCCTTCGGCTCCTCGGGCTAGCAATCTGGCCTCTGTTGATGAAGAGCCTATTGCTGCCGAGGTTCAAACCTCTCAGATCGAGGTTGGCGGATCTTCCTCCGGTCTACAAACTGTAGTAGCTCCTCCAACTCCTGCTATGACGCCGCAGGTGCTGGCGGATGCCGACGAGTATGTGAAGTTCCTCGTCGAGGGAGTATACAAAATGCTGGAGAAAGGTGTATCTGCAGTGATGGATGCCAAGGGGAGCTTTACGACAGCAAAAGCTTTGGCAATGCCTTGTATCGAGCTGATCTGCGTTCACCAAGGCCATGACTATATGGCCAAAATTCTGGAGGTTTCGGTGATTGAGCTGGACGAGCGGCTCGCGGAACTGCAGCGCATCCAACGAAATAACCTCTCTGTCTTGATAGATGCAGAGATAGGGAAGTTGATTGCTGAAATCGAGGCTTCCCATCGAGCCGATGTGAGCAGTTGGGAGCGTGAAGTGGCTGGGACTGAGGCTGCGGCGGAGCAGTTGTCTCAATCTATGGAGAAGACGACGGAGAAGCGGGCTGCGGTGGACGCTAACATCGCAGAGGTTGATGCTCAGATGCGCCGTCTTGAAGACCAGCGGGACCAACTTCAACTAGAAGCTGATCGTGTCCTGGCTGAACACGTGGCATTTAAGCAAGAGGAAGCGGCTCTTACTCAGCAGACCCTTGCTTTGGCTCAGCAGCGACGACAGCTTGATGAGAAGTATGAGAGTAAAACTTCCGTTGAGGCTGTCGGATTAATGCGTCAAGAAGCCGAGCTCCGAGTCCAGGCGACTGTGGAAACTCGCACTGCCGACCTGAGACGTCGAGTCAGAGAACTCTCATCCCACCATGGAGAGGATCGGGGACTGTAGTTTCTCTTCTTTTTATGTGTTTGTACAACTCTTGCTGGGGAAATAGCGTATTTCTGTACTCCCTTTTTTTTGAAAAATAAAGAAATACACTATCTCTTTTTTTTTATGATGTGTTCATTTTTGATCTCATGAACTTGATGATTTATGTGGACCTATTACCTTTTGCGCACCTTGGTTTTTAGGTACAGATAATAAGTTTGAAGGAACCAACATGTTTGCTCAGAGGTAATGTGGACATGGCAATCATTAGGTTCAAATGATAGAATCTTCCTACTCAGAGGTATTTATGGACATGGTAGGAATGATCCTGGGGGATACGCTGAACAACTCAGAGGTAATGTGGACGTGAAAGTTCTGCGATCAATGTACGACAACACAGGAGTTGTTTGTACGGGATGTTTACTCAGAGGTAATGTGGACGTGGTAAACATGAAGGATAGCGTAAGCTCACGAAATGTAAGGTTCCGCTTTGTAGGATGTAGAGAGACAACTCAGAGGTAATGTGGACGTGGTTATCTTTCTACGGAAGGATGCCACGGAACAGCTGGGTTTCGGAAGCGTTTGATTTTGTGAAAAGAGGTTGTTTGGGGAAATACATGTCTTGGAGGATGTCAAGAATAGTACTTCTTTAGGAACTTGCCGTTGATGGGCATCATGAACAAGTCCCCATTGGGTTTGGCGAGGCGGTAAGCACCGTTTGAGTATACCGTCTCAATGATGAAGGGTCCTTCCCATTTGGGCTCGAACTTCCCTGGTGTCTTGTGAGTTAACACCATTGGCCTTCTGACTGCTAAAACCAGGTCACCAACTTGGAAAGTTCTTTGCTTGACCTTCTTGTTGAAAGCCTGTGATATACGGGCTTGGTAAAGTTCGATGCGTTATTGAGCTAGGAGACGCTTTTCGTCAAGTGCCTCCAGTTCCCGCAGACGACGACGTTGATTGTCTTCTTCTGTGAGTTTGTTTGTGATCGCTACTCGGAGTGAGGGGATCTGGATCTCGAGAGGCAGTACCGCTTCGCTCCCGTAGACCAGAGAGAATGGTGTGTTGCCTGTTGGGGTCCGTACCGTTGTGCGGTAGGCCCAAAGACATTCGCCGAGCTTTTCGTCCCAGTCGCGTTTGTTGGATGACACGACTTTTTTGAGAAGCCTGACGATAGTTTTATTGAACGCCTCGGCCAATCCGTTTGCTGCCGGATTGTAGGCGGTTGAGGCCACGTTTTGAATGCGATTCTTGTCACAGAACCTGCTGAAAATGTGGCTGATGAACTGGGGACCATTGTCATGAATGATTCGCCTGGGTACTCCGAAACGGTAAATGACATGGTGTTTGATAAAGCTGACCACCCTGGAGCTTTTTACTTCCGCTAGTGGGACTGCTTCCGCCCATTTGGAGAAGTAATCGGTGATGGCCAGGATGAAACGATGTCCTCTTGATGAAGGAGGGGTGATTGGTCCTACAATATCCATGCCCCAGGCTTCGAATGGCCAGGAGGCGACTGTAGGATGTAGAGGTTCAGACGGTGTATGTATAAAGTTTGCATGAAGTTGGCATGCATGGCACTTCTTAGCATATTCCACTGCGTCGGTGGCCATGGTTGGCCAGTAGTAGCCCATACGTCGCAATCGATCTTGCAACTTAGGACCTGGTTGGTGAGCTCCGCAAGTTCCGTCATGAGCTTCTCGATGAGCTTCGGCCGCTTCTTCGTTAGACAGGCATCGAAGGAGAAGCCCGTCGAAGGAGCGTCGGTACAGCATTTTAGTGGCTATATCGTAGTAGAATCGAAGAGAGCGTCTCCTGACTGAGACGGCTTCCTTCGGGTCTTCCGGAAGGATTCCGTAGACGGCGAAGTCGATGAACGGAAATCTCCAGTCTCGGACATTAACATCGGTGTTTGTCGGCACGGCGTGAGCCATTTGCAAACATAGGTTGTTTCTGGGACAAATCAAGTCTCGGCCAGTTACCGTGACATAGTATTGAGTCCCAAGGGGCGCGGCCAATGAGGCTGCGAGGCCAGCCAGAGCGTCAGCCTCCAAGTTTTGTAGACGGGGTACATGTTCGATGAAGAACCCAGTGAAGGTTGAAATGATGTTCAATGCAACTTTATGGTAAGGGATCAAATCTTCACGGCGAACCTCGTATTGCCCCCGAATCTGGTTTACGACGAGTTTTGAGTCGTCGTAGGCTTCCAGATGATCCACCCCCAGATGTTGTGCTAGCTGGAGTCCCATGACGAGTGCGTTGTACTCAGCAACATTGTTGGAGCACGGCTTCGAAAGAGAGTATGCGCGCTGGATGACCAGCTGATCGGGGGAGACCAAGACTACCCTCACTCCTGCGATGATTTGGCCGTTGGGGCCCGTTCTTGAAGCGCCATCGAAGAACATCCGCCAAACGGGACTTCCTTCAGTGACGTTTGATTCTTGGACTTCATCCGGGATGTCTTCATAAAGTTTTGAAGATTCTGGGATGGGGTGTGCAGCTAAAAGTCAGCCATAGCCTGACCCTTGACCGCCTTCTGCGGGATAAACACCATGTTGTATGGCGTTAGTAGGATCGCCCATGTAGCCAGCCGGGAGTTTAATGACCCTGGCTTCGTCATGAGAACTCTGAGTAGATAGACTCGGGAGATGACGTGAATTGTCTGGCCCGAGACGTAATGACGAGTCTTCTGAATGGCAAACACCAAAGCCAAGCACTCCTTTTCAACGGGGTTGTACCGGTGTTCGGCCCCGATGAGTGTTCGACTGAGGTAGTAGATTGCTTGCTCGTAGCCTGTATCACTGTTTTGAGCCAGTAAAGCGCCGAAGGAATGATCCATGGCACGGACGTAGAGGAGGAATGGTTTGCCGGCGACAGGTGCCACTAGGACTGGCGGGCTTGTCAAGTAAGCCTTGATGTCGTCGAAAGCCTTTTGGCACTCCTCTGTCCAGACGTAAGAGACTCCCTTCTTCATGAGCTGAGTAAAGGGTTGACATTTACCGGAGAGGTTTGCTATGAACCTCCGAATGTATGCCAGACGTCCCTGTAAGCCCCGAAGTTCTCGAAGGTTCTTCGGAGGGTCCATGTTGAGGATGGCTTTAGTCTTCTCGGGATCGACATGAATGCCTTTTGCCGTGATGACAAAGCCCAAGAATTTGCCGCTAGAAACCCCCAGGAAGGATTTAGCGGGGTTCATTTTGAGTTGGTGTGCCCGCATGAGATCAAAGACCGTCCTCAGGTTCTGTAGGTGATCTCTTTTGAGGCGGCTCTTGACTGCGATGTCGTCAACATAACACTCAACTGTCTTGCGAAGATGTTGACGGAAGATGGTACTCATCGCTCGTTGGTATATTGTACCGGCATTCTTCAAGCCGAAGGGCATTACTGTGTAGCAGAAAACACCTTTCGGAGTCCTGAATGACGTGTGTTTTGCGTCATCGGGGAACATCTTGATTTGATTGTAGCCTGAATACCCGTCCATGAAGGACATGCGTTCAAAGCCACATGTGTTGTCGATCATTACATCGGTGATTGGAAGCGGGAATTCATCCTTCGGGCAAGCAGAGTTGAGATCCCTGAAGTCGATACAGACTCGTATCTTCCCGTTCTTCTTGGTGACAGGGACGACGTTGGCTACCCAGTCCGGGTGTTGTTCCTCACGGATGAAGCCACTGGTCAAGAGCTTGTCCACCTCCTGATCGATGGCATTCATGATGTCCGGGCGGAAGCGTCGCTGTTGTTGTTTGATAGGTTTGGCATCTGGTAAGATGTTCAACCTATGCATCGCGATTTGTGGATCGAGACCCGGCATGTCTTCGTAGCTCCAGGCGAAGACGTCAATATATTCTTTAGCCAGTTGGACTAAAGATTCTCGGTCTTCTCCTTCCAAGCTTTTGCTGATAAAGATGGGTTTAGAAGAAGACCCATCCCCGAGGTCGATCTGCTCGACTTCGTCTTCGGTGGGAGGTTCTCGTAACTCAAAACGAGACTCCCATTGTTCTCCTAGGCGTTGAGCCCAGGGTTCCTCTTCGAAGGGTTCCGGCGGTTGGTCTTCGCCTTCATCTTTCTGAGGTTGTGCCGATGTCATGTTAGCTGACAGCACTTTCCTAAAGACTGATCCGATACTGGTATCGGAATCCCACGTCGATGCTTCAGACGAGTGGGAATGTTCTATGTCTTCTGCGTCTGAACTCTCTGGTGTTGATGGCGGCGTGACATAGCCTAACCCCCGTCGAGTCCGATTATAGTAATCCTGTGGCTTTCCATTGGGCATCGAAAGCCGGACAGGGAGATGCCGATCCTTGCCGTAGTTTAGGCATTTATTGTTTTTCAGGTCGTAGCCCATCTTTTGGATGATGCGCTTTGCCGTATCCGTGTACCGATAGACTTATACTCTGCCGGTATCAGGTTCGGGCTCGATTGACGGGAGGTCCTGATGACGCTCGACTTTGCCCGAGATGATGGTGCCTTCGTCTCGGCTTCGTGGGGGGATTATGAAGACTCCTTGAGACGGGGCCACTCGATTATGGTGGACGGTTGTTATTTGTGTTCGCAACGACCGTAGAGCGTTGTCTAATGTATACATGGCATTCCAGTGTGGAAGACAAGAATAATTGAAAGACACTCTATTATTGATAAAGTGCGAGATTTTATCCCTTGGGATTACATTGTCTAAGGAGGGTGCGTCTACATCAGCAGAGATATATTCGCCAAGCTCCTCATCTGTAAGCACTGGGGCCGGATCAGGAGAGTCCTCCACAGCTCTGACTTTGGGGTCTGAGAGGGTTATGTGAGCCCTCTCCGACATTTTGGATGACTGCGGCGGCTTGCCTTTAAGACGCACCTTGAGAGGTGCCTCGGTTGCGCCTCCGATGAGTGGCGCCTTCCCTTGTAATTTTACCACCAGGGGAGCCGCTGTTTGAGGTGGCTTTCCCTTGAGGCGTATCTTCAGGGGAGCTTCGTGAGTCGGTGCTTTCCCTGATAGCTTGATGCTCATTGGAGGCACCTTCTAGGGAGGCTTGCCCTTCAATCGGATTTTCAAGGGGGCGTCGGGAGTCATTTCGGGCTCCAAGTCCGGCTCTGTTGCCGTCTCTGCTTCATCATCGGCGTCGTTAGCTTCCTCCTCGTCAAGTGGCTTGTACAAGTCGGAATCGGTAAAGTAGGCCTCAATCCCTTTGAAGGGATCGATATCTGCAAACTCCGTCCGGATGACGCCGTTGGTGGATACATATTTCATGCATTGGTGGAGCGTGGAGGGCACCACCATGTACTCATGTAACCATGGTCATCCGAGTAAGATGTTGTAGTTGACCTCGACATCCACCACATAACAAGTCACCTCAGTTTTGAGGCTGCCGATGTGACACTTCCGCCGGATCTTGCCCAGTGGCTCACTCTTGCTAGCGTTGAAGCCACTGATGGTCGTATTGGAGGGTGCCAGCCGGTACATTGGGATCCCCAGCTTTGATAGCAGCGCCTTTGGAATAATGCTTAGGGAAGACCCCGGATCAATCTGAATCCTGCTCACCTTTACCGAACCGATGTACCCTGTGTAATACAACGGTCGGTTATGTCGGTGATGCTTGAGCAGCATGTCTTGTTGGGTGAAAGTTATGTTTGGGATAACTTCATCCGCACAATGACAGTGTGCACAAGTAATTGGAAGGTCTTCAGGCTGCTAGATTTGACTGAGAAAGGATTCGGCATCCTTCAAAGCTTCGCAGAGAGCTTCTCGGGAGTCCTTGGAGAGACGCAGGAGCTCGAACAAAGACAAGCGTGCAGGAGTACTGGCCAGTTGTGCCAGAATGTCAAAATTGTGGGGCTTGGCTAGCCCCGAAGCATTTTCTTTCCGCAGAGGTCTGTCGAAATGGGCCTCCACTTGCATTTGTTTATTGGCTGCTGAGGGTTTGGATGGACCCTCCTCAGGGATGGTGCCAGGAGGCACCACTTCGGTGGCAGCTTCACCGGGCTGGGAGTTCTGTTGTGCACGCGTCTGCACAGGAAGCGCCTCTTCCGTTGAAGAAGAGACCGTGCGGCAAGACTTGATCTTCCTGCCTTTTACTTTGGAGGTAGGGCGTACCTCCGGTTGAGTTACCTCGGAGACGAGGTCGGGGTGAACCCAGAGGACCTCTCCTCGAGATGTGGTGAGTGGGACAAGTCCACTCACATTGTCACGGGTGGGTGGCAAGTTCACCACCTCCATTGTCGCCTTAGGGATGAGGACGACGCCATCTTGTGTGGTAGTCGGCGGCAAGGTGCCGAACTGAAGTGACACCACATTAGCTGACACCGTCTTCTCTTCGTAGTCGACGAAGATTACATCTGCATTGATCATGCGCTGGATGTAATTTTTGAGGACGTAACAGTCCTTGGTCGGGTGTCCGACAAACCGATGGTAGTGACAGTACCTCGGGTTGTCCACTTTCCTGACTTCATCGGGCCGCTTCGGGTCCGGAAGCTTGATCTTGTCACCCTGCTTCAATATCTCAAAGAGTTGCAGGGTGTCGTCATCATTGAATGAATAAACCTCCTTGGGTCTCGGTGCCAGTGGAGGCTTTTGAGTAGGCGCAGATGCGCCCTTCGAGGCATTAACAGTCAATGCCTGTTTCCCCTTTGTTTCTCGTCCGGAGTTGTTGATTGCGGACTTTTTCCCCTTATCGTCAAAGGCGGGGAAGCTAACACCCAGAAGACGTGCATTGGCCGCCTTCTTCTCTGCAGCTTCAGCTTCGATGATTAGGGAGCTCCAGTCGGAAGGGGGAGTAGAGTTAAGCCAGAGCTTTACTGCAGGCAGCATGTTCATACTGCAAGCGGAGAGAAGCGCATGCTCTGGCATGCCTGGAGGTAGCCTGAAGCAGGCCTGACGGAAGCGTTCGATGAATGCCCGAACCGTTTCCTTGTCCTTCTGGCGTATCTTAATGAGAGACGCCATCGTCATGTCCTTCCCACCGTCGTAGAAGCGGTCGAGGAAGAGGCGTGTCAGGTCGTCGAAGGACGATATGGAATTATCGGGGAGGCTGCAGTACCAGTCATACGCCACCCCTTTCAGGGCCCCAACAAAGATGCTGGTGAGGAGCGCGTCCTCCTTCGAAAGATGCCCTGTCTGCAACTGGAAGTACGTCAGGTACCGTCGTGGAGAGTCCTTCCCGTCATACGGCGTGAGTGTTTGTGGTTTATACTTTGGGGGATAAACCACCTTGTTCCACTCAATGGGATAAGGCTAGGGAATGCCCATCTTCTGGCGCTCCTCCTGCCTGTTGTTGGACTCGAAGCGCTCCCTAGATCTTTGATCATTTCGACCACGTCCTCCGTGGAGCTAGGAGTCGGGGAAGGAGGTACCACCTGGAGTGGAGCGTTTGAGGGCTCCGACGTCCGGGGTGCTTCTGTGTCTGAGGGTGTCCGTTGGAGGGGCACACTCGACTCTCCATTGGCTCCTGGGTCGGGACCATTTGAAGGTGTCCTGATCAAGGCCGACCGCATCTCAAACACTGCTTGAGTCAGTGCTTGCATTGAGGCATAGAGGGTTTTGAGTCCTCCCTCTAGCGAGTCTATGCGCTGGACAATGTCCTGTGGCGGCGCATCAGTCTCAAGATCACCCCCGGTCATGTATACTGTCATGACACGGCCGAAAGTGGATGGATTAGTTGAGGCTTCGCTATCAGCCTCGCTCTCATGTGGGGGAGTCACTTCTCCTGGTGTTTGGCCACCCCCAGCCACATTCTGGAGTTCGTCTTCGACAGGCGCATCTGCAAGGGCCTGACTGCCCTCAGCTCTGTCTTGAAGGGCCTCTTCGTTTCCAGCACTACCCCTGGCGGTGTCTTGGAGGACATCGTCATTTTGAGGGGCTTCAGGGAGGCCATCTTCGCCTTGATGAAGATCCGCCGCAGCTGTGCTTTGGACATCTTCGTCTTCGGAAGGAGGCTCGACAAGGGTCTGGCTACCCCCAGCTTCCTCCAAGAACTTCTTCCTCGACCGAGTGCCTTCGAACACTCCAGAGGTCGAGACAGCTGCCTTGGTTTTCCTCGGCTGGCTTTTGGATGAAGACGAGGAATTGGCAGTCGTCTTCCGGACAGATGAGGAGTTGGAGATCACGTTGCATGAAGCAACCTTTAGCTCCTCTTCTGCTGACACCTTCGTCCCAAGGCGATGTCGGAGGGGTGTCGATGACTGTAACTGTTGGAAGACCGACTGCTTTGGCGGTACTGCCGTCTTGCAATAGCAGTTGATGGTGACCACTGCACAAGTTTGCCCCGTGAGAGGCGCATCGTGCTTGTTGGTCAACTCTCCTGACCGGCGCTTGTGAGTGATCACATTGCGCAGGTCGTTGGAGGAGAGTGCTACCCTCACACCCCTCTTAGGCGCATGGCAGGGCCAAGCGCCGGGGTGGTCGGGTGAGTGCTGCGCCCCCTGATCTAATACCAAGCAGGCATCACGATCAGTAGTGGGGGAACCACAACATTTGAAGTGACTTGAACGGACCTCAAACGCACAACCAGAGGAGGCGCGGGAGTTCAAGACCACTGAGTTTGCCTCTTTCGGCTTGGTTGTGCACGCAGTGAATGCGCCCAAGCGAGATGAGGACTTTGAAGGTCGACTCGTTGTTGGTGCAGAAGCACTTGAGTCAATCTTGTACAGCTTGCCATCGGCAGCGCGCGTGATTGTAAGCGCGTGCCTCTGGCCGGCTGCTGGCATAGCACGTTTGTGGCACATGGCCCGTGCCGCCTTGGATTTCTTCGTACCAGCCCGCTGGGGTGCATAGTACTCAGCATCCAAATTCTCCTCGCCATTACAGCGAGTGAGTCTGTCAAAGTCAGAGGCTCTTTGTGGCGCATCAGAAGTGATACGCGGGGCATTGGCTGTGCCCCTGCTCCGTCGACATATCTTCCTCGTCTGAGAGGAAGATGGCTGGGGAACGTGGTCAGCCGCACGCTTCCCCGAGAGATGCGCTGCATCAGCGGGCGTACCTTGACTGCTGAGGACGTTAGCAGGAAGGGAAGGCTGGACGGGCGCATCCCCTTCAACGGTGGTGCCCGAGGCGTCGACTTTGCGCACCCAGACTGCGCGGGTCTTCTTCGGCTTCGACAGCCGCTTCGAAGGACTCGCACTTCCTTCATAAATGAACTCCTCGTACGCCTGTTGATTGAGGCGCACTACCAGCGTCTTGTGGGAGGAGCCCACCTTCACGTCGTCGGCCTGTGACACAACTTTCTCGGTAGAGGAGAAAGAAGTCCCCAGCAGAGTCGCCAGCTTGTTTGCCATTAAAATTGTTTTGATTGAAATTTTAATACAAACAGAACAGTGATACAATATAGGACTTAGATGTAGTCCTAGGAGTACACTTTTGTTTAAGCTGGGTCCTTAGTGCCAATGGAGCGAGTGGTAATGCGTTGACTCCGTTGACCGGCTGACGACGGTTATCGGTTCTCTGAAGGTGTTGATTGCTCTGGGTGCTGGAGCTTGCTGTGAGGAGGAAGACGTTGAGTGTCTAGAACTGCCTCTCCGGTGATTCTCTGTTGTGGATTCTCTCTGTATTGTGAGTCCTCTGTTTTTGTGTGAAGGAGATGATCCTTCTATTTATAGTTTTGTAGGCTGGCTGCTCATGCGCGCATGTAGGATGCGCCGGTATGGGGACGCCACGTGGAGGTTGCTGATGGAGGCGCATGGATGCTGCGCCCTGATCGAGGGGGAGAACTCTTCATACTGCTGTTGTGAGCCGGCACGTAGCAGAGAGAAGATCTTTCCGTTGCTGAAATCTTGGATGAGTTGAGTCAAAGGACACGTGTCGTCGACTCATGGTTTGAAGATCTCGGATTTGGTGGAGAGGAGTGATCTGGTGGGTTGCGCCTTGGATTGGGCGCAGGAGGAGGCTGCGGCTCATAACCTTTAGGAGTTACAAACCATTTGGGGCGCATGGATTTTGAGGCGCATACAGGCGACTTTCCTTCTGTCTTTCGGGATCAGAGAGCAGTCTGAGGCGCATGGCTTTTTGAGGCGCATGCTGATTTGGACGCATGGCCGTAGAGGCGCATGCTGATGGTGGAGTGGCCACGTGGCAGTAGCCGTCGAAATAAAGTCATGATGATGCTGACGTTGTCGACGCTTCGTTTTCTGAAAAAAAGCTGTCGACTGTTCAGACTTTGGGAGGCGTGCTGCCAACTCTGTCAGTTCAGCATTTAATGTTGGTGACGTTCGATGGACAGCTGAGTGGGCGCGTCGGTTGGCGTTCCACTCGGTATGGAGATGTGTGGGGGCGCACCCTCTGTAATGCGCCGAGTACTGTCGGGCGCGTCTGTGTGATGCGCTTGATGCCGAAGGGCGCGTCCGTGTGATGCGCTGTCTGGCTGGCGCATCGGACATATTTTTTAATGATGCGGCTGTCTCGCTCTTCGAGTGCTATAAATAGCTGTTTGGCTGAATTTGAAGCGTCCGGTTCATCTATTTAATGTAAATTCATTGCACAGAATTCGGAGGGCCATCCACTTGGCGCGTGGGTTTGATCTGCCCGGCCTATAAATAGTGGCATGGAGAGAAGATTTGCTTCTCATTCCCTCACGTACTTCCAACATGAACTTGAACATGCGGGTGCATTCTGTTGACGAAGTGTTTCCGAGGGTGAAGATGAGACACGGTGTTGTCTTCGATGTACTTAAAGGTGACTGTTACATCCAAAAGACGGAGTCGAGGGCTTCCGAGGCAGGCGGAAGGTGCCTGTTGCATCCAAAGATAGGGATGCTCGGGCCTCGTCTCCGTTGTTCGGGAAGAGCCGTAGATCGGAATGGCGGTGCTAGGCTTTCTCTTCCTTCAAAGTGGGTGTCGCCCACTCTGGTTGTGTTGAGAGCTTCCTTGTGCCATGATTTCGATCACGGTCTTCCTTGGGCTTTAGAGGCTCTTTCGAAGCCTCCCCTGGCCACAGCTTTGCCGTGCTCCTCTCTTCCTTGGTTCCAGCCATAGGGTTAAATGCTTTGTGGATCCTGGCTGGAAGAGCGGCGCTGGGCTCTGCTCGGCCAGGTGAGCCTGGCTGGAAGAATTTGGCTGAAGGGATGCACATAGCTGAGCTGCTGAAGAGATGGCGGGATGCGCCTGGATGGAGGCGCATGATGTCTGCTGCGTCTGACTGATGGTGCATGGTGGCTGCTGCGCTTATCTGAAGGCGCATGGTGGCCGCTGCGCTTATCTGAAGGCGCATGGTGGCCGCTGGCTGTAGACTTAGGATCTTTCCTTTGTAGAAATTCTCCTTTGTACAACCTTTTCTAGACATGTAATAGACTTTTATATATAAAATGAAAAGTCCTTCTTCAAATGTCTATCCTTATTGATCTTGCTGTGAAGTTCTTCGTCTGAGTTCTAGCGCATGTAGTGTCTGGCGCATGGGCTTTCTGGTTGTGAAATTCCATGCTTCTACAGAATGTTCCTTTTGAGTGTTGTTTGATCTTAAGTCCTAGAAAGAAGTTCAGCTCTCCCTTCATACTCATCTCAAATTCACTCTGCATGCACTTAGCAAACTTTTGACAAAGTTTTTCGTTTGTAGATCCGAATATGATGTCATCAACATATATTTGTACAAGAAGAATATCATCATCTAAAGACTTGATAAATAAAGTAGTATCAACTCTTCTTTTTAAAAAACCATTTTCAAGTAAGAAGGCACTTAGGCGTTCATACCAAGCACGAGGTGCCTGTTTGAGTCATCGAGTGCTTTCTTATGTTTGAAGATGTCATCAGGTTTTTAAAAATCTTCAAAACCAGGGGGTTATTTCACAAAAAATTCTTCATTCAAAAATCCGTTTAAAAATGCACTTTTTACATCCATTTGAAATAATTTGAAATCATTAAAACATGCAAATGCATAAAATATGCAGATAGCTTCTAGTCTAGCAACAGGAGCATATGTCTCATCATAATCAATACCTTCTTCTTGATTATAACCTTGTGCCACTAGACGTGCTTTATTGTGTAGAACTTTTCCATCTTTACTTAATTTTTTTCGGAACACCCATTTAGTACCAATTATTGATTGACCAATAGGTTTAGGAATGAGTTCCCAAACATGGTTTCTCTCAAATTGATTAAGTTCCTCTTTTATGGCATCAATCCAAAATTTACCATTAAAAGCATATGCTATATTCCTAGGTTCTACTTGTGAAATGAAGGCTACATTAGCTACTTTTTTAGTATCTCTATATGAAGGGCGTATACTTACACCTTTTGATATATCACCTATAATGAGCGTCTCTGGATGATCTGGCAAAAACTTCAATGACTCAAATTTGAATCAGATCTTCCACAGGACTTTTGTCGGTTCTGGCCTGTATATTTTCATCATCACTGTCACTAGATCTGTGACTATTGAGCTCATCAAAAGTAACGTTAATGGATTCTTCAACAATCATAGATCTTTTATTGAAAATTCTATATCCTTACTCTTAGCAGCATATCTGAAAAATATCCCTTCATCTGCTTTAGAGTCGAACTTTCTCAAGTTGTCCTTGGTGTTCAGGATAAAACAATGACATCCAAAAACTTAAAAATATGAAATGTTGGGAATTCTTCAAAACCAAAGTTTATAAGGTATTTTCTTCGAGATAGTTTGAATTAACACCCTATTTAAAACATGAAAAGCTGTACTTATAGCTTCTGCCCAAAAGTATTTAGGAAGATTGTGCTGATTCAGTATGACTCTAGCCATCTCGCTTAGAGTACGGGTCTTCTGCTCCACAATACCATTCTGTTGAGGAGTTCTAGGACAAGAAAACTCATAGTAATATCCACTATCATCACAAAACTTTTTAAAATCAGTAATTACGAATTCGCCACCATGATCACTTCGGATACGAATAATCATGAAGCCTTTTTTGTTTTGTACATTTTTACAAAATATCTGAAATTCAAAAATTGCATCACTTTTGTTTGATAAAAAGTAAATCCAAGTAAAACGAGAGAAATCATCAACGATAATAAAGGCGTAGAACTTATCGCTACGACCAGTGACTCTACTAGGACCAAATAAATCCATATGTATCAACTACAAAGGTCTAGAAGTACTTACAACATTGATGGATTTAAATGTAGACCTATGTGCTTTGCTCTTTTCATATTCTACATATACCTTACCTCTCTTGAATGATATCTCAGGGAGCCCTTTTACCAACTTTTTAGTGCTTAGCCGTGAGATAGTGTCCATATTAGCATGTCCTAGCCTGATATGCCACAGCCAGCATTCGTCTAAATTTTCTACTAGGCATCTTCCTGCATTATTAGTACTCTCCAGAAAGAAAACGTAAATATTGTCTTCTCTAATCCCTTCATATACGGGTTTACCAGATGACATATCATATATTGTACATTTATCTTTTATAAAATTGATGCCATAACCATTATCTGCCAAGTGACTTATGCTCAGTAGGTTATGTTTCAATTCCGTAACTAGATAAACATCTTTTATTACAGGATAAGCAGATATACCAACAATGCCATTACTAATGATATCACCTCTTAGGTTGTTTCTGAAGGAGACGTATCCTTCTTTCTTTATCGATAGCGTGACGAACAAAGATGCATCACCAGTCATCTGTCGCAAACATCCGCTATCGAGAATCCACTTACTTTTAGCATAAGAGGGTTGAGGGTCCACCTACAAAACAAGTAGATGAATCCTTTGGCACCCATTTATTGAAGGGTCCATGTTGATTAATCTTAGGTCTCCAAATCAGTGTGTGATTGTCAATAAGCTTTTTTGCTAGACAATACTGTGATATGTGCCCATGAGTACCACAGTACGTGCAAGTAAGTTTTAAAAACGTGTTAGTTGAATTTGTGTTGACATGCATATGTGGTTTCTTTGAAAATCTATATGTGAAAGCATGGTGATATTCGTGTTTTGTACATACTTTCTGTGGTTTAGTCCACTTAGGTTTATGCTTAGCATTAGGACTAACTTTAGGCTGTGTCACAGGTATAGCCTGTGTGCCTAACTTGATTTCTAAATTTTTAGAAACCACATAATACTCTTCATATTTAGCGGTCATATCAATAATTCTTTGCTCTGTGACTAAGTGCCTCTTCTTCTCTATGTCATATAACTCTTGTATCTTGACATAGTATCTTTCTTTCTTTTCAATTTTGAGGATAGCCTCATGATAGTCTACTTTAAGCTTGGCTATCTCATCCATGTTACCAATAGTAGATATCTCTCTAATATCTTCAATGATATTTGACAATCTAGCTACTTCGGTTGTGCATGCCTTGACCTCTTTTCGAGATTGCTTATACTTGTCAAGCATATTTCTGTGTTCTTCAAGTAATTCGTTGAAGGCATTTTCTAGCTCATCGAAAGTAAAATTATCATACAGAGGATTTGAGGATACCTTATCGAAAGCCATAAGACAGACATTTGCAGTGCTGCAGGGTTTATCTTCTTCCTCTGATTCACTAGCATCACTTCATGCTAGGTACTTACATTTACATACTTTCGACTAGTTGTTGTTCTTCGGCTTGATCTTGATATATCTTATAGACTACCTTTTTTAGGTGTTGGACAGTCCTTCTTCATATGCCCTGACTTCTTGCATCCAAAGCAGATTGTTTCTTCTTCATTGCTTTCATGGACATCTTTCTTCCTTCTATTTGATTTCTCAAACTTTAGGAATTTTCTAAAATTCTTCACTAGCAGGGCTTGTTCATCACCACTAGATAATTTTTCATCAGAATCATTGCATGTTGATCTTCTGGCTTGAGCTTTGAAGGCTATAGATTTTTCTTTTGGGATTGCTTCTTCAAACTCTTGTAGGTCCAGCTCATGGGTCATCAGCTTGCCCATAAGTGTTTCCAGAGTTATTATGGTGAGATCGTTTCCTTCATTGATTACCGTTGCCGTTGGGTTCCAGTTCTTGGTTAGAGTCCGTACCACTTTTCTGATCTTCTCGTGATTGCTGTTATCCTTACCAAGTGATTACAAAGGATTAATAATATCAAAAAAACGAGTGAACATCTATATAATTGACTCGCCGGGTTTCATTTTGAAAGATTCATATTCCTGTGTTAGTCTGCTGATTTTGGATTCCTTCACTTGTGAAGTACCTTCATGAGTTACCTCAAGAAGTTTCTAAATCTCATGAGACGTCTTACAGGTTGAAACTCGATTGAACTCCATCTTGTCAATTGCACAGAACAGTGCGTTGATGGCATGTGCATCTAGACTAGTCTTTGCTTTTTCTGCCTCTGTATATTTATCATGAGGCTTGTCTGTAAGTACGCCATCAACCACAGTAGGTGTCGGTTTCTTATAATCGTCAACAACTATAGACCAAAGATCAATGTCAAGAGACTTTAAGAAGAATGTCATACGTGTTTTCCAGTATGTATAGTTTGTTCCATCAAATAGTGGGGGTCGATTTGTGGATTGTCCTTCACCATTAAATATTGATTTTACGGCTGCCATATATACTCTTTAAGTTTGTTATATTAGAATATAACCTGCTATGATATCAATTGTAGGACCGTTGAGCACCTCTAGGGGGTAAATAGAGTGAGTGCAAGTGTAGCAGAATAAATCACCACTTAAAACATTAAAAGCAGATCACTATGGCAGTGAATAAAGAGACAATAAATAAATATAGCAAGAGATCAGAGAATCAAACTCAGTGAACACCGCAATATATATTGGTTTCCCTCTTAGAGGACTAATCCACTCGCAGGTACTCTTGCCTGCTATTAATCCACTATTCATAAGCTAATTGAGCGCTTGTAGTCTCTTTACAACATCGTGCTTGGTGACATGTGCATGACCAACTTCACAACACCGTACTTTGTGACGAGCGCACGACCAGCTCCTAAAACAGAGATGATTTCCGAACTTGAATGACCTCTTTACAACTCTGAGAACCAAAGAACTCTAAATTGAATCGATATTACTGGCTTTGTCTAAGAATGTATAGGTGGAGTATGAAAGCTTTTATAAAACTGAAAAACACTTTAGGAATAGATAAAGAGAAGAAAAATTGAGTGTTTTGAAAAGGAAAATTTCTCTTCTATTTATAGGTGTTTTTGAGAACCAAACTAAGGCAGAGTTCGGGTGGAGTTCGCATGCAAATTTTTTGCAAACGAACGTTGTATGCAGATTTGGAGGTAACAAACATTTGAATATGAAACAACCGAACTCGGTCCGAACTCGGTCCGAACTCGGACCAAACTCGGTCTGAGTTCTGTCTAAGTTCATCTAGAATGTTTTGTCAAAATATGTTGCATAGGATAAATGGAACTTTTGGTTAGTAGACTTTTAATGAATGGGTAGGCTTTATAGACGGGTGGAATGTGAATAGCCTGAGACAGTAATACTTAGTCAATTTTACAATTTGTATTTTAGACTCAATAATGGATAAAATACATAATAAACTGTAAAATGACTCAGACTATTTTTAGTGCATAAGTACTTTGGGATGATGATTTTCATGCTTGCTTATGTTGTAGTACACTCTCTGATATTGAATTTACTGGTCCTGAAATATTAGCAGTAGTTTGTATATTTCATTATTGACTTAAGTCATATGTTGATTTATCAAAATCGGGTGTGACCATTTGGTAATGGACCAACAACTTGTTTACAATATATATATATATATATATATATATATATATATATATATAGTTGGCCCTAGCCTAGCGATTTCTAGAGATCGCTAGACGCCGACCGGCCGACCATGTCGTCGGGGAAAGGGTGTGGGGTGTTCCCCCATACCCGTCCCCTCCCGTCCCTTTTCCCCTTCTCTAGTAGGAGCTCCCAGCCTTTCTACGGTGGCCCCCCTATTTGCGACGCTCGGCCAGTCCTCCACCGGCCGACGTCCCTAGTGTCGACACCCTCCTCCCAGGTCCTGGCTCTTTTCCCTTTTTTTGTGATGGCTCCCTTGGTCTGAGCTGCATCGATCCTCCATTGCCATCCTGGCTTCCGATATTCCGATAGGGCACGGGTGGCTAGGCCTCATGCGGCTTTCCCCCTTCCTACCGCTTCCCCCTCTGCCCCTCTTTGTTCGGTGCCCCAGGCCTCGACGGTGGCTCCTTCGATTTCAGCGACCTCCACGTTTGGGGGCCTCATCGTTCCTATCTCGGAGAAGTCGAACTCGTCGGTTCACTCTGTGCCCCTTGTCGGTGTGGCTGTACCTCCGGGCTGGGCTCCTTCTCTAGCAATTGCTCCCGCCGCCCATGTTGCTCCTCTCCTCTTATCTAGGTCATTCTTGTCCGCTACATTAGGCTCTGCTCCCCCGGCTGATCTAGTGCTCCCTCCTCGCTCTTACGGGGACGTCGACGGGGCCCCCGAGGTCGCATTTGAAGAGGACGAGGTGGCTCTAGTATTGGACGTCGATGGGCCCCCTCGTTATTTTGCTCCCTTCAGACTTGCCCTTATTAGAAAATTTCTACAGGCTCGTCCCTCGGTGGATGTGGTACGATGGGTCTTTGCGTCGTTGAATTTCTCTGCAAATGTTTCCATCGGGATCATCGACTCCAACCATCTCCTCATTCGAATAGATTTGGAGGAGGATTTCCTGAGGTTGCGGTCATGCGAGCTGTGGTACATAGCCTAGGTCCCCATGCACATTTTCCGGTGCTCCCCGGACTTTGACCTGAGACAGGAATCCGAGGTGGCTCCGGTTTGGGTCACTCTTTCGGGGCTTCCTCACTTCCTTTTTGCGAAAGCGGTGATACTTGCTATTGTGCAATGCATCATTGACTTGGTCTGTGCTTCAAATATCAAGGCCGTGCCTCCCAAGGATCAGCCATACTTAACCAACTTGCCTTACGGCCCTTCCCGACTTAATTCGAGATGACTCGATAACGACACCACATTTATGCCGAAGCACGTGTCCTTGCTATAGCCAAATCTTAGGCGCCAGAATGGTGTTGCAACCGTACACTCCTAGCCCGCACCGATTCAAGGTTAGTGCTTGCCATAATTATACCTTGTTAACCCAACTCGTAACTCGCTAGTACTCGACGCAATACAAGGCATACACGCAAATATCCTTTCTTATGCCGACACATTTATATGAGTGGTCACTAGTAATGTCAAGCTATACTAGATCTTTGCATACGGTGACCATTCGCGTACGAGGTACGAGCTTCCACCGAATGACCAGTAGCCTATATTGTAACAGTTTACTTCAATCGAGTTGTACCGTCGATAAATGCCGTACAATATCTGTTCTTCTTCCTAGGCCGACATGAACTTGGTGCCCTAGCGATCGTTCGAGGAATTCCCCTTGCCCGCAAGTTGTCCAATGACAATGCAAGACTCAACTCGATCTATTAAGTCCTTCTTTAATCATGACCATGCTTTCCAATTTTCTATCGAGACTCCCAAGTAGCGGGACCGATCTCGTTAACTTTCTTATCGACACTCCCAAGTTGCGGGAGCGATCTCGTAAACTTTCTTAAGGAGACTCCCAAGTAGCGGGACTGATTTTGGTGACAACCAGTCGTGTGGACTTCCTTATCGAGACTCCCAAGTAGCGGGACCGATCTCGTGTACTTCTATCCTTTGAAATCTAGGAAACGACTTCTAAACTTGAACATAACGTGTTCTTTTGTCCGTGGCACGCTTTTCCCTAAACCAACCGTGGCTCGTGCCTTAGACTGATTTATTCTCTAAGCGACACTATCGCTCAAGTGACATACTTTATATGACGAGCCCTGAGATCGTGGGACTATGTGACTTGACAACCGCATACAATAGGGGATAGTGCTTGCTATGACTTTGATAGCCTAGTAAAACTCTTGTCTAACTTGTTCGTGCAATAACTTGATGAGCAAGGGCTGCGTCAAGCCTTGCATCAAGGAAACGTGCTATGCACATGTTCAACTTGAACAACTATGTTCTTTGGGTGCCTAGACTTACACCACAAGCCGTGCTTTGCAACGTGCACTGTAACTTAACCCATGGGACGAGCAAGGCAATGCCAAGCCCTGGACGATGGGACCGTGCATGCTTTATCAAGCATTTACGCGGGTGACGCCTATGACTTAGGCTAATTCCAGCATTGTGGCAACTTAGCAACTTAGACCAACTTCCTTCTCCCAAGCCACGGGACGAAGGACCGAGTGCCATTTTGAAAGCCCGTTGAGCAAACTTCTAAGCCGATCGTGGGACCTTTTTCCATGTTCTAATACATTCTGACCCGACTTGGGATTATTTCCTTAGCTATGTGGATGCATCTCTTTTATTTTCAATCCTACTTGTGTATTTTAAAACTTTTGTTTTATTAGTGTGAAGGCCAAGCTGAGGCAAGTTCACCGAAGCCACCCACCTGAGAGAGTCTTCGAGCAAGCCGTTGCGTAGCTAAGTCCGAACACCGTCGACGTTTCGATTCCTCTGATTTACTGAGTAGGACGGGGCACTACATTATGTACCACTCAGAAAAAGTTTCGTCCTCTAACTGAGTACTTACTCATCGACTTATCACTTTATCTAGATTCTATAACTCTCGCACACACTACGCCTATGCATTTCTTCAATCCGATTCACGCTCGCACTACCATCAATCTTTCCTTTAAAACATATTTTCAAAATCCTCGACACTTTTTCGTTCCTCAAGTCTCACTTGAATTCAACGTATCACTTGGTTGGATCGTACATATATTCCTGGCGTTCCTAAAATACATGCATTTCATCCAAGCCGCGTGATAGAGAATTCATCATTCTCACTCGAGTCGCATCGTGCATATATTCAGGCATCCCTGAAAGATATGCATGTCAGTCGAGTCTCTTGAGTGGGTATTTCATACTCTTGAATCATTTCATTCAACAATCCTAATATTCTCTCTCAAAACATGGACGTTTTGCCTAACCCGCTAGGCCATCTCGCTCGACTAACGTCAATTGTCTGGATTGGAATCATAGTTCCCCAACAATAGTGCAAACATTGACCCCAATTCTAGTGTTAAATCAAACTGATTGTACGGGGTTTTCTACCCAAGCTCGCATCACTCATATTTCTAAACATCGAGTATATATATGTCTCCTATTCGTACTTGCAACACTTAGTCCAAGGGGTCTGAGTCATTCAGTAAAGCCATCCTATCGTAAGTTTACTCAACAAATTCCTCTACATATCAATATCGCTCGTCCAACAAGCCATTTGCGTAGTCTATCTTTTTGAACACGTTTGATATAATCCACCAATCCATCATTCTCGAGTCAAACATGCTACGACACGATTTGTCGCTAAACCATAATTCTTATTTCATATTCCTTACGTCATTTATCCTAATTTTGGTAATCGATCACAAGGTCGTCTGACTTTAATAATATGTCACGACCTAATCTCATACGAGTCCGATTATCCACGGTCGGCATGAAATCACCATACAATGCTCCCGCAGAATAATCGTTCTCATCGGAGCGTAACTCTTTTTTTGAGTCTAGACTTATTCATTCTCGATAAGTAGATTGGATCTACTAAATCCTCAAGTTTACTTAATCGTCAATCACAAGTCCGATCAATCCTCCAATCCACCTTCGCCTCAAACCACAAGTCGAAACAATCCAAATTGCCACATCTTGAATTTTTGAGTTTGATTGTTTCCGTGACATGAATTTCCATGTCCGTACTCACGCAGGATGATCGCCCCCAAATGTGTCATGACGCATGTGTGAGGCTAGAGTTGTGCTCGCACAAGACAAGAATGTCGATATTATGGTTACCGGTGTAACCATCAAGACACGATCATTTTCATCCAACATTCATTTCATCAAAATCCCAAGCATAGCATCCATCGGAATAATAACATTTTGTACGATCGTCATTTCTCGAATCAGAGTACCCCTGAGTTATCGCATATCGATCTTTGATACGCCTCAATACCATCGATGATATACGTAACCTGACAACCTTCATTTGTAATAAATTTTAAGTCATGCGACTGATGCTATCTTACGGACTGGATAATCTCCTCGACATTCAAGATCAAGTTCGATCATTCTCTCCTAAACCCGTTACATGTTTAATTCGTCCAAAATCAAAATCACGTATATTCGTCTAACTATCCTAATTCATCCAGCAACATATTTCCTCAATTCACGTTGTCTTATTTCTAACCTAATTCATCGAGCAACATTGATTCACATCCTTAGAGACATTCTCGAATATTTGAATCAGTTTCATGCACGCTATCATCAAATCGTGCTAACTTTTCGTATACGATTCACATATCGATTGCTTCGATCAAGTCATATGTTCGTTACACCTTAACTTTTTTTTCGATTCAATTTATCCTTTCTTTGTCACTTACATTTTGCGCTCAGTGCAAATTCTAATCTCGTGCGCGTCGATCCAAATTCTGTTGTAATTAACTCGTCAAAATCTTCAAGATTATAACTTACTCAATGATACTCGATCTAAGGTTTTGCATACACGCGACACTTGCTAATGGACTCATTGGCACCCCGTATCCTTAATCGTTCGACATCCCCAATGCTATCTTATACACCACTCAGGGATGAAGTCATTCAACAAATCCTCGAAACAAATTTCGAATCATACTTCAGATTTTCGTTCGAGCCCAAGCACGCTCATCTATATAACATCGACGATAACATCGTCTGATGGCACCCCTATCGATAGTCATCCCGTATACTCAATCGAGTCTAACCTATTGTCCTTCGACACAATTTGAATTCCGTACTCGACTTTGCTAAGGTCGACACGATTCTTGGTGTATATGCCCAGCACAACTTAGCCAACCGTTCTTTAGTTGAACTTTTTTTCAACCAAATTTCTTTTGTGCGATTTATGTATAATATTTAGACTTATTGCATGGACATACCATGGGACATTTGAGAGAGAGCGTACCAATGACACCGATTTGCGAAAATAATATCAGAGTTTGTGGAACATCAGAGTTAAAGAATTCAATCGAAAGTCCAAGGACGTAAAGCCGTGCTCTGATACCATTATGTCATGCTCCGCTCCCGTAGGAGCAATCATCCTCGTTAATGCATGATACCACGTGAGGCTAGATTACACACATGCAAGACAGGTTCTATAACAACCGATTACAGGCTAAGCACCGGGGTCGTCGCATAGAAGTCCCAAGCAGAAATATTGAATAACAGCAGCAGAAACTTGAAAGCAAAACACAAGTCATTCAAAATGCTCTTTTATTGATATTTAAATAAAGATTACATAGGTGGGCATGAGGGCAATTTACAGGTCTCTCAAGCTCACTTTTCTCTCATATTACTAGTCACTCTGCTCTCTCTCATTTTTTAATACAAGCTTCAAGACGACGAGTGACAGATTCTTCGGAATGGCGATTTCCATATATTATGTCCCGTATAAGTTCTGACTCTATGCGGCCATATATCTCGAAATGCCAAGAAACTCCATACCTCGACGCATCCAAGCGAGCTCTGCGCTATCGGGCTTCAACCTGTGCTTGTATATGAAAACTGTGTGGGTGTCAGTACTCAACTGTACTGGTGGAGTTAGCTTCTCGCCCACCCATATAAAACCGATACGTTTATATACTTTATGCAGCTTAATCCTTTTTTATTGTCTTTCTAGTCTTGCCTTAGGATCAATTTTAGGACAAAAACACATTGGCCTATACTTGGCAACGTAACGACAGGGTTGTGCTATACTCTATTCGTGGCTACAATATATATTGGAGGCAATGCTTCACCAAGTAGAAACATAGGCAAACTCGGTTGCCAAGATCTTTACTTATTTTTATGGGCCTCTAGGCCATTCTCGTGCCAACGTGTCACGCCCCAGTACCGAAATACGGAGACGGACTAGGCCAGCTACTCCATATGAGGTACGTAACGTCATACGGCGATCGTGGCTGTCGAGAGACTAGGGGTACATGCTATAATCAAGTCTCCTATGGTCCCACAGAGTTCTATGTCTCAATCAATCAAGTCACATCTGCAATTAAATGAACATTAAAGATAAAGCAGTAAGGCGTCCCTGACGCTTCATCAAAATGATCATGAGAGACTAGCTTTATAAATTAGCTATCTCAGAGAGTCAGGAGTACAAAATTATACACAGCTGCAGTCTGTTTATTTACAATTCCGTACTAACACAAAATATCATGTAATCCGGCTAACAGGTGCCGGTGGCTAAAGGCCGCACAAAATATAAGCAGGAGTGGTAGAGAAGAAATCCACTCGAGTCCCCGAACCGCCATGCTCCTAGTATGCACCATGGATGTCAGGAAGGAAGGTCGTGTCCTCCGGCTCTGCTATGAGATCTGGCCAAACAAAACCAGCGGGGTCAGCCCCGAATAGCAAGTACCGCCAAAGGGGCACAAGAGTTAAGATTAAAAAAAAACCAGTTAATAGAATGATTGATAATAGTAATACTTATGCTACTATTATAGGGTAGCGCAACCTCCTCGAACCCATATGGCACCCTTACAACCAAACAAGGACAAAAGGTGCCGCATGGAGTCGGGACGTGCCGTACTCTATAACTTTCACCTAAGTTAAACAGTATAAACAAGAAAATCTCCTGATCATGACTTTGGTCGATAGCCTATCGCAGCACAATATCCAACCCAACAATCAAACAAGAACATGGGTTGGATCTTGTACCATGATAGACCATGTTCCTCAGTCATTCACAGAAGTAACACTTCACAACCATAATAAGTCTTCCGTTCATAACTTCGGTCCACAGCCGGTCATAGTACGATAACCAACCTAACAATCAAACAAGAACATGGGTTGGATCACGTACCATGACAGTCCGCTTTCCTCAGTTATTCATGGAAGGTAATAAGATACAAGCAAGTCGTTTTCACGGCCAATCAAGTCTACGAGTTTCTAGTGGGACGAGGTTATCCTCGTATCATGTTATTTAGAAAATCCTCAGATCGTATCTTTCCAGCAAGGCTAGCCAACCCAGGGGTTCGCGTAGACAGGTGTCATTGAGCACAGGTCCCTCGTAAGGCCACATTGCCAAGACATATAATATATAGCAGGAATTAATCGGATACAGTCATCCGCTCGTTGCGGATGACACAGTATCCGTGGAGACCAGCCGGCGCATCAAGGCAATATCTCAAGGCGGCTGGTGTAACACGATCTCGAGATTTTGCCCTCCCCATGCATCTAGTATGTTTAGTTGCCTAATTTAACCCTAGGTGAAATCTTGGACTCACATGCTGTGGCCTGCATGATTATCCTCCTAAAGTCGTACTTTAGTACGAGTACCCCAAAGAGGATCCATGTCAATCAGTATGTCAACATGTGCTACCCTCCTTAGTGTAATGCATCATTGCAAATATGCCACGTGGAGTTACGAGTCATTTGTCGAGCATGAACAAGAACTGGGACATTCAGGTACATGTATCGGGTAGGAACACTTTGTTCTCCGGGGTCACATTAGTGCTCATATCATGCTCGGGACAAAAGGCGTAAGGATATAAAATGGGCCTATAATATCTGATAAAATATCAAAAGCGTACACATAAGAGCACGCACTTGAAAAGTCACGCAGGCTCACTCAAGGCAGCGTACGTGAAAAGTCACGCAGGCTCACTCGAGGCAGCGTACGTGAAAAGTCACGCAGGCTCACTCAAGGCAGCGTACGTGAAAAGTCACACAGGCTCACTCAAGGCAGCACACGTGAAAAGTCATGCATGCTCACTCAAGGCAGCGTACGTGAAAAGTCACGCAGGCTCACTCAAGGCAGCGTACGTGAAAAGTCACGCAGGCTCACTCAAGGCAGCGTACGTGAAAAGTTACGCAGGCTCACTCAAGGCAGCGTACGTAAAAAGTCACGCACGCTACAGGGAGCAGCATAGGTGAAAAGTCACGCACGCTACAGGGAGCAATGTACGTGAAAAGTCATGCACGCTACAGGGAGCAATGTACGTAAAAAGTCACGCACGCTCAAGGAGACACGCTTCCAACAGGAAGCATACTCAAGTCTGCGTACGCACGCTAAAGAGCGCGCGCAGCCCAGTGTGCGTAAGCTAAACAGCTCTGCACACTGTTCACTGTCTTCTCCAAACAGCAAGAACACCATGGTTGAACCCAAAGTTTCAAAACATCACAACTTGGCCATCCGAACTCCAAATTCGGATTTCCAAAGTTCCATCTTGGGTGAAATGGAATTCTCTTCCACATGGAAGCATCAAAACCCACAAAACCCCAACAAAAATAGATCAAGACCAAGGAAATCCGAAAATGATTAAAACTTAGATCTACAAAAATCAAAGCTTCAAAATGAAAATTTCCAAGTTCTAAACTAGTATAGATTGAGGAGAAGAACATGTTTTGGCAAATAGTTTTGTAAGAAATCATTGACAAAATTATGGATCCATCTCTTGAGCAAGTTGGTACTTGCCTTGGTTGGTGGAGGAAATAAATGAGAGGAAGTAAATGAGAGGAGAGAGAATGAGATGAGTTATATATAAAGATCTTGGACCCATGGGTTCATGATGAACCAAAGGGTTCATGATGAACCATTGGTGAACCAATAATAGGTTACCCAAATGAGCCAAAACTGTAGGCCCAAATACAGAAAATAAATTAGGAAATAATATTTTGTCGAATATTTTTGGGAAATGCATGAAGAAATACTGCATAATAAATATCGTATAAATTCAAGGTAAATATAATTTATCGGTTTACGTATTAAAATATGTATTCCAGGATTGGGGAGTGACACAACGACATCAGAGTGTCGTCTCGTGCTTATCTTTTCGACTCATACCACAATTTGTTTTGTGTCATCGACTTGGTCCGTGCTTCAAATATCGAGGCCGGGCCTCCCAAGGATCAACCATACATAACCAACCTGCCTTACGGCCCTTCCTGACTTAACTCGAGACGACTTGATGATGACACCACATTCATGCCGAAGCACGTGTCCTTGCTATAGCCAAATCTTAGTCTCCAGAATGGTATTACAACCATGCACCTCTAGCCCACACCGATTCAAGGTTAGTGCTTGCTATAATTATAACTTGTTAACCCAACTCGTAACTCGCTAGTACTCGATGCAATCCAAAAGCATACACGCGGATAGCCGCTCTTATGCTGACATATCTATATTAGTGGTCACTAGCAAAGTCAAGATATACTGGATCTTTTCATACGGTGACCATTCACGTGCAAGGTACGAGCTCCCACTGAATGACCCGTAACCTATATTGTAATGGTTCACTTCAATCGAGTCATACCTTCGATGAAGGTCGTACAATATCTGCTCTTCTTCCTAGGCCGACATGAATTCGGTGCCCTAACGATTGTTCGAGGAATTTCCCTTGTACGCAAGTTGTCTAATGACCATGCAAGACTCAACTCGATCTACCAAGTTCTCTTTAATCATGACCATGCTTTCCAATTTTCTATCGAGACTCCCAAGTAGCGGGACTGATCACGTGAACTTCCTTATCGAGACTCCCAAGTAGCGAGACCGATCTCGTGAACTTCCTTATCGAGACTCCCAAGTAGTAGAACCGATCTGATGAACTTCCTTATCGAGACTCCCAAGTAGCGGGACAGATCTCAGCGACAACCAGTCGCGTGGACTTCCTTATCGAGACTCCCAAGTAGCGGGACCGATCTCGTGTACTTCTATCCTTTGAAATCCAGGGAACGACTACTAAGTAGTCTTCCATCTTAACATAAACATAACATGCTCCTTTTTCCATGGTATGCTTTTTCCTAAACCAACCGTGGCTCGTGCCTTAGACTGACTTGTTCTCTAGGCGACACTATCGCTCAAGTCACAATCCTTATATGACGAGCCTTGAGATTGTGGGACTATGTGACTTGACAACCGCAGACAATAGGGGACAGTGCTTGCTATGTCTTCGATAGCCCTACAAAACTTCTGTCTGACTTGTTTGTGCAACAACTTGACGAGCAAGGGCTGCATCAAGCCTTGCATCGAGGGAACGTGCTGTGCACACATTCAACTTGAACAACCAAGTTCTTTGGGTGCCTAGACTTACGCCACAAGCTATGCTCTACAACGTGCACTGTAACTTAACCTATGGGACGAGCAAGGCAATGCCAAGCCCTGGATGATGGGACTGTGCACGCTTTATCAAGCATTTACGCGGACGACGCCTATGACTTAGGCTAATTCTAGCATTGTGGCAACTTAGGAACTTAGACCAACTTCCTTCTCCCAAGCCACGGGACGAAGGACCCAGTATCATTTTGAAAGCACATTGAGCAAACTTCTATGCTGATTGTGGGACCTTTTTCTATTTTCTAACATATTTCGACCTGACTTGGGATTATTTTCTTAGCTATGTGGATGCAGCGCTTTTATTATCAAGCCTACTTGTGCATTTGAAAACTTTTGTTTTATTAGTGTGATGGCCAAGCTGAGACAAGTTCACCGAAGCCACCCACCGGAGCGAGTCTTTGAGCAAGTCGTTGCGTGCTAAGTCTGAACACCGTCGACATTTTGATTCCTCCAATTTACTGAGCGATATGGGGCACTACAGCTACACTCTATTCACCTCTCCTCTAGAGGTGCCATCGATCCTACAATTGGTATCGGAGCTATGTTTCTCAAAGTTGGACTAAAACTCCTTGAGAAATTGTATCATTATATACTAGCAATGGTGAATGCTAGTCCACAAATAGGCCACTCCTATTTGATGGCACAAACTACACGTATTGGAAAATGCGCATGAACTTTTATCTCAAGTCACTTCATTTCAATTTATGGTAAATTATTATTAACGGTTATAAGAAACAACTTTCTATCGTTGTAGATGAGAACTTGGTTGAAAAATCGCATGACAAGTATACTGATCGTAAAAAAAGCAAGCAAGTCTTGATGCAAAAAGTACCACTGCCTTATTTTATGCAGTAGACAAAACTGAGTTTAGTAGAGTATCAACATGTGTCACATCTCACGAGGTTTGGAAACTTTTTGAGGTAATTCATTAAGGAACTTCACAGGTCAAGGAATCCAAATCTTACGAGTTACACAAGAGTATGAGGCCTTCAAAATGAAGCCTAATGAGACTATTACCAATATGTTTACTCGATTTGTAGATATTGTTAATCCTCTATCTTTCTTTGGAAAATAATACAACAATTACAAAAAGATATGAAAGGTACTTTAGGGTTTGACCAAGAACTGGAATCACAAGGCGACGGTTATTATTGATGAAAACAATCTCCCTACAATGACTATTGAAACTCTTATGGTGAAGCACTACAAGAAAATTACCCTGTTATAACGCTTGAAAAAAAAAGCTATTACAATGGTTCATATATAAACATTATATAATTTTAGCAATACTACATAATACGACAGTTCTAAATTTTTTGGCCTATTATAACAATTTATAGCGCCAAGCGATATATATTGTTGATTTAAAACAAAGCGTTATATATTGTTCACACATGTGACGTTGTTATACGCAATCGTTATAACCCTCTCAAATCCGACTCTTGAATCAAAAGCCTCATTCCTTTTTTCCCTTTCTCTCTCAATTTCCTTCTCATCTCCTAGAGCTCTCTTCCTCCTCTCGCGCTCCTAATATACTCTTTCCCTTCTACCACTCCTACCACCACCACCCGTCCTGAAAACTCATCTGCCTCTCCCTCATCTTCTATCACCTCACCAAAACCTCCTCCTCCTTAAATTCTCCACTAAAACCTACTAATCCACACCCTAGCTGAAAACCCTAAACCTTACCCCCAATCTCCTCCACTCAGCCTACCTCCTACCGTACCCTCGCCGCCATAATCGACTCCAACGGTGACGGGACCTCCTCGACTTCGTCTGGTGGCCCCGTCGATTTTAGGCATCATCAAGGCGATGGTGAGGTGCTGCTCTCACCGCTCTTCAAGGATTATGTAGAATAGGTTAGCACTTCGATTAGTTACTCTTGAATAGGTTAGGATTTCGATTGGGTGCTGCCCCTTGCCACTCTTTGTATTATAAGATTTAGGGAAGAATAGAAAAGGCTTCTGTAGAAGCTTGGAAAATATGGGGTTCATGCCGATCACAATTGGCCGCATGAGTACTTTGGGCCAAACTGGTCCGCATAAAGGAGAGCCGCATGACAGATTCAGCACCCCATGCGGCCCGTCTGCAACCAGACTGATTCGAGCCGCATAAGGAAGATATGCGGCCAAGTTGACCAGTCCTTCTGATAAAGCTGACAAACTCTGTCGAAACTGACAAAAATGACAGTACTGCCACTCTGACAAAAAAGATAAGACGTGATCAGACAAAATGTCATGTCACTAAAAATAGGGCTCATGTGCTTAGACATAGTCATACGGCCAGGAGGATTGCTACCCGAGCCGCATGAACCTCATGCGGCTCAACCTATGCGGTCCTAAAGTCTCTAAACTTCATGCGGCCAAGGGTGACTGTAACCTACGCTGCATGAGCTTTATACGGTCCAAAATGCAGAATCTATGCGGCTCAAAAGTCCTTAAGCTACATGTGGACTAAGGAAGACTGCAACTGAAGTCGCATGAGTCTTATGCGGCCCAGTATGGCCGAAAACTAAGAGACTCATGCGGCTCAAAATGACTCCAGCAGATTAATCCTATCCTGCGATAGGACACGTGGTAGGCAGACCAAGTCTCAACCATCCATATTTGCTACAACAAAATCCTAACAAATCGCCAGCTGGCGGCCAAAGAGCGGGTCTTTACGTGCTGTTGTAGCCACGTGGCAACGAACCATCTATGCGGCTCAAAACACATATCACTATAAATAGCATGGTGCCACACCACTACAAGAGGCGGGCAACCTACGAAGGGCAATTTCTTCAAGTGCTAAGACTGCGTTGGATAGTCCAAGGAGTAAGACAGAGTTGATACACTTTCTCGAGCCTCTACCGTCACCCCACAGAATAGAAAACTAAACAATTATACTTAGATTGTTTCCTAGGATTTTCTAGGCTTTTTTGTACAAGCGAGTTTGCAATCAATTTTAGTGTTTCTGTAATACCTGTCTTTGATATTTTAATGACAAATATGATGGCGACTCTGCTGGGGACACCCTTCTCCTCTAATGAGAAGCTAGGGACACAATCCGATGTGTCCAAGCTCGGCTCTATGCAGCAAATATTTGTGGTTCGTTTTGACCAACAAGCCTTCGAAGAAATGCTCTCTGAAGGGAGCGCCAGCCCGTCATAGAAGCAAGCCAACCGAAAGAGAACCCGCAGGACATCGAAACGCAAAATTGTTACCCACGACCAGGTTCTCGAAGCTCCTTCTACGGCCCAAGACGGTGATCGAAGCTCTCCTGTGGCATTGCCTCCGACCGCAGAGGACCCCACTGTCCCCAAAGCCAGCAAATGAAAACACTATGATGGTGAGTTTTTTGGAGCACAAGGGAAATCGATGCGGACGAAGAGGAGGCCGCATAAGAGAAATAGGCAGTCTGTCTATGCGACAACCAACTCTGGCCACAGACAGACGACCCATGCGGCTGCCAACTATGACCGCAGGAAGATGGCCTATGCGGCAGCCAACTCTAGCTGCACGAAGACGGCCTATGCGGTAGCCAACTCTGGCCGTAGAAAGATGGCCCTTGTGGCAGCCAACTCTGGCCGCATGAAGATAGCCCATGCGGCAGCCAATCCTGACCTCAGACAGGATGTCTCATGCGGCCCTGTCAGAAGCCCTGTGTTCGACCGTCTCTCATGCTGTCCCGACTCCATGCGGTCCATTGAGGATGTGGAATATTCCAATCAGGACACTTCTTACTATGCACCTTTAGGTACTAAATTGAAGAAGTCCAGGACAGTGCGGGCCCAACAAACCCAGTCAACTGTCCAAGCTACTAACCGTCAGCGGGGACCGTTAACTGTTATACGGGCTCATGATGGAAAGTTGTACCAAACCACCCACGTCCAATCCTCCAGGGATAACAGACAGGGTGGGTCTTTAAAGTCTCCCTCCAACGATCGAGAGCAAGTACTTTTAATAGCCTCGGATCAGGGAGCAAATATGATACCAATGCACCTGTGTGCTCGGGATACCCGAGTCCACAAGTTTGATACAAATGTAGATCAGCCTGCTATAGACTTGTGTGAGGAGATTAGTCACAAACGCAAGGAGGCAACCTTGGCATGCAATGAGTCCCTCTCGGGACGTCGTTACACCAAAGTCATCGTCAACAGTTGCTGCGACAAGTCGACAGCACCTGAAGATCGGCAATCCATTTTCTAACGACTGCAGTAGCCAGCACCTGTCCGACAACGACTCAAGAAATAGGTACAAATTTTGGGAGACGAGGAGTTTTCTTTCGCCTCCTGTAGTTTAACTCGGAATGTTCCTTCCAGCAAGGAGGGAAAGAAGACATACTCTTCCAGCCCGGCAATCTCTGCCAGCAGTGTAAGGAAACTCTCATCTGGAGTACTGCCACTGGCAACCACATGGGGCGTCTATTTAGGCACTCGATCCAAAAAGAAGCTTCCAGCACCTAGGGGTGCACCTTCGGCCTCCTTGGGAGTAGATGAAGCTGGGGGTGGCAGTCCCCTCCATATATGCGATAGCCCGGTGTACCAAGAGCATACACAGAGGGTAGAGATCCTCCAGAATTACGTAAAAGACTTGGACTTCCCTGTGGGCGACCGCCCTCGCCAAGACGATGCGGCTTCCTGCCCAGGGCGTAGCATCCCTTCCGAGTCTGAGGAAGATGACATTCCGACATTCCCCAACGATTTCTCTGTATAAGGGTGCGACACAGAGACCACCTCTGCTACGATCCCTTCCACCTCTACCCACATGAGGACAGTCTTTATGGCCGATGATGATCATGAACCGCCTACTAACCGACAACGTCTAGAAGTACTTGAAGCCATGCTCCTGTCCTTGGTCAAGTCTGTAGACGAAATCAAAGCCACCTTGCCAACTCAACCAGCAAGGATGCCGGACAAACAAGCTTGGGACCCGCAGTTAATGCGGACTCCAACACGACCGCCCCTCCTTTGGGTGATAATCCTTTAGGAGCATCCATTCATTCAGCTGCGGTTGAAGCCAAGGAGGCAATGATAGAAGTCCAGGAGCTTCGAAAAATGTTCAATGCCCTAGACTCCTTCCGAGACCTTAGAATACGGCAGCCATATCCCGTTGCGTGGAGAGATGTTCCTTTTCCCCATGCTACAAACCGTTCCATATTGATTCGTATGACAGGAAGAGCTCTGCTAATCGGTACATGACTTATTTTGAGGTCACAACCAACCACTTGCCGCATAGCAACGCCATCCTCACACGATTATTCATCGAAGCATTGGAGGGGATCGCGTTCGACTGGTACCGCAACCTCTCCGACAACTGCATCCATTCTTTTGACGGCTTCAAGCACTTTTTCCTAGAGAGATTCTACGAAGAGGGACATTATGTGACAATGTCATCTCTCATGGACGTCATTTAGGGAGAGAAAGAGCTGATAAGGAACTATATCGAGCGATTCCGCCAAACCGCAATGAGATTACCCCAAGGCAATCCTAAAAGCTCCTTGATTGAAATCTGCCAGAAGAAGTTGCTCCCCGCAATTAGCCTCTGGATGGGCGACGATTAGTTCAGGGTTTGGACGACCTTCATCATAAGTGCTACCATTGCGGAGGCAAAGTTGAAGAAGGCTCGCCAGTTAGGATTACACATCCCAAATGGAGAGGATAAAGGCAAACGTCCTGGTTCCACCTACAACAACAGTGGCTGCACCTCCAACCGGGACAATAAAGGCAAACAAATCATGGTCGCTGATGCGACCTAGAAGCCTGAACAAAAATAGTCGGAAGGTCAGTGGCCCAAGGTGAATTACTCATTTGAAGATAGTCATGTCAAACCTATCTTCGATATGCTCTTGTATGGGGGTAGGATCCAGCTCCCTCCACTAAGATGCGAGCCTCGAGCGGCAGAAATGGAGGACCCAAAATATTGTCACTTCTACTGCTATGTCCATCATTCCACTCATGACTGCTTCCAATTAAAGAGGTACATCCAGAGTCTTATCGACTCCTAAGCTGTGTCGATAGATTTCGAAGAGGTTATTGTGGCTGCGAACATTCAATTCGGTGACTTCCCTCCAACAAGTAATCGAGACGGGGTAATACCTATCCTCCGGGCAACAATGGAAGTTACTAATCTTTCCCCCGTCCGGTACCAGACGACTGGCTTGGTACCTCTCATCATATCGCAAGGAGAGATCATGTGGGTACGTCCAGATTTAGTGCCCGAAGTTACCCAGGTGGTGTCATCTCCTACCAACAAGAAGAAGGGCAAGAAGTCTAGATCCTGCCACACAATTTCAGCCGAAGCTGAGGAAGCGGCAGCCGTTGTTACCCGGTCTGGGGCACAAGTCCAGCCCACACTGGGTAGTTCAATCGAAGTTCCTCAGCCGACAACGTTGCCTGCCTCTGATGTTTCAAGGCCGTCTCAGCCTCCACCGACAGATAAGTCCAAACCAAAGAAAACCCGCTTCGACAGGCCACTCCGTAACGATACACCTCAAGGGCTGGAGAGACCTTACAACTTTGACATATTAGCACAATTGGATAATACGCTAGCAATGTTGTCATTATACGAGCTTCTAAGGCTCTCCAAGGATCTTCGTGTCGCATTGAGCGAAGCACTCCAAAATGCTGACGCCTACTTATCCAAGGTCAGCCTTCAGAGGAAGATCCGTCAGCAGACCTATAGGGCAGCAATTGTGCAAATGTAATGCCCAACATCGTATTTACTCCACATGACATGTTTATCAAGTCTAACTTGCATGATCGCCTCTTGTACTATACTGGATACATAGGCGACATCAAGGTGGATCAGATACATATCGACCCTGGCTCGTCGATAAGCATCATCCTGAAAAGCTTGCTCTAACTTTTGGGCATCCCTGGGCACCGACTACCGGCGACCAATACTGCCATTAGCGGTTTCAACTCGGGAAGGAGATATCCCCTAGGGAAGATGCGATTAAAATGTCAGATTAGTGACCTGAAGGCGGAGGTTACCTGCTACATCATAGATGCAGACATGTCCTATAACATCCTCCTGGGACGTCTGTAGATACATGACTATATGATCGTGCCATCCATCCTTCACCAGTGCTTCAAGTATGTCAGTAAGCACGACTTTGTGAAGACTGAATTCGCCGACATCGATCCCTTCAAAGGGGTTGAATCTTATTACTCTACGGAGGCTTGTATATATGATGAATACAAGAAACACATAACTGGCGAACTGGAGGCCATCATAGGGCCAAAGGAACCCTAGAGAATTCATCTCCAGGCCCGTAAACCGGGCAAAGCCGCACCTCTTATCGTAACTTTGCATAAAGAGGTGCCCGGTTCTCCTGCCTTATCTGCGCAGTTGGAACCAATGGTTATCCGCCTCCCGAGATCCAGCCCGAAGCCAAAACCCGTCATAGGGCCGATGATGATCCGATTGCCGAAATCCAATCAAAGACAACAGGAAGATGCGAGGCCCTCTGTGACACCGATGGTGATCCGATTGCCAAAATCCACTCAAAGGCAACCGGAAGACACGAAGTCCTCTACCGAGCCGATTGTTATCCGTCTTCCCAAATTGAGTCGACAATCAAATGTCAACCCGAGGCCCTTAGGCAAGCCAGTGCCACTAGCAGAACCCTTGGTGGGCAAGCTGCCTAAGACAACATCCCAACTTTCTGGCTCGTAGGGGGTAGCCGAAGAGGACGTAGAACTTGCCAAGTACCTAGTTGCACAGGTGGATAGCCCCTCTCTTGATAATGGAATCCCTGCAGACAAAATTCCTTATTTCATCAATAAGAGGCTGCCATTGGACTATTCTGAGTGTGATAAGCTTAATCTAATGTATGCTGCACGGGACTGTCTAGACGTTAACCTGCAAACACAGGTGACAACCGTCCTTACCGTAAATCGACTTGCTCCCATTAAAGGTGCTTACTTTCTAGTCCCAGGCAGAAGAGAATGTGGTCACACAATCATTTTTGGCCGAAAAGAAGGTCCTCAATCTTTTACACCAGAAGAGTTTGATCTCGAACCCGACGCTGGAAGATTATCTCTCTACCTGTATAGTCCTCAAGCCAAGTACTTCATGCAAAAGTAGGGGTACAACATGGAGGCTATCCCGGGCCTGAATTACGGTAACGGTCGACGATCGCCTCTACAGCTGTCAGCATCGGCTGGGAAACCTCAGGATTATTATCACAAATCCAGACAAGGCTTCGGGTATATTACACCAGCAACAACGCCCGAGAGTTCCGATGAAGAATGCGAGTGGCACTCTCTTTCGTCCGAGTCACCCACTTACGACTCCGATGGCAGCATTGGAGATATATTTAGGTAGACATTATCTGTCAACATGACATCCGCTGATATTGAAATAAAAGACGAAGATCTAATCGAACCGCTTGAGTTGGAGCCATGGGTCCAACAACTGGATGCATAATGGGAGAAGCGCTTTGAACAACGAGACCCTCCCACTGGAGATGAGGTCATGCAAGTTGACCTTGGGGATGAATCCTCCATGAAGCCAATCTTTGTCAGTAAAAGCCTGACGGACGATGAGCGAGAGTCGCTGTTGCAACTCGTCAGAGAATACATCAATGTCTTCGCTTGGAGCTATGAAGACATGCCAAGGCTAAATTCTGAGATCGCACTTCATAAACTCAACATTTATCCAGACGCAAAACCAGTCAAACAACAGCAGCGGCGGTTTCGTCCAGACATCATGAACTCCATTGAAGCAGAAGTAAACAATCTTATAGCTAGCGGTTTCATCCATGAAGAGCAGCACCCAGACTGGGTAGCCAACATATACCAGTCATCAAGAAGAACGAAAAGATCCGAATTTGCTTCGACTTCCGTAATCTTAATACGGCATGCCCTAAGGATGAATTCCCTCTTCCGATCACCGACATAATGATCGATAATATGTGTGGCTTCGAGTGCATGTCCTTTATGGATGGCTTTTCAGGATACAATCAAATCAAAATGTCTTCTGATGATGAGAAGCATACGTCATTCCGAATACCGATCGGTGTGTATTGTTATATGGCCATGCCCTTCGGCCTGAAGAACGTCGGAGCTACATATAAATGTGCTATGAGCGTCATCTTCAGAGATCACTTACACAAGATCGTGGAGTGTTACGTTGACGACATCGTCGTCAAAAGTTGCTCAAAAAATGATTACCTATATGACTTGAGAACCGTGTTCGACCTCATGCGAGCGCACAATCTGAAGATAAATCCTGCCAAGTCTTTCCTGGGCGTGCCCAGCGGGAAGTTCTTAGGCTTCATCGTTACTTCCCGGGGCATTCAAATAGAACACGATAAAACAAAAGCAATCCTGGAGATGAGTCCACCGAGGAACCTCCGTGAACGCCGCGGCCTTCAGGAAAGACTAGCCTACATTAGGAGGTTCATATCTAACCTCTCAGGGCGATGTCAACCCTTCACTCAACTCATAAGAAAAGGTGTCTCTTTTATACGAAATGAGGAATGTCAGCGTGCCTTTGATGACAATAAGGAATACCTGACGAATCTGCCAGTTTTGGTAGCCCCGGTCGCTGGAAAGCCCTTCCTGCTCTGTACACGGGCGATGGCACACTCCTTCGAAGCTTTGCTAGCACAGAATAATAACACGGGACATGAACAAGCTATTTACTATCTCAGCCGGATGATGGTAGGACCGGAACATATGTACACCGCCGTGGAGAAGGAGTGCCTTGCCCTAGTGTTCGCCATTCAGAAAATACGGCACTATGTGACAGGGTAGACCATCCATGTTGTCTCATGAGTTAATCCTCTCAGAGTTCTCATGACCAAACCAGGCGCACTCAGTTATCGTCTAGCCACCTGGGCGATACTGTTATCCCCCTACGATATGGTTTTTGTTCCGTAGAAGGCTGTCAAAGCTCAAGCCCTGGCCGACTTCTTAGTAGCCCATCCAGGCTAAAAAATAGCCAGAATTTATGAAAAAATCCCCGACAAAGTCGTCGCCTCAAACATGACTTCACATGATGCTATTTAGCAAATGTTCTTTGACGGTGCTTCAAGAACGGGGCCACAAGGTGATATCGTTGCTGGAGTCGGGGTAGTATTAATTTCTTTCTCTGGACTGGTGGTCAATCAGGCATATTCTCTCACAGAACCCTGTTCAAACAACATAGCCGGATATAACGCTCTAGTCATCGGACTCCAACTCACAAAAGAGATGGAGGTCAAGTACCTGGAAGGGTATGGCAATTCGCAGCTGATTGTTAATCAGATCCGAGGCTCATACGAGGTTCACAACGAGGACCTGATTCCCTACCATCAGACATCAATATCCATCATTACAACCTTAGAGGGGTTCTTTATAAAGCATGTTCCTAGGCTCCAAAATATTGAAGCCGATGCCCTAGCAGGCCTCGCCGCTTCCTTGGCAGTTCTAAATGATGCTCATCATCTAGTCGACATGATAGGCCATGAGCTGGTCTGTCCCAAGAACAATGTTCAACTGGGTACGAGTTACTCCGTCCAGATATCCAACGACATACAAGACTGGAGATGCCCGCTCATCGACTTTGTAGACTACGAAATTCTGCCAGAGAATGTGAAGGAAGCAACTTCAATCATAAGGCACTCTCTCAGATTCTTCTATGATACAGAAGCAAAAATATTATATCGACGATCCTACGATGGGATACTGTTAAGATGCCTGTCAAATGCAGAAGCCAAAGAAGCCTTATGCGAGGCTCATGATGGCGCTTGTGGGGTTCATCAACCTGGCCCGAAATTGCAAGATCGTCTCCGTCGGATGGGTTATTACTAGCCCACAATGGTAGCAGATGCAGTTGATTATGCAAAAAAATGTAAGGCTTGCCAGATCCATGTAGATTTCATACATCTGCCATCCGAATTCTTGCACTCAACAGTGGCCTCTTGGCCGTTTAAAGCATGGGGAATGGACATCATTGGGCCAATCATCCACTATCATCTAGGAGGCATCGGTTCATACTTGTAATCACCGACTACTTCTCCAAATGGGAAAAAGTTTTTCCTCTTGCAGAGGTAATGACATCAAACGTGATTAGTTTCGTAAAACATCACATCATCTACCATTTTGGACAGCCCTGGAGGATTATTTATGACAATGATCCGCAGTTCGCAAGCCATGCTTTCTATCGATTTTGTGACAAGAATTGGATTCAGAACATGGCCTCGACAGCATATAACCCATCGGCTAATGGTCTGGCTGAAGCCTTCAACAAAGCCATAATCAAGCTCCTCAAAAAGTTTGTGTCTTCAAACAAACGCGACTGGAATGAAAAGCTTGGCTAGTGCTTATGGGCGTATCGCACTACGATTCAGACGGCTATAGGAAATACACCGTTCTCCTTGGTTTACGATAGCGAGGCAGTTCTTCCATTGGAGACTCAGATCTCCTCACTTCGTATGGCCCTTACTTACCGATTTACGTCGGATGACAACTACCGCCGACGGCTACAAGAACTGGAAGCCTTAGATGAGAAGCGTTTACAAGCTCAAAAAAGCATAGAGCTCTACCAAGCGCGCATCTCTTGGGCCTTCAACAAGAAAGTCAAACAGAGAATATTCCAAGTCGGCGATCTCATCTTGGCCGTTCGTAGACCAATGGTCATGACTCACAAGACCCTCGACAAATTTCAGCCTAAATGGCAGGGTCCGTTCATCATCGAGACTGTATTCTCCAACGGCACATAACGGCTCGCAAAGCAGAATAGGGACTTGCTCATGATGCCCATAAACGACAAGTTCCTTAAAAAAATACTATATTTAAAAACATCCCCATACTGCCTAGAGTGTCGAGTTATGTACATCAGGTACCTCTGAACTTACACTCTGTTTCCTCCGAGGGGACTCACATTGCATCTCTCCGAGTGACAAGTCATGTATATTGATACCACTGAACTTCCGCTTTGATGTTTCGATTGTCCTATATCATGTCCATATTACCTCGGATATATACAATCTCCTAACTTAACACCTGTATCCAACCCGGGATAAAAGACATGGTGTTAAAACCACAAAACCTATCACGTCCATATTATCTCTGTTGGGTTTTGTCTCGAAACTATTACTTGCACTACCAGTGCGTAAAAGGGTAATAGGTCAACCAAAAATCATTTCTGATTATCGTGTGTCATGTCCATATTACCTCTGATATCGATAATCTTCCGACTTAGCACCTGTACCCAAACCTGGATAAAAGACATGGTGTTAAGACCACAAAATATATCACGTCCATATTACCTCTGTTAGATTTTGTCTCAAAATCTATTACTTGCACCACCAGTGCGCAGAAGAGTAATAGGTCCACCAATGATCATTCATGATTATTGTGTGTTATGTCCATATACATCTGATGTCGATAATCTCCTTACTTAACACCTGTACCCAACCCGGGATAAAAGATACGGTATTAAGACCACAAAACCTACCACGTCCATATTACCTCTGTTGGGTTTTGTTCCAAATCTATTACTCGTACCACCAGTATGCAGAAGAGTAATAGATCTACCAAGGATTATGTCTGATTATCATGTGTCACGTTTCAAATCTATTACCCGTACTACCAGTGCACAAAAGGGTAATAGGTCTACAGAAGTTTTTCTAATCTATTACTCGCACCATCGGTGCACAAAAAGAGTAGTAGGTCCACAAAACATCACTTAAATCTATTTGCTCGCATTTCCAGATGCACATAAGGGCAATATGTAGTGCCTCGCTCCTCGCGGTCTACTATGTAATACCCACGGTTTGCTGACTCAGTCTTGAACTGAGTATTTGGGGAGACCTTTGCCGGTATTGATTGATCACGGATGAAATGTAATGAACCTTTCCAATTGATGGATTGGCTTCTATTGAAATAAATCTAAGAGTTTTGTTGGATGTTTTCTTTGGCTGTCTAGTTTTGATGAATGCGATTTCGTGTTGGTTTTCGATGATAGATTTTTATTGTTCGCTTTTATCGTATTTTGCATTTATTCTGAATCTTGAAAGAAAGAGACGAAGTATGCTAATCAACTGTTGGTGCCAATATAGGACGCGTGAACTGTTCGTGAACGGCGTATGAAATCCCTCCTTCTCTCAACTAAGATTCATCTCGGTTAGTTGCTCTAATCGGGCTTGCATTTATTTGTACGACCTAATAAAAATGATCGCTAGTCCACTCTGTTGCCTCGTTCCTGTGATCAATGATACCTAAATAAAAAAGATAAGAGAAGATAAATGAATGAATCATGTAAATTGGAACTGTCGCTTGCTTGCTTCAATATGAACTGTATGCTCTTATGAATTGCCTAAAAGGGATAGCTTGGTATGGAAATCACGGCTTGACCGTGCAAGAAGAAGAAGAAATAGAAATATTTACATGTTGCCTAGACTCATGTATAGTAGTATTATTTGATAGCTGCATTAGCATTGGTCTAGACAACTTGTGCACAAGATGGTAATCTCTCGATCGATTCTGGGGGCACCTGGTATCGATCGGCCTAGGAGAGAACATGACACCTGGGCTAGAAGTGCCTGCAGTAAGAGGGGGTGTCAGTCTATTAGTAGTTGGGCTAGAACGTTCCAATTGCTAGTAATGGGAATACCCATGGACCATAATAATTAGGTTTATGCTTATGGACAGAGTTTTATTGCAAGCCTAACATGCAGGGACGGAATAATGAGAATGTTTTATATATTTGCAAATTGTGCTAACCTATTTTTTGCAAGGATGAATGTCGGCGAGGGTAAGTTGATTATAAAATATTTCTGCTGTCATGTTTCTTATGAATTGTTAAAAAAACCTAGACAAGTAGAAAAAGCACTAGTAAATATGTAGCTTCACATGTTTAATTGGTGCAGATATTTGTGAGTTTCGACGAAGAGTCACTCGCCAGTACATGATGTGTGCTGACCCACGTTGTGGGCATCCTTTTCAGAAAGCAAAGGAGACATGAGGATTTCAAGTGAGGTACTAAAGCTCGTCTAGCCCAGTAGAGCTGTGGACTGCCTCGAAACTTTTTTTTATTTCCAGTCAATTTGCAAGTTTCTTTTCCTATGAAGGTGTCCTTTCATTTCCAGCATGTAATAAAGGGATATGATGTATGGGCATTGTGACTATTTTTAAAAGAGAGTTTTAAAGAGAATTATGTTGCCAAGATAAGGTAAATCTGAGTTCACAAAGCTTTGTACTTGTATTCCTATCAAGTTTATCAATAAAAGAAGTATTTCCATTTCAAATTTTTGTGTCCTATATTTGGTTTTCTGCAATGAATGGGTGCGTCCGTGTGTTTTTGCTTGACTAGTTGTTTTGTACTGGTACATGGCCTTGTGCAAGCGCAACATAGACTTGCACGACATCATTCCTTAGCAAGGACGATCAATCCCACAGGGATCCAGGCAAGACGGACGACCCTAGCTGGATCGGGGCGTGACAAAGTGGTATCAGAGCACAATTTTGCGTCCATGGCCTCTAGCAAATATCGTTTTCTAAAAAGTATATAAAGTGTTTTGATGGTTTTCAAAAGTCTCGATTTTGAGTTATAAAAACCAATGCCCCATACAATAAGTCCATAATATTTTATGAGACTGACTGAAGTTAAACTCTTTTCTAGAGAAATGGCCCCTCCTCGACCAGCTGCCTCGACCGATCCGATAGAACGGATCATGACTTTGTTGGAACTGCAGAGGCAAGATAATGAGGAGCGTGGCCAGATGTAACAGGCCCAACTGGAGGCCCAACGAAAGCAGTTGGATTCCTTGACCCAACTTGTCACTGTGCTTGCGATAAATCGGTATTCCACTGCAGCGACGAAACCAACGGGCACATCCAAGATCGAGCCCGTGGATGGCGATAAACCCCAGCCGGCACGAAGGCACTCTTCCTTTAAGCCAAAGGACTTCTTGGATGTGAAACCTCCAGAATTTGAGGACAGGACATCACCAGACAAGGTGGTAGACTGGATCGATAAAATAGAAAGTTTGTTCACATTCGTAGGAGTTTCGAGTAGCAAGACGGTATTGTGTGCCGCTCTGCTACTACGGCTGTGGGCAAAGGACTGGTGGAAAGCGAAGAATCCGATGCTGCTCATAACGGCTAGAAATGTAAAGATTTCATGGGCCTCGTTCAAGAAGGCATTTCTGGACCAATATCTGCCTCCAGCCATGAGCAAAAAAATAGAGAATGACTTCATCATACTGAAATAAGGAGATATGTCCGTGGAGGACTATGAATCTGAATTTGCTAATCTGGCAAATTTTGCTGCTGTTATGCTACCCACGGAACATACACGCATAGATCGATTTGTTGAAGGTTTGAATGACGACATTCAGTTGAGTGTGATGAACTGAGAGTGTGGGTCGTATTCTCAGGCCTTTGAGGCGGCGCTACTGCCACGCCCCGCTCCCGTAGGAGAGATCGTCCTTGCTAAGGCGTGATGCCGCACGAGCCTAGATTGCGCTCGTGCAAGGCGGATTCCATAACGGCCAACTTCAGCGGCTGCGACGGAGTTGTCGCACAGAAGTCCCAAGCAGAGACATTGAACACGCAGCAGAAATTTAGAACAAACACAAGTTATACAAAGAAGCTTTTTATTGACATTGAAACAACGGTTACATTGGGGGCACAAGGCCAAGATTACAAACACTCAAGCTCACTCTTCTCACTTTACAAGTTACTCTGCTCTCTCTCACATCTCTCGATTACAAGTCTTGAGCCAGCGGAAGCTTCGGAAGGCGACGTCCATACATTATGTCCTGTATAAGTCTTTACTCCATGCGGCCACATGTTTTGAATCGCCAAGGAACTTCGTGCCTCGACGCATCCAAGCGAGCTTCGCGCCACGAGCTTCTACCTGTGCCTGCACATGAAAACTATATGGGTGTCAGTACTCAACTGTACTGGTGGAATGAGCTCCTCGCCCACCCATACAAACCCAATACGTTTGATTTACTTTGTGCAACATAGTCACTTCTTATCAATTGTCTTTCTACTCTTGCCTTAGGATCAGTTTTAGGACCGACGCCTTGGCCTATTCTGTGTCGCTAGACCATCCCGTGCTTACAACATTCAACGTTAGCCTATTAAGTCATGTTTTCCTTACGGCCATAATCATAGACGCAACTATGCGATGGGGCTCCATTTTCGTGTGACCGTGCTTCAAACACTTGTTAAGGCCGTGCCTTGCAACTCAAATTATGAGACTCGATCATATCGCCGCCTCGCGACCCTCGCCGCCTCGCGGCCCTTGCTACTTTGATCACCGACTGACCCAATCATGACTTGTGGGCTAAGTGCCGCTCGACCGACTTTGCCTTACGGCATTTCTGAATTAAACTCAAGACAACTCAAACCATAACTTATGCAACTTATATGCCAACAACTTAAGACCGACGTCGTATCTCGTGCCGTAGCACGTCGCCTATGTTGATGCCAAATCTTAGGCCCAAACACTTGTGTTCCAACCATATACATATTCAACTAGACTAAATCCAAAGGCACACACATGGATTGCCGCTCGTGCCGACCCATCTATATGAATTGGTCACTAACATCATAAGCTATCCTGGACTATAGCCTTGCCATTCGGCGACCCTTTCAGCGCAAGTAGCTAGCCCCGCTGAAAGTTCCCGAATGACCCGAGCGATTCGTCCAGCTACGGCTATACCTTTTTCCCTCCGGAATGCCGCGGTCCCATGGCGCCCAGGGTTGTCGCGCATGGAAACTCCTCCTTGCCGACAAGTTGTCCAATGACCATGCAATACTCGACACAAACTGACGTCTCACACAGTCATTCCTCTTTTCAATATTACCATCTCTTTCAAAACCAATATCAAGCCTTCTATCATTTGAGACCCCTCGATGACCCACGGTCGCGAGTATTCTTTCTATCATTTGAGACCCCTCGACAACCCACGGTCGCGAGCATTCTTTCCATGTTACCATATTATTTCATTCAACTCATGAATGCCTATTCGATAGTCCTTTCTCCAAAACTCATTAAATCAATCGTGGTTCCTGCCTTAGCACCAGGTCTGTGCATCGTGCCTCAAACCGACTTCTGTTTTATGCGACGCTTGTTTCACTTAACAAAATGCCTGGAAATCGGATTTTGGAAATAAAACGAGAAGAAGTACAAGAAGTACAAATTTGATTCTGGGGAAGTATTGCTGAAGAAGTCTGATCTGTAAATGATCACTTTGTTCCTTGGACCATACGATGATGATGAAGATCGCTGCTTGAAGATGAACAACTTGGAAGAACTAAGTCACCAGAAAGGTATCGACGCACTTGGACACTGATGGCGAGGCCGAATACTTTTCTGCTTTGCTTCACTCTGTTCTGAAAGAAAGGTTGAAGAAGAATGCTCCAGAGAATCAAAAATCTCTGAGTTCTAATCTCTCTGTCTTTTCTCCTGTCTCTGTGTGTGTTATATAAGAAAAATTAGTCTATTTATAGACTTGGGCTCTTGTGCGTAAAAACTCAGCAAAAGTTCCGTCTTTACGCTAACAACTGTCACCCACGACTGAAGTCATCGTCTGTATATGTTGACACATGTCCCATCATTTCAGTAAGAATAGGATGTACGTACACACGTTCTTCGAGATATGTGGCATGAAAGCTATGTAGGCAGACCACGTTCTCAACTGATGAAGAAGAATAGGGCGTAAAACAACCCCAATGTACTCTGAGCGTAAAGCAGTGGACTAGGCGTAAAACAGCCCTGTCATAGACTTTTCGCGTAAAGTGGTTGTTAAATAACCTTGAGCGTAAAAGTAGCTCAAATAGACTTTACGCACACGTCAACTGCTGAGCGTAAAAGCTCGTATAGTCTTCATACGTAAAAGAAGCCATAGTGTGAGCGTAAATTAGCTCTCCACATACTAAACGACAACATTGGTCTCTGTGTAAAAACAAATCCCTTTGATTTCTGTGATATATGCCATCATTAATATTTTTATGTCAGAGTTTGCATTAAATACGAGACTTGACAGCTTTATCCAGCGTAAAAGTGGCTGATCTGTCCTTGGCGTAAAATCATGGGTGTAGACCCGAGCGTAAAATGATCTGCCTACTTTAGGCGTAAAGTGATTAGCCTTGTCTTGGACGTAAAGTATTTAGCCTCTCTGCGGTGTAAAGTAGATCAATTTGAGTGGAATGATCTATCACTTTGACTTTTCTTTGAAGTACTTTTTACGCTCCTACAAGACCCCCTTCAAAGTTTTCAAATATCCCCAAAATTTGGAATACTTTAAACAGAAGCGTAAAAATTGAGTTTTGACCAGTGAGCGTAAAATTCGGGATACGCAACAGTCATCCGCGTAAAAGCGGGGACATCCAACAGTCGGCGTAATTTCCAATAGTGTCGGTCAACACTTAACCGTCATAATGAATTTCTTTCTCGAAACTTTCGAATGCCTTTTCGCTTCCCGGAGTTTGCATTAATAATGAATAGTTTCCAATGAGGAATATGGAGAGTTGATTTAATCGTATAAATAAGGAGAAATTCTTCACTCTTGTCATTCATCTCCATAGTGACATGGTGCCAAAGAAGGAGATTAACAATGAAGAGGCTTCGGGCTCAAGGATTGACTTTGAGTGAGCACGCAACTTTGTAGAGTGCTTCGGATTAACTCCAGCAGTCTTCAGTCGCATCGATGGTGGTCCCCCGACTGCATATGAGGGCTCAGGAGATGCAGAAGCGTTTTTAAATCTGATGCGTCACTCTGGGATTCGCAACATGTACGAGTTAGGTGCCTCCTTTCGTCAGTCCAACGAAGGAAAGGGAAAATGACATTCCATGTATTACGACTCTCTTATATGTAGGGGTCCACTCCCCCCCTTTTTATAAATAAAGTTTTGATGTTAATCTCATCTGTTGGTACATAGAACTGTTCAACACTTCTTTTGACTGCTTCTATGGTTGTTCATTCCCAAGAAACAAACCGACACGTGGCGTCTGTCTTGTGGTCACGAGAGCCTTTCAATAGGATCATTTCCCGAAATAGACTCCCAACAGTTTCTTCAGTCTTTATAAATAGCCGAGAATGTTTTATATATTCTTATTCTCATTCCTCTAAAGATAACTTTTTACAATGTCATTCTCCAACAAATGACAATGGCGATGCTTTCCAATGGCATTCCTTTATACGCCCAATCACCAGATGTAGCTTCCTCCACTATTAGAGCCAAACCATTTGACCTAAGTGGTAAGTCTGATCGTAAGCAATTATCTGCCTTTTGAATTTTTTGAAGTACTGGCGTAAAAAGCCTTGCTGACTAGTGGTATACCTGGAGCACCGGCGTAAAAGCCTTGCTGAAGTACTAGTGTAAAAGCCTTGCTGAAGCACTAGCGTAAAAGCCTTATTGAATAGTGATATACCTGGAGCACCGGCGTAAAAGCCTTGCTGAAGCACTAGCGTAAAAGCCTTGCTGAAGCACTAGCGTAAAAGCCTTGCTGAATAGTGATATACCTGAGACGCTGGCGTAAAATGCCTTGTAGTCTGTTGAAGATGAAACAAGACGCATGAGCATCTGTTTAGTTAGTGTCTCATACGCATCTGTTGGTACTTCTGTTTAAAACACTTCTTCTTTGTTGTTTTCTGCAGAAGTTTGGTTAAAGAGCTTTTCCAGAACCGGCATTGGTGACTTTGACACTGTGAAGAGCGTCCTTCTGACATCAACATCAAGGAGTTCATGCGCTTTTGACGCGCAAATCAGACAACTCAGAACTCTTCGTGAGATAAAAGGGTCTTCCTCTGTTGGTAGGAAGAGCCTTTATACACGGAGAGTTGGATGGTGGAGTCAACTCTATCCCGAGAAATCGGGTAGTAGAGTTCCTTTCACGGCAGGACTAGGAATTGTATCCCAATGCTGGATACATTCCTATCTCCTTTGGGGGGCCACCACTCCTCCACCAGTTGTATTGGCAGCAACACGTCTTCGGGCTGCCATACTCTGGGATTCTCCTCTCGTCTGAGAGAGAAGACCAGAGTTTGATTCCTACTGTTCTGGTCGCCACAAAGGCTCGGACAGCAAGGAATTCACACCAACAACGAATCCGACGAAGAAGATCTAAAGAAGAAACAGATCTCCATTAGGCTATCGTTGTGTGTATAGAATGAAAATCCAAGAATGTAATAGATTTCCATTATAACTTGTAAGAAAGTCTAAGAAATGTAATAGACTTTTTTTTTGATGATATGGGAGTGGAAATGATAAGTCTTCTATGCTTAATGACTTGTATCTATCTGGATGTGATATGGACATGATAGATAATGAAATCTTGTTTTCTGCTTTTAGAGTATACAATACTATCAGAGGTAATATGGACATAATAGTATGTAAGAACTCAAAGAAAAGTAGATTAATATCTATGCAGAGGTCAAATGGAAATGATAGATAAGGAAAGTAAGTGGATTTAATATTCATTCAGAGGTCATGAAGACATGATAAACAACGAATCCTACTTTTTAATCAGTTGATAAAATAGAAGATTTAAAATCCCTCTCCCGGGAGACAAGAAACCAGCTTAACCAAACCTTGGTAGCCGGGGAATAAGAAGACAGATGTCATGAGCGTATAGGTCTATATCAATGTATAAATGAATCAATGTAACTTTCGAAAAAAGAGAACATTGATTCAATTCCATAATTAAATGAATGAACCCGATAGAATGGACGGATAGACCGTTTCGGGAATGAAAGGTTGTTTTCAGAGACTGGTCCATCAACAGATCTCTCCTATAAATAGGCAAAAACTCTTTGTAATATTTTATTCTTATTTCCGCTCCTCTATTGGAAATGTCTTCCAAGGATATGCAGCAAAAGAATGAAGTCTCCAGGAAAGTTGAGGACATCGTTGAGACGTGCCCCGTTGAACCCACTGTATCAGGCCCAACCGACATAGGTGGAAGCTCTTCTACGCCCAAGCCACCCTAAGACATCCTTGCTTTCCTAGTAGAGCCAGGGAAAACTCCAGAAGAAGAGGCATTGAGGATGGTTGTCTGCAAATTTTTCATGAGTTCAGGAAACGATGCCTTCTATGCATTGGCTGACTATGTATTCAATAAGGAAGGGAGTGGCCCTCGTCCTTAATCTTTTAGCTTGAACAAAAATAAATATAAAAGAAACTTTATTTTTATTCTGTCTCTTTTTTTTTATACATAGTATTTCTTAAGAAATTTGCCATTGATTGGCATCATGAGTAGATCTCCATTAGGCTTTGATAACCGATAGGCGCCATTGGAAAATACGGTCTCAATAACATAAGGACCCTCCCATTTTGCTTGGAATTTCCCTTTGCTTTTGTGAGTCATCACCATCGGTCTTCGAACAGCCAATACTAGTTCGCCAACCTTGAACACCCTCTCTTTAACTTTACGATTGAAAGTTCGAGATATGTGGGCTTGGTATAGCTCAATATGTTGTTGTGCTTGAAGACGCTTCACATCTAATCCTTCAAGTTCTTGGAGTCGCAAGCGATCATTATTCTCAATAGTTAGCTTATTAGCAATGGCTATCCGTAGAGATGGAATTTGGATTTCCAAGGGAAGAACAGCCGCACATCCATAAACCAATGAAAATGGTGTAAAACCAGTAGGAGTTCGGACTGTTGTTCGATAAGCCCATAAACATTCTCCAAGTTTCTCGTTCCAATCACGTTTATTAGAAGAGACAAACTCTTTGAGAAGTTTAATGATCGTCTTATTGAAAGCTTCGGCTAAACCATTAGCAGCTGGATAATAAGCCGTGGAAGCCAAATTTTGAATTCGATTCTTATCACAGAACCGATAAAATGCCTGGCTGGCGAATTGTGGACCATTGTCATGAATTATTCGTTGAGGAATCCCGAAGCGATAAATGACATGATGTTTGATGAAGCTGATCACATTAGATGTTTTCACTTCAACAAGAGGAACTGCTTCTGCCCACTTAGAAATGTAATCGGTTATAGCTAATATGAACCGATGTCCTTGACAGAAGGAGGGTTAATATGACCAATGATATCCATACCCCAAGCTTCGAAGGGCCAAGAGGCTGCTATAGGATGTAGAAATTTAGATGGCTGATGAATAAAATTAGCATGAATCTGACATGCTTTACATCTTCTGGCATAGTCTACAGCATCTGCTATCATAGAGGGCCAATAATACCCCATTCTTCGAATACGGTCTTGTAATTTAGGACCCGGTTGATGAGCACCGCAAATACCTTCATGAGCTTCTCGCAGCGTTTGTTTGGCTTCACTTTCTGAGAGACAGCGCAGCAAGAGTCCATCATATGAACGACGGTATAGCATATGCAAAGACGAATCATAATAGAATCTAAACGATCGTCTCTTGATTGATACAGCTTTTTTAGGATCTTCAGGCAAAATCCCATGAACTGCATAATCAATGAATGGAGTTCTCCAATCCTTCTGTTGGGAACTTGGCTCTGTAGTATAACTTTGTTCAACATACAGATTATTCTTGATACAGTACAGATCTCGGTCTAATAAAGTAATTGTATTTTGCCTTCGGATTGGAACAGCCAAATCTGCAGCTAGGCTAGCAAGAGCATCAGCCTCAATATTCTGAGAACGTGGTATAAATTTAATAAAGAATCCATTGAATAAAAGGACCAACTCGACTACCACTTGATGGTAAGGGATGAGATCAGGGTTTCTGACCTCATAAGTCCCTCTAACTTGATTAACAATCAATTGAGAATCTCCATAAGCTTCTAGGAACTCAATATCCAATTGTTTTGCTACTTGGAGACCAATCAATAGAGCATTATATTCTGCTACATTATTGGAACATGGCTCATTGAGAGAATAGGCACGGTATATGACCATTTTGTCCGGAGAAACCAAGACGATTCCTACCCCAGAGACAATGTTGCCTTTAGGTCCTACTCGTGATGCTCCATCAAAATATAATTGCCATATATCATTCTTCAAGGTCAAGTTGCAATCCACAACTTCATCTGGAATGTCCTCATATAACTTTAATGTTTCTGGTATAGGGTGAGCAGCTAAGAAATCAGCTAATGCTTGACCCTTTACTGATTTTTGAGGTATATAAATCATATCATAAGGAGTGAGCAACATCGCCCAAGTAGCTAATCTGGAATTAAGAATTCTCGACTTTCTCATCAATACCCGAATAGGATTTATTCTGGAGATGACATGAATAGTTTGTCCTGTCACATAATGTCTTGTCTTTTGTACGGCAAAAACCAAAGCCAGACATTCCTTTTCTACAGGAGTATACCTACGTTCAGCTCCGACCATCATTCGGCTAAGATAATAAATTGTCTGTTCATGACCCATATCACTTTTCTGTACGAGCATAGCACCAAGTGAATGATCTAAGGCTCGAACATATAGTAAAAATGGTTTTCCTACCACTGGAGGTACCAGAACAGGTGGATTTGTAAGGTATTGTTTAATATCATTGAAGGCTTCTTGACACGCTTCATCCCAGACAAAAGATACACCTTTATTTAACAGACGGAAGAAAGGTTGACATCTCCAAGAGAGATTAGATATAAATCTCCTGATATAAGCAATGCGGCCCTGAAAACCACGGAGCTCTTTCAGATTGCGAGGAGGACGCATTTCGAGGATTGCTTTAACTTTATCAGGGTCAACATGGATACCCTGAGAAGTAATAACAAATCCTAAAAACTTGCCACTAGAAACCCCTAAAAAAGACTTGGTAGGGTTCATTTTCAATTGATGTTGATGCATCAATTCAAATACTGTCTTTAAGTCTTGAATATGATCGTCTTTTGATCGACTTTTAACAGCGATGTCATCTACATAACACTCAACTGTCTTTCGTAGATGCTCTTGAAAGATGTTGCTCATAGCCCGTTGATATGTAGCACCGACATTTTTAAGGCCAAACGGCATAACCGTATAACAGTAAACTCCGATGGGTGTTCAAAAAGAAGTATGCTTCTCGTCTTCTGGATGCATCTTGATCTGATTGTATCCTGAGAATCCATCCATGAAAGACATACGTTCAAAATCGCATGTATTGTCTATCATGACATCAGTAATGGGAAGTAGAAATTCGTCCTTTGGACAAGCCGTATTAAGATCTCGATAATCTATACAAACCCGGACTTTTCCGTTCTTTTTTATAACAGGGACAATGTTGGCAACCCAATCCGGGTGTTGCTCTTCACGCACAAATTCACACGTGATTAACTTTTTGACTTCTGCTTCGATTGCATACATCATATCTGGTCTAAAGCGTCGTTGCTGTTGTTTTACAGGCTTGGTGTTAGGCAAAATATTGAGCTTATGAGTAGCAACTTTAGGATCTAAACCCGGCATATCCTCATAACTCCATGTAAAGATGTCAATATATTCTTTGATGAGTTTTATCAACTCTTCATTTTCATCGTCAGAAAGGTTCTTACTGATGAATATTGGTTTGGACGTAGTTCCATCTCCAACATCAATCTGGACAACCTCATCCTCTGTAGGTAGTTGTCGCTATTCAAAACGAAGTTTCCATTGAGTGTCCATTTATTGGGCCCAAGGGTCATTTTCAAATGGCTCGGATTCATCATCAATTTGAACCATGTAAGTTGAAAATACCTGCTCAAATTCGTCAAATGATTGTGAGAAATTAGAAGAGAATTCTTCTTGCATATCGTCATCAAACATATGGGATGGATCATATCCCAATCTATGACGAGTCTTTTGGTAAAACGGATCACCACATAACGGGAGTCGTCTACCTTTGCCCTGATTGAGAACTTGCATAGTCTTCAAATCATATCCCATGTACTGGATAATCTTGATAGATTGTTGACTATACTTGTCAATTCCGATTCTTCCTTTATCTTTATCTTTCAGATCGTCTGCCTGAGCAACAGGGGTATTTCTAGCCAGACCAAACATGATTTGGCACTTGTTTTTCTTATTAGACGGAACCACAAAATAAGATTCTTTATGACGTCTAAAAGTTATGTAGGCTTGTGATGAAGCGGCTACAGATAGAAGATAGGGAGAAGATGTCAGGAACCTTTGAGCATAAAGTCCAACATCTACATGAGGAGGAAATTTTTTTCCTTATGATCAATGTATAAAGTTCCTTCTGGCTTTATGTCGCCTTTATATTGATGACTTTGCTTATCCGAAGATAAAGTCATTCTTTCAATAAACTTGACAGCCATATACTCGAAAAGGAAATCTTTATTTATATCAAGAAGTACAGAATGATCAATATTTACATCATTTACGATTTGACTGCTATGCTTCGGATTAATTATCAGTGGACCATTATCCGTCTTCTACGTAGATTTGCCAAGATTGACAATCAACGGTGGTTCTGGATCATTCGTACAAGAGGTACGCCCTTTGACCTTAATCAAAAAAGGTTGAACTTGGCTCTTAGTAGGAACATTTATTGATTCCTCAGATGAAGTTTGAGTTCTTCCTTTAACCTTAATTATCAAAGGTTGATCATTGACAGGTTGGGATTGGATTCGTCCCTTGACTATGATCTTCAAAGGTTGCTCTTCTGGTGGATCTTCATTAAGAGACTGATCCTCAGTAGATGATCGATCCTCAGCTATGTCTGATATCTCTTTCATATGCTCTTGTTTATAAAGCCTTGAATCGGAAAAATAGGCTTCGGCACCCTTGAAAGGATTGATATCAGCAAACTCAGTCTTCACAACTTCTTGGAAATCTATATACTTGAGACATTGGTGGAGAGTTGAAGGTACGATATTATGCTCATGTAACCATGGTCTTCCAAGAAGGATATTGTAGGATACGTTTGAGTTGATAACATAGAAGGTTACCATAGTTCGGAGATCGCCAATCTGAATCTACAGACGAATCATCCCCAGTGGTTTACTTTTGCCAGAGTTAAAACCGACTATCGTAGTACTAGTGTAAGTCAAATCACTAGTAGGAATCTTCAGGGGTCTTAGCATACTCTGAAGAATTATGCTAATTGAAGACCCAGGATCAATATAGATCCTGTCAATTTCAGTAGATCCAATATACCCAATATAGCACAGAGGCCTGTCATGTTTGTTATGCTTCAACAACATATCTTCTTGTGTAAAGGTGATGTTGGGAATTGCTTCCATCACACTATGACATTGCGGACACGACACTGGGGTATTATCAGGACTCTTGAGTTGAGCCAAGCATGAATTCGCCTGAAGTAGAGCTTCACTCAAAGTCTTCCTGCTTTTTCGAGAAAGATGAAGCAGTTCAAATATGGATAGTCTAGCTGGAGTATTGGCTAACTGAGCTAGAATATTAAATTTGTAAGGTTTCATTACCCCTCCTGACTGGAAGCAGACTTCAATGGAACGTCAAAACGTACTGCTTTCTGTTTCCCATTTTCAACCACCGAGGGTTTAGCAGGAACAGAAGAAGGTTGAGCTGGTAGTGTTTCCACTACATCTTCTGCTTCTTTGGAAGATCCCTCATAATCTTTGTGGTACTCCTTCCCGGATCTTGAACCAGTAAAAGTTTCTTCTTCAGACTCAAGAGAAGGAAGTACCATATTACAGGATTTAGTCTTCCTCCCTTTAGCCTTTTTCTTGTAAAATTTGTTGTGAGGAATTTCAGAACCCAATCCAACAGTGGATTTTTGATTTTGAATCTGTAAAGGAAGTCGTATTCCTTTATCATAATTCAAACCTTCTGCCTTCTGAAAGTCATAACCCATTTTCTTCATGAGAAGGACAGATTGCTGACTGTACAGATGAATGGGTAGCGAACTTTTATCAAATGGTTCCACAGAGGAAGAAGAAGAGATCTCTGAATCCACAGGAGGATGAGGAATAGATGTCTCTGTAGCTACGGGAGGAGAAGGATTCAGAATACGAGGAAAAATCCCTGTCGGAGCTTTTTCATAAGCAGCGAAGACTTGTTGCACCCGGTATAAAGGGACACTATTCATAGCTAACAACTGCTGATGAGTAAGCTTTAGCTTGGTAGGAGGAGCTAGACTTGGAGGACATATGTTCAGTCCTCTCAATCTATCTTCTAAAGGAAAAACATCCTATAGCCGTTCCAAGTCATCAGGATCTGAAATATCATGAGAAATCATGTTGCAGGTTTTGACGTTCTTATCCTTTTTGGATTTTGAAGTTTTACCTTCATTTTCCAATTCAGGCACTAAGTCAGGATGTACCCACATGATTTTACCATTCTTTAGTGTGAGTGGCAGCAATCCTGTATTTTCTTCTCTGGCAGGCGGGATATTCACAATCTTCATTGTCGCCTTCGGGATTGGGATAATTTCATCTGCTACTTGCTGTGGAGGAAAATCCCCGAATTGAAGAGAAACCATATTGGTTGTAACCGTATGGTCATCATTAGTTAAGGCGATAACACCGCCATTTATCAGCTCCTGGATTTTCTTCTTCAGGACATAGCAAGCACTGGTAGGATGATTAATGTATCTATGATAGATACAATATTTAGGATTGTCAGTTAGATTCACCTTATTAGGCCTCTTTGGCTCTGGTATCTGAAGTTTGCCACTCTTCACCAGACACTGAAAAATCCCTGGGATATCACTCTCATCAAAAGAGTATTCTTCCTTTGGCCTGGAAGATTCCTGACTATTCGACATCATTTTATTCTTGGAAAGATTAACCATGAGGGTATCTTTTCCTTTCACATTACGATTACCGAGGTTATTACCAGGATTACTTTTCTTTCCTCTATCATCTGAGGCAAAAATTATCCCATGTTCACGAGCCAACCTACCATTGGTCTCGGCAGAAACTGCTGCTATGATGAACGAAGTCCAATCTGTGAATTGAGAACCCGTAAAAATAGTAATAGATGGTCGCAGATTCATCTTGCATGTATCAATGAGTGCTGAATCTGGCATACCCGAGGGCATCTTTAAAGTCGTCTGTCGGAAACGTTCGATGAATGTCCGAGTATCTTCTTTCTCCTTTTGTTTGATTTCTATCAAGGAGGACATGTTCATGTCCATACCTCCTTCATAGAAGCGGGAGAGAAACATTGCCTTAAATTCGTCGAAAGACGAAATGCAATTGTCGGGTAAACTTCGATACCAATCATAAGCCGAACCCGTCAAGCAACTAATGAACACTCGAGTGAGAAGAGCATCATCTTTCTGCAGATGTACAGTCATAATATCAAAAAAATTGATATATTGACTAGGAGATGCTTTTCCATCGAACAAAACCATAGATTGTGGCTTGAATTTCGGTAGAAAGGGTACATCATTCCAATGAGGAGGATAAGGTTTCTTAATACCTAACCTCTGGAGTTGATCCTTGTGCCTCAAAACCTCAAACTGTGCTTAGAGCTCACGCACTGCTTGAATGGCTTCACTGGTTTGAGGAAGCACATTTGATTGAATGGTTGTTGGATGTACCGTAACCCCCACTGGAGGTGGTACATCTTCTAGAATAATAGGATCTGGAGATGCAGAATTTTGATTAACAGTAGGCTCCTGAATATTCAAAGGTATTTCAGTCCTTTGACTATCTTGAGTTGGTGCTATTACTGGTATCGGTGTTATTACTGTCGGCTGAGCAGTTTGCTGATTCAATATTATCTGATGCATGTTTTGCACCATGTTAAGCATGTCTTTCAGTGATTGCTCAATGGCAGTAAGATGCTGTTCGGTATTAACAGATGAGGTCTCTGGTTCATCTCCAACAGCGTAGGATTCAACCTCTTTTGAAGATATAGAAGGATCAGTATAGAAGTATGAATCGACACTGTCAGTCTCGGACTCAAAAGATTGAGTACCCCCAGCTTCTGAATCAGAAGTCTGCATCTGTCTTTGTCTTCTTGATCAAGTGTTTTGATATACCCCTCAAAAGAATCAAGAAGTCTGTTGAACTGTTGCTGACCTGGGGTTTGGGACGTATTTCGTCTTGGACGTCATCCTCTGTTAGTATGAGATGCCATGTTCACTGACACATATGACAACTCATGTTCTTGGTCTTCAGTTTGTTGTTGAGACACATTAAAACTCAATCGATCAAAAACTGACCATTTTGAAGCCGAACAATAACAATTGATCACAACCTTGTGATAATCACAATGATGTTTTTCTTGGGGAAATGTCACCGGAGATTGTCTATTCTTACGCTTTTGCATTAGCAATTCACGTAAGTCAGAATGAGTGGAGGGAGTAGTCTTCTTTATTACATTAGGGGTAGAAAAACGTTTAGTCCCCTATGTATAAAGAAGATTACTGGCAGCATTCGCAGAACCAAATTGTACATTTCTATGCGTTTGGAGTTGTATGCGTAAATCTTGAGATTTTTTAGCATGAAGGACTCCATTTTTATTGCGTGTAATTTCTAGATTTGGTACTTTGCGTACAGCAGTATAAGAAGGCTGTTGGTGTAGAACTGAAGTTTTACCAACATTATTTTTACGCTGCACACGTTTAGGTACATTCACATTAGATGTAAAAACATCATTGCAAATTTTATCTACACTGTCAAAGACAGGAGATTTACCTTTACGCGTAGAACGTAAAAATTGGTTATCTACCACGTCACAGACGGGAGATTTTCCTTTACGCGAAGAGCGTAACTTGTGTGTGTCTACCACGTCACAGACGGGAGACTTATTCTTACACTCAGAAGCATTAGAGTCTGCCACATTACAAATGGAAGACTCATCTTTATATACTGAGCGTAAAAGTTGGTTTTTACCCACTGAGCGTAAAACCTGGTTCTTAGCAGTGGGCGTGAAACCTGATTATATTCACCGTTACAAACGGAAGATAAATCGTCATACTTTGAGTGCAACTCTAAAGTAAGGACTGCCTCGTTACGAACGGGAGCCCCTACGACAGGAGTGGGAAGAATTCCCTTGCCACTAGTAGCAACAAAGAGATCAGAAGCTATTTTGGATTTAGGAATCCAAACTTTTTGTGCATTGCGAGATTTTTTAACATTGGAGTAGCGAGAACCACCCCCAGTTCGGAGCATTTCTTCATAGACAGTCTGGTCGAAGTGCACAACCAGAGTCTTCTTGGTCGAATCGACCGAAACATCATCGTATTGAGCAATTGCCTCCTCGTCGGAGGAGAAGGTCATCCCCAGCAGAGTCGCCATTTTTGTTTCACTTAACAAAATGCCTGGAAATCGGATTTTGAAAATAAAACGAGAAGAAGTACAAATTTGATTCTGGGAAAGTATTACTGTAGAAGTCTGATCTGTAAATGATAACTTTGTTCCTTGGACCATACGATGATGATGAAGATCGCTGCTTGAAGATGAACAACTTGGAAGAACTAAGTCACTAGAAAGGTATCGAGTCACTTGGACGCTGATGGCGAGGCTGAATGCTTTCCTGCTTTGCTTCACTCTATTCTGAAAGAAAGGTTGAAGAAGAATGCTCCAGAGAATCAAAAATCTCTGAGTTCTAATCTCTCTGTCTTTTCTTCTGTCTCTGTGTGTGTTATATGAGAAAAATCAGTCTATTTATAGACTTGGGCTCTTGTACGTAAAAACTCAGCAAAAGTTCCGTCATTACGCTAACAACTGTCACCCACGACTGAAGTCATCGTCTGTATATGTTGACACGTGTCCCATCATTTCAGTAAGAATAGGATGCACGTATACACGTTCTTTGAGATGTGTGGCATGAAAGACATGTAGGCAGACCACGTTCTCAACTGATGAAGAAGAATAGGGCGTAAAACAACCCCAATGTACTCTGAGCGTAAAGCAGTGGACTAGGCATAAAACAGCCCTGTCATAGACTTTCCGCGTAAAGTGGTTGTTAAATAACCTTGAGCGTAAAAGTAGCTCAAATAGACTTTACGCACACGTCAACTGTTGAGCGTAAAAGCTCGTATAGTCTTCATGCGTAAAAGAAGCCATAGTGTGAGCATAAAGTAGCTCAATCCACATACTAAATGACAATATTGGTCTCTGTCTAAAAACAAATCCCTTTGATTTCTGTGATATATGCCATCATTAATATCTCTATGTTAGAGTTTGCATTAAATGCGAGACTTGACAGCTTTGTCCAGCGTAAAAGTGGCTGATCTGTCCTTGGCGTAAAATCATGGGTGTAGATCCGAGCGTAAAATGATCTGCCTACTTTAGGCGTAAAGTGATTAGCCTTGTCTTGGGCGTAAAGTATTTAGCCTCACTACGGCGTAAAGTAGATCAATTTGAGTGGAATGATCTATCACTTTGACTCTTTCTTTGAAGCACTTTTTACGCTCCTACAACGCTATCGTCCAAGTCATACTTTATATGACGGGCCTTGGGGATCGTTGGACTATTTAACCTGACAACTGCAGAATGAGCGGAACAATACTTGGAATGACTTAGGTCGACCGACATAACTTTGTCTAACTTACTCAAGCCTACAACTTAACGAGCAAAGGCCGTGTCAAGCCTTGTCTCGATGGAACGTGTCGTGCACGCGTTCAACTTTGAAGACCAAGTCATTTGGGTGCCTAGACTTATGGCACAAGCTGTGCAACGCAACTTAACTCATGGGACAAGCCAAGGCTATGCCAAGCCTTGGACGACAGGGCCGTGCATGCTTTATGAAGCATTCATGCAGGTGACGCCTATGACTTAGGCTATGTTCATAACTTAGCCGACTCAACCAACTTTCCTTCTTCCAAGCCACGGGATGAAGGATCGAGTATCATTTTCAAAGCATGCCGTGCACCAACTCTAAGCCAACCGTTGGACCTTTCCATATTCTAACTCAATTCGACCCGTCAGGAATATTCCCTTTAGCTATGTGGATTCGTCTCTTTTATTATCAAGTCTACTTGTACAAGTTGAAAACATACGATTTATTATGTGAAGGCAAAGATGAGGCTAGTTCACCGAAACTACCCCACCTGAGCGAGCGGTCGCCTTGACTGAGCGACGTCTCCGAGCAGCCGTTGCAAGGTTAAGTTTGAACGCCGTTAGCGTTCCGATTCCTCCGATTGACTGAGCGGGACGGGGCACTACATCATACACGACTCAGAAAAAGTTTCATCCTCGAAACTAACTGAGTACTTACTTATTAAATTATAATTTCTACTCAACAATTCAAGACTCTCGCACACACTACGCCTATGTGTTTCTAATATCCGAGCCACGCTCGTGTTACCCTCAATCTTTTCTTCAAAACTCATGATCTCAAAATCCTCGACACTTCCCCGTTCCTCAAGTCTCACTTGATTCAGCGTATCACTTAGTTTGGATCGTGCACACATTCCAGGCGTCCCCAAAATACATGCATTTCAACCAAGCCTTGTGATAGCGTATCCAATTCCATCTATCGATTCATCCACTCAATCCGAAAATCAATCCTAGCGATGCTAACTCTCGCAACATGGATATCTCGCCTAGCCGCTAGGCAATCTCTTTAGGCTAAAGTCAATTGTCAGTATTGGAATCACAGTTCCCAAACAACGATATCAACACTGACCCCATCCTAAGGTCAAACCAAGTTGATAGTACGGGGGTTTGCTACCTAAGCTCTCATCACTCCGATTTCTAAACATCGAGCATCAATTTCCTACGCACATCCCATTATTCGTCGCACGGGGTCCGAGTCGTTCAGCAAAGCCATCCTACGACAACTCATATTCAACCAATACTCGACATGAACATGTCGCTCGTTTATCGAGCCATTTCGTATAGTCTATTTCTTCGAACACGTTTGCCATAATCCGCCTGTCAATCTCCTAGTCAAGCACGCTACGACACAATTCCACGCTAAACCATAAGTCCTATTTCATACTCCCTAAGTCATTTATCCCAATTCACGAAATCGATCACAAGGTCGTCTAGCTTAACAATATATTGCGCCCCGATCTTACGCGAGTCAGATTATCCATGGTGGACATGAATCACCATGCACGCTCCCACGGGATAATTATCCTCAACGGGACGAAAATCATATTTTGCGTCTAGACTAATTCATTCTCGATGCGCAAATTGGACCTACTCAATCCTCAAGTTTATTTCATTCATCAATCGCAAGTCTTATAAATCCTCGAATTTGCCTTCGCATCAAACCGATAAGTCGAGACAATCAAAGTTGCCGCGTCCTGATTTTTCGAGTTTGATCATTCCCGCGACATGAATCACCATGTCAGCGCTCACGCAGAACGATTGCCTCAAATCTGACGTGACACATGTGCGAGGCTAGAGTTGCGCTAGCGCAAGACAAGAATGTCGACGCTGTGGTTATCCACGTAACCATCAAGACACTTTCATTTTTATCCGGCATTCATCTCAATCAAAATCCTAAGTATAGCATCCAACCGAACAATAACACTTGTACATCGTCATTCGCCGAGTCAGAGTACCCCCAAGTTATTGCATATCGATCTTTGATACGCCTCAATACCATCGACGATATGCGTAACCTGACGATCTTCCTTTGTAACTAATTTTGAGTCGTGCGAATGATGCTATTGTCCGACTGGATAATCTCCTCAACATTCAAATTTAAGTTCGATCATTATCCCTCGGTTCATTCACAACATTAATTTCCTCAAACCAAATTCATGTATCATTCATCCGTCCATTTTAAGTCATCGACCAACGTATTTCCTCAATTCACATCATCCTTTGCTAATTCGAATCATCGAGCAATATTCAATCCAATCCTTATAGTCATTTCATAACTTTAATATTAAACTTTTTTTGTACGCTACCTTACCATCATTCTAACTTTTTTGCATACGATTCGTATCAATTTCCTCGATCAAGTCATCCATTCACACACCTTAACTTTTCTTCGATTCAATTTTACCTACTCCATAATTTTTGCGTTTCATACTCGCACAATCCTCAATCCCGTGCACGTTCCGTGTATATCAATTTCTAGGTTGTTCGAACCAACTCGTTCAAATCTTAAGACTATAACTTATTCAATCGTACTCAATCTACAGCTTTGCATACACGCAACGCTTGCTGATAGACTTATCAATACCCCACATCCTCAATTGATCGATCGACATTCCTGAGGCTATCGCATACACCACTCAGGAATGAAGTCATTCAACCAATCCTCAAAAGTATCATTCGAATGCAAATCGACTTCTTCAAATTTTTTTCGTTCGAACCATTCCTCGAATTCTAAGCACGCTCACCTATATCGCCTCGACGATATCGTCGTTCGATAGCACCCCTATCGATAGTCATCCTACTATACTCAATCGAGTTTAACTCATTCTTGCTCGACACTATTCAATTCCCGTCCTCGACTTTTCTAAGGTCGATGCAACTTTGGTGTATATGCCCAGCCCAACTTAGCCAACCGTGCTTACGCAAACCATCTTTTTGTTTCATCAAAAACTGTTCTCCTATGTTTTGTAAAATAGTTAGACTTATTGTATGGACATCCCGTGGAACATTTGAGAGAGAGCGCACCAACGATATCAATATGCGGAAGCAACATTCAGAGTTCGCAAAAACAACAAAGTTAAAGAATTCAATTGATAGTCCAAGGACGTAAAGCCTTGCTCTGATACCATTATGTCACCTTCCGCTCCCGTAGGAGCGATCGTCCTTGCTAAGGCGTGATGCCGCACGAGCCTAGATTGCGCTCGTGCAAGACGGGTTCCATAACGGCCGATTTCAGCGGCTGCGACGGGGTCGTCTCACAGAAGTCCCACGCAGAGACATTGAACACGCAGCAAAAATTTAGAACAAACACAAGTTATACAAAGAAGCTCTTTATTGACATTGAAACAACGATTACATTGGGGGCGCAAGGCCAAGATTACAAACACTCAAGCTCACTCTTCTCACTTTATAAGTCACTCTGCTCTCTCTCACATCTCTCTATTACAAGTATTGAGCCAGCGGAAGCTTCGGAAGGCGACGTCCATACATTATGTCCTGTATAAGTCTTTACTCCATGCGGTCGCACGCTTCGAATCGCCAAGGAACTCCGTGCCTTGACGCATCCAAGCGGGCTTCACGCCACGAGCTTCTACCTGTGCCTGCACATGAAAACTATGTGGGTGTCAGTACTCAACTGTACTGGTGGAATGAGCTCCTCGCCCACCTATACAAACCCAACATGTTTGATTTACTTTGTGCAACATAGTCACTTCTTATCAATTGTCTTTCTACTCTTGCCTTAGGATCAGTTTTAGGACCGACGCCTTGGCCTATTCTGTGTCGCTAGACTATCCCGTGCTTGCAACATTCAACGTTAACCTATTAAGTCATGTTTGCCTTACAGCCATAATCAGAGACGCAACTACGTGATGGGGCTCCATTTTCGTGTGACTGTGCTTCAAACCCTTGCTGAGGCCGTGCTTCGCAACTCAAATTATGAGACTCGATTATATCGCCGCCTCGCGACCCTCTCCGCCTTGCGGCCCTTGCTACTTTGATCACCAACTGACCCAATCAAGACTTGTGGGCTAAGTGCCGCTCGACCGACTTTGCCTTGCGGCATTCCTGACTTAAACTCAAGACAACTCAAACCATAACTTATGCAACTTATATGCCAACAACTTAAGACCGACGCCGCATCTCGTGCCGTAGCACGTCGCCTATGTTGATGCCAAATCTTAGGCCCAAACACTTGTGTTCCAATAATACACATATTCAACTAGACTAAATCCAAAGGCACACACGCGAACTGCCGCTCGTGCCGACCCATCTATATGAATTGGTCACTAACATTACAAGCTATCCTGGACTATAGCCTTGCCATTCGGTGACCCTTTCAGCGCAAGTAGCTAGCCCCGCTGAAAGTTTTCGAATGCCCCGAGCGGTTCGTCCAGCTACGGCTATACCTGTTTTCGTCCGGAACGTCGCGGTCCTATGGCGCCCAGGGTTGTCGCACGTGAAAACTCCTCCTTGTCGACAAGTTGTCCAATGACCATGCAAGACTCGACACAAACTGACATCTCACACAGTCATTCCTCTTTTCAATGTTACTATCTCTTTCAAAACCAATATCAAGCCTTCTAACATTTGAGACCCCTCGACGACCCACGGTCGCGAGCATTTTTCTATCATTTGAGACCCCTCGACGACCCACGGTCGCGAGCATTCTTTCCATTTTACCATATCATTTTATTCAACTCATGAATGCTTATTCTATAGTCCTTTCTCCAAAACTCATTAAATAACCGTGGTTTCTGTCTTAACACTAGGTCCGTGCATCGTGCCTCAAACCGACTTCCGTTCCGCGCGATGCTATCGCCCAAGTCATACTTTATATGACGGGCCTTGGGATTGTGGGACTATTTAACTTGACAATCGCAGAATGAGCGGGACAGCACTTGGAATGACTTAGGTCGACCGACATAACTTTGCCTAACTTACTCAAGCCTACAACTTAACGAGCAAAGGCCGCATCAAGCCTTGCCTCGATGGAACATGCCGTGCACGCGTTCAACTTTGAACGACCAAGTCATTTGGGTGCCTAGACTTATGGCACAAGCTGTGCAATGCAACTTAACTCATGGGGCAAGCCAAGGCTATGCCAAGCCTTGGACGACATGACCGTGCATGCTTTATGAAGCATTCATACGGGTGACGCATATGAGTTAGGCTATGTTCATAACTTTGCCGACTCAACCAACTTTCCTTCTTCCAAGCCACGGGACGAAGGATCGAGTGTCATTTTCAAAGCACGCCGTGCACCAACTCTAAGCCGACCGTTGGACCTTTTCATATTCTAACTCAATTCGACCCATCAGGATTATTCCCTTTAGCTATGTGGATTCGTCTATTTTATTATCAAGCCTACTTGTGCAAGTTGAAAACATGCGATTTATTATGTGAAGGCAAAGATGAGGCGAGTTCACCGAAACTACCCCACCTGAGCGAGCGGTCGCCTTGACCGAGCAACGTCTCCGAGCAGGCGTTGCAAGGTTAAGTTTGAACTCCGTTAGAGTTTCGATTCCTCTGGTTGACTGACCGGGACGGGGTACTACAGCTACATGTAGAATAGTTTTGTTTGAAGAAGGCGTCAACTAAAATGTAGTACGGTCGAAATTAGCCCGCTAAAAGATATCATGACGGGAAGAAAAAGACTGACGAAGAAAAGAAGACTGGCGGGGAACAAAATAATAAGCCCATAAGCACTTTCTGTGGTAGGCATGGACATACAAAGGAAGTTTGTCGTTCTGCCAATGGAGAGTGCTACAACTGTGGTCAAAAGGGCCACCGTGTTATGAACTGCCAAAATAAGAGAGTTCGGCTGCCGAACCACAGAGATGATATGGAAGAGCGTGGGCCGCTGCCAGGCCTACCTCGTTTTGAGACAATCCTCACAATGAGCAGTTGCAGAATGCCAATATTGTGACAGCGCACGTCTACAATCTCTCCACCTTGCTTGATCCTGAATGCAACACTAGCGGAGGTGAGCTTGTGTCTTAAGTTTTGAGGACAACTTTTTCTCAGTGGGTTATTATGTAGTACCCCGCTCCTCGCGGTCCACTATGTAATACCTACGGCTTGCTGACTCAGTCTTGAACTTAGTATTTGGGGAAATCTTTGTCGGTATCCATTGATCACGGATGAAATGCAATAAACCTTTCCAATTGATGGATTGGCTTCTATTGAAATGAATCCAAGAGTTTTGTTGGATGTTTTCTTTCGCTTCTTGGTTTTGATGAATGCATTTTCGTGTTGGTTTTCGATGATTGGTTTTCATTTTTCGCTTTCATCACATTTCATATTCATTCCGAATCTTGAGAGAAAGAGATGAAGTATGCTAATCAACTGTTGGTGCCAATGTAGGACGCGTAAACTGTTCGTGAACGGCGCGTGAAGTCCCTCTTTCTCTCAACTAAGATTCATCTCGGTGAGTTGTTCTAACCGGGCTTGCATTTATTTGTACGCCCTAATAAAAATAATCTCTAGTCCACTCTGTTACCTCGTTCCTGTGATCAACATACCTCAATAACAAAAGATAAGAGAAGATAAATGAATGAATCATGTAAATTGGAACTGTCGCTTGCTTGCTTCAATATGAACTGTTTGCTCTTATGAATTGCCTAAAATATATAGCTCGGTATGGAAATCATGGCTTGACCGTACAAGAAGAAGAAGAAATGGAAATGCTTATATGTTGCCTAGACTCATGCATAGTAGTATTATTTGATAGCTGCATTCGCATTGGTCTAGACAACTTGTGCACAAGGTGGTAATCTCTCGATCGATTCTGGAGGCACCTGGAATCGATCGATCTAGGAGAGAACAGGACACCTGGGGATAGAAGTCCCCGCAGTAAGAGAGGGTGTCAGTCTATTAGTAGTTGGGCTAGAACGTTCCAATTGCTAGTAATGGTAATACCTATGGACCACAATAGTTAGGTTCATGTATATAGACAGAGTTTTATTGCAAGCCTAACATGCAGGGACGGAATAATGAGAATGTTTTATATATATGCAAATTGTGCAAACCTGTTTTGTGCAGGGATGACTGTCAGCGAGGGTAAGTTGATTATAAAATATTTTTGCTGTCATGTTTCTTATAAATTGTTAAAAAGAACCTAGACAAGTAGAAAGAGCACTAGTAAATATATAGCTTCACATGTTGAATTGGTGCAGATATTTGTGAGTTTCGGCGAAGAGCCGCTCGCCAGTACATGATGTGTGCTGACCCACATTGTGGGCATCCTTTTAAGAAAGCAAAGGAGACAGGAGGATTTCAAGTGAGGCACTAAAGCTCGTCTAGCCCAGTAGAGTTGTGGACTGCCTCAAAGCATCTTTTCATTTTTAGTCAATTTGCAAGTTTCTTTTTCTTTGAAGGTGTCCTTTTATTTCCAGTATGTAATAAAGGGATATGATGTATGGGCATTGTGAATATTTTCAAAAGAGAGTTTTAAGGAGAATCATGTAGCCAAGATAAGGAAAATCTGAGTTCACAAAGCTTTGTACTTGCATTCCTATCAAGTTTATCAATAAAAGAAGTATTTCTATTTCAAATCTATGTGTCCAATATTTGGTTTTCTGCAATGAATGGGTGCGTGCGTGTGTTTTTGCTTGAGTAGTTATTTTGTGCAGGTACATGGCCTTGTGCAAGCGCAACTTAGGCTTGCACGGCATCACGCCTTAGCGAGGATGTTGGTCCCGCAGGGATCCAGGCAAGACGGACGACCCTAAGGGGATCGGGGTGTGACACAATAGGTCCACAAAAAGTCCCCCAGTGGGATATTCTTTATCAAAATGCTGTATTAGGTCCTCTAATACAAGCACCACAGATGCCACAAGCAAAAAATATAGTGAATGTATTCTATTTATTCAAAATCAGTTAAATTCATAGGACTACATCAATAGCAGAAAGAAAAGAAAGGAAAATCTAGCAATAGATAGTTTGGTCAGTTTGACAGCACTTCGCCTTCACCTAAAAGCAGTTTCGTGGCCCTCGAAAGAAGTCATGTTTTACTGCTGAGAAGCAAACAAGGCTGTTGAATCTCTAAGGAGCTGCCCGGAGGAGGGCAAATATAGCATGCTTTTCTTCTCTCCGTATTGCGGATAGCTTAGCCCCGCTCCTCCAAAAAACCATACCTTCAAAACAACATCCCTGATGGTGGTTTTGCCTACTTGGAGAGCCGTGAAGACAGGACGTTCATGATGACGCCTGACCATCGTCCAACTCTTTGAGGGTTAAAGGTTCTTCCTACCACCTGGGAAAAACTCTTCCAAAGCATGAGGAGTTCTGAGTTATCTGATGTGTATGCCAAATTGGTGCGGAAAAAACTCTTCCGAAGCATAGAAAGTTTTGAGCTGTCTGATGTGTGCGTCAGAATGGTACATTATCACTCTATCGTCGACACCGGTCCTGGAGAAATTTGCTAGCTAGATCCCTACAAAATATAAAAATGGGATAAAGGATTTTTACAGTGAGAAGAAAACAAAGGTCATTCTTCAGCTATGCGGCCTAGCCAAACAAAACTCATGCGGCTCAGTCATGAGGCACTTATGCGGCTCAGTCATGAAGTGCTCATGCGCCTCAGTCATGGGGCGCCTATGCGGTTCATGCGGCTCAATCATGAAGTGCTTATGCGGCTCAGTCATGAGGCACTTATGCGGCTCAGTCATCTGCTCGTACGGATCAGTCTTGGGGCGCTTATGCGGTTCAGGTTTGAATGTGTAGCGCTTATGCGACTCAGCCCATGCGGTCCTATCATACAGAACACATACGGTCCAAATGAGATAGGGCATGCATCGACCAGGCTTAAAGCAAGAGGCAATATATGACAGGCCCGCGCATAAAATATGCGATATGGCCATTCAAAATTTCAGTCATCGTCTTCCCACCGTCTTTACCCTTGATAGGGGGTTGCACGTCGGGATGAATGAAAGGAGAATCTGCTGCTCTCGACAGAGAGGCAAGTCCCTTCCCTTTGGCTGCAGTACCAGTCGACTTAGAAGCTTTTGGAGCCATGGCTAAATTGAGACATAAAGATGAAGACGAAGGAGAAGAAGGTGAAAGAGAAAAATCTCTCTCCAAATGACCCCTATTTATAAAGTTTCGGAAGAATGCCTCTTTGATTCTCGAGATCATTAAAGATAATGACGACGTTTGGAGATTTTATCCTTAGTAACCGTCGGCTTTATCTCGAAAAGGAAACCCAAATCCAGAACCAAATCAAGAAATTAAATGCAGCAGTGACAGCTGGTAGGCTGGATGGGGTCTCTCTGCGGTTCAAGATTTCCCTGCGGCTCAAGGTCTCTCTGCGGCTCAAAATTTTCCTGCAGCGAAAGGTCTCTCCTGACTTGAAGACTCCCTGCGGCTTGACATATCTACATGCTTCTTATTCAAAGTATTCCAAATTTACAATTTGAAAACTTTGAAGGGGGTCTTATAGAAGCATAAAAAATATAGGGTTCATACGGATCACAATTGGCCGCATGAGTACTTTGGGCTAAACTGGTCCGCATAAAGATGAGCCGCATGACAGATTCAGAACCCCATGCGGCCCGTCTGCAACCAGACTGATTTGAATCGCAGAAGGAAGATATGCGGCCAAGTTGATCAGTCCTTCTGATAAAGCTGACAAACTCTGTCAAAATTGACAAAAATGATAGCTCTGACACTCTGACAAAAAAGATAAGACGTAATCAGACAAAATGTCATGTCACTAAAAATAGGGTTCATGTGCTTAGACATAGTCATGCTGCCAGGAGGATTGCTACCCGAGTCATATGAACCTCATACGGCTCAACCTATGCGGCCCTAAAGTCTCTAAGCATCATGCGGCCAAGGGTGACTGTAACCTAAGCCGTATGAGCTTTATGTTGCCCAAAATACAGAATCTATGCGGCTCAAAAGTCCTTAAGCTACATGCGGACTAAGGGAGACGGCGACCTAAGCCGCATGAGTCTTATGCAGCCCAGCATGGCCGAAAACTGAGAGACTCATGCGGCTCAAAATGACTCCAGCAGATTAATCCTATCCTGCGATAGGACACGTGGCAGGCTGACCAAGTCTCAACCACCCAGATTTGCTGTAACAAAATCCTAACAAAACGTCAGCTGGCGGCCAAAGAGCGGGTTTTTACGTGCTGTTGTAGCCACATGGCAATGGGCCATCTATGCGGCTCAAAACACATATTACTATAAATAGCAGGGTACCACACCCCTGCAAGAGGCGGGCATCCTAGTAAGGGCAATTTCTTTAAGAGCTAAGACTGCGTCGGATAGTCCAAGGAGTAAGGCAGAGTTGATACACTTTCCCGAGCCTCGACCGTCACCTCCAGAATAAAAACTTAACAATTGTACTTAGATTGTTTTCTAGGATTTCTTTCTAGGCTTTTCTTTGTACAAGCGAGTTTGCAATCAATTTCAGTGTTTCTGTAATACCTGTCTTTAATATTTTAATGGCAAACAGCTTCCTTCAATATCCTTTTCGATGTCAATAATCCTTCCTCTAGTCCCGATGTTGCGTCTTCGACTCCGGTGACCACAAGCATCCTCCTCACAGAAAGTCCCTCCGGTGAACTCCTACTCCAAACCCATAATTTCCTCCAATTTTAATTTAGGATTTTAAAAACATCATAATTTGTTCCCGGTTGGTAAAATGTTTCTTGAATATATCGAATATGTGCAATAATTTTGACTTTAAGGTCAGATTGCATTGCTTTGTAACTTGCTTTCCCAGAAAGCCATGCATATCAATTTTTTTATGGGTAACTTTCAAGATTTAGTTCTTAATTAGCAAGATATTTGTTGTGTTGGCTATTTGGAAAGTGGCTATGTGAAAATCAACTGCTTTAGATGACTAAAAGAGAGATTCTAAGCATAGTTAACAATGTGGTTAAGTCCAAAATCTTAGCCGCTATCAGAGGATAGTAGGAACTTATTTTGCGTTCTTTAGTTTTATAGAATTTAGAAGCACTTGACAAGAACTCCTTTCAAATAAGCAACTTGTATGATTTCTGCAACTTATGTTGGAATTGTATGTAAATGAGTTGAGAGAAATTTTGATTAGATCCTTTATATTTGGATGTAATATTTATGATTTGACTTTGGACTTTTTTTGTTTCAATTGTGTAATCTGTCATGTTTTGAGAAATATAGAGGACCACTGTAGCCGATGTGTTCCCAAATCTTGGTGGGACTATACCAATCTATTAAACTTCTAAATTAACTCAATTGAGGTTACATCAAGGCTTAATATGCTCACCTAACCCATGCATGCAATGGATATGAATTTGGTTGGATAGAATCTAATACGATTCATAGGCATTTGCCAATTTAGCTTCTTGATATTATATAGGAATTTTATTGCTATAAAAAAATTCAATACGACTATTGCCCAGGAGTAGCAAGCTAGATTTGTAAGCTTTTTTAGAAAGTTCGTACGTGTCTCATTATTGAACGTTGCCATACTTATTGGAAGTACGTATAACTGTATAGTACCGTATAGTTTCTTTCTTTTTATTGAAGAACTCTCTTTTTGAGAGAGATAATTTTTTGAAGCACGCCTCAAGAAGATCTAGTTTGTTACTTTCTCTTCTAATGAGCCTATTAAATTTACAATCACCTCAAAAGATTACATTGTTTAAGCTCATTGTGGAAGAAGAGAACCACTCAACCTTTAATATTGCTATATAAACAATTTGGTTTTACTGTGAGAAATGCTTCTACTCTTTTCTCGGTGTTGACAAGGTAGTTACAGCAAAAGCTCTTTGGTCCTGGCTGTCTTGACCTAACAGGTGACAATACACCATAGTATCTTGATCTTCCCTCTAATGTGGTATGTTTCTTAGTTCTCTTTGGCTTCAGCCACTGCCCTTTAATATTGTAACAATGTATGATTCAGGATATTTATGTTATATAGTATAGGTTCCTTCCTTATGGGGTTGTTTGGAGTTGTGTTCAAGGTTGACATGCGCCATGTTTACGATCACTTGTAAGTTGGATTATCAACAGGGTACCTCGGAAGTCTTACAACCTCCAGTGGATGGAACCAGAAAATGCTTAATTTGGCCTCCAAAGGTCATTGGGTCTTTTCTTTTAGTGGTGTTGTATTAGGTAAGAAAGTTAACACATGTTAGTGGTGTTTTAGTTTCCTAGCCTACAACTATGTGTTTAAACAAGACGGATTTGCTTGCATTATCATCTATTGAGATAACTGACATGACTATATCTTGTAACTTGTAAGCTCATACAGTTAACTCAAAATAAAAAAAAATATTTAAGTCATGTGGTGTTTCATCTTGTCCCCTAGAAGGGTGTTGCTTGACACAAAAATGGGGCTAGACATTTGCATCTTTCAAAGATGCGGCTCAAATCATGTGAAATACTGTCTCCATAAAATTGGGATAGTGTTACCTACAGCCTGCATTAGTAACATAGACTTTCCACAGAAGCTGCATAAGGTTTTCAATATGACTCCTTTTGTTTTAGTAACAAAAATAATCAATTTTGTTAGGTGGAGAACTTATATGGTCTCTATCACAACCAAAATTAAGGGCTGGCAGCAGTAACTCGTGGACCTATTATCTACTCTTATCTTTAGCATTTTTTGTCTTCCATATAATTTTATTGAAACTTGTAGGTTGGTATTTGTTAAGGTCTTCTCTATTCGTATAAAATCACGTTTGTGAATCCTTTCTTATTTCCATAGTAAAGTGTGCTTTAGAGGCAGAGTGGTTCATAATAAACCAAAATGTGAACATTTATACCTGTACCATTAGCTATTCTGATACTACTTTTCTGCGAATGTAATAAAGTCAGTAAGTCACCAAATTGTAATCTGCTACAAATTTTTTTGACCTTGAGGGATCAACTTCAGTCACTGGGGACCCAAATTTGTTTTAGGTTTGTCTAGGTTATCTTTGAAATCCATCTTGGCTTTCAATATAGCAATTCTGCCCAAAAGAATGTTAACCTTAGGGCATGTTGTAAAATTTTGGAAGTTCATATGTTAGACATAGACTAGGTGTTTTAAAAAAATAGGCAACACGTGAACATCAGGTTATGGTTGTGGATTGAAAATATTGTTCTGGCATATATATTCAATTTCACATACAATCCAAACACTAGATTAATATTTGGATTCTAGGCATTCTAATTCCAAGTTAAAGAACTTACGAAGCTATAATGTGTAGAGTTTCATGTCATTCTTCAGCTGATGCTTGCGTACCTTAAATGAGTGCATGGTCAAATTATACTACCAAAATACACTCAATTAGCGACGGATATTTAGCGACGGTAAATTTTCGTCGGTGTTAGCGACGGCTTCGTGGCCGCTCAGCGACTGAGTACCGACTACACGCCTTTGCCATTTTTTATTTTAATTTTAGGGGGAAAAAAGGTCGCATATCCGTCGCTAGGCTATCGGTAATATAGCGACGGATGTCTAGTCGTCGCTACGTAGTCGATTATTTGGCGAAAATTGTGTAGGAATTTGGCGGTACATTTCTTCGACTACGTAGCGACGGATATTCCGTCGGATAATCAATAATAGCGACTAATTGGCGACGGATTATTAGTCGTCGCTATTCCGTCGCTAAATTTACGTTCCAAACTTAAATGAAAAGGCGGGGGGAACTTTTCGCATTCCCCCCAAATTCAATCTCTCTCCTCTCTCACTCACTCTCTCTCCCTCCCTCTCCCGTGCGCGGCTTCGGTGAACGACGTCGGCGTCCTCTCCTCTCTCTCTCCCGAAGGTAATCCCCTCTCTCTCTTTCTCTCTCTCTCTCTCTCGATCTCTCTCTCTCTCTGTGTCGCGGTTTGTCGACGTAGGGGCAGCGGGGGCAGCGGGCTTAGGGACATTCGGGCTTGGGGCAGGGGCGTCGGAGGATGGGCGGCGGGCTTGGGGCGGGAATGTCGGGGGCTGGGCGGCTGGCTTTAGGCGGGGGCGTCGGGGGCTGGGTGGCGGGCTTGGGGCAGGGGCGTCGGGGGCTGGGCGGCAGGCTTGGGGCGGGGGCGTCGGGGGCTGGGCGGCGGGCTTGGGGCGGGGGCGTCGGGGGCTGGGCGACGGGCTTGGGCGGGGGCGTCGGGGGCTGGGCGGCGGGCTTGGGGTGGGGGCGTCAGGGGCTGGGCGGAGGGCTTGGGGCGGCGGGCTTTGGTCGGGGGCGGTGGGGGCTTTGCTTATCAAATTCATCAGAGTTTATATATTGGCTAAATAATGTGTTATCCATATTGGGTGTTATCCATTACTTTGGTGGTGTTTGGATTTGTAAATGTGAATATGGAGTTTGGGTTCATGGTGTATATGTTCATTGTGTCAAGGACAGTGCCAGTTCTTCATCTGCATAAGTCAGTTGTGTGCTTCTATATAGATGTATATATCTATACATCTAACTGTGATATACATATATATGTGTATGTGTGCTTTAGAGAGTGACGAATGAAAGGCAGGCCTACCATGCCACGGCTTGGGGTGTAATGTTTGACTGTAGAATGGCTTCAGGTTTAAGTCAACTCAGAATGCTATAAATGTCGAATTTATCAATGACGGCATCAATACCAAGGATTCCGGTGTTTGCATAAGAGGCATCGTCTATGACGACGAGCCAGACTTTGACTATTATGGAGTGCTTCGGGATATTGTAGATTTACAATATACTGGCCCATATGATATGCATATTTGATGTTCAAATGTGAGTGGTTCGATACGACACCAAATATCGGTTGGAGAATCGATAAACAATTTGGATTTGTCGATATAAATCATCGCAGGAGGTATAGAGGGTCCGATACATTTGCGATAGCAAATCAGGCAGTTCAAGTCTACTATACAAGCTACCCAAGGCGTCGTAGAGATCGATTTGACTGGTGGGCAGTATGCAAGATTAAATCTAGAAATACATTCAACGTTGGAGACCCAGCATACCAAGAGGACCAGATCGAAAAGTCCCAATACTTGGGATAACACTCAGATACAATGGATGTTGAAGATATTGTTGAGGAAAATAGAGGGGAGGAAGAGGTTGATACACAAGACTTAGCTGTCAACCAGGGGAGAAAGAGGCATCTTGTCCCAAATTTTGAGGCAGAAGAAGAAGAAGAAGACGAAGAAGAAGAAGAAGAAGAAGAAGAAGAAGAAGAAGAATTTGATGGGGATGAGGATACAGATGAAATCGACGATGAAGATAAGGATGAGGATGAGGATGAGGAGGATGATGTTGAAGACGAGGCCGAGGATGAGAATGAAGACGATGATTAGGTTAAATATTGTTGTATATTAAAAACACTTCCAATTACGTGAATTAAGTTTGACCTCATAAAAGCAATTACGTGAATTCATGTTTTTTTCATTCGATTATTTACTTATTGCAGATGGCACTCCTAGTCTTTTTCGTCGCGGCGGCACTCGTCTCCCTACTGGTGGTATGTATATTTTAGTTTAGTTTTTTATATCCATTTACACTTTTATATTGTTAATTATGTTTATGTGTTCTATTTACAGGTCATGATGGCTGGCCGTGGTCGTGGTGCTGGTCGTGGTGGTGGTGGTGGTGGTGGTGCGGGTCGTGGTCGTGGTCGTACTGGTGCTGGTGGTCGTGGTCGCATTCAAAGTTCCCGAGATGTGACCCCATCGAGCGAGCCCGACCCGGAGAGTACCCCGGGCACAGACGCATCCCGCCCTCGATCGACCACTTCATCGAGGCATGAGTCCGAATCTGCTAGCGGATCCGTTCCGCTATCGAAACCACCAGCAGCGGATCCACCAGGGGATGCCCCAGTTACTGCACAGTGGGCCCCGGAGTACCCCTATACTCGGTTCCATCCGGTTACTGGGGAGTACCTACGCGGACCCGCGGATCCTCCGACGATGCTAGAGAGGCCGAGAGGCGAGTTCCGATGAGAGCTATGGCCCGCGGGGACCTCGTAAGTAAGTTTAAGTTAATTTATTAAATTTCTTTCATTTATTCAAGTTAATAATCCAGTCGTTTCTTCTTTGTAGGTTTTTTCGTTTAATGTTGGCAGGGCCCTTGGAGAAATTATTAGGGCTAACTTCCACGGTCCCTACCTCAACTTTTCGTCGGTGCCCCCAAACGTGCAGTACGTCTGGCTCGACGAGTTGAGGATATATATCTATATCTTTTGGTTAAGTCTATGTGATTCTTTAATCAACCATTTTTTAAATTACGTGATAATTAATTTTCTGTGTTAGACAACGTACTGGTGGCCCCCCCATCGCGAGGAGAGGATCCGTAGGACCTACAAAAGTGCTTGCTCGAAGAAGATACGGGATATGATTTATGACCTAAAAATGGGACATACGAGGCCGAATTGGATCCGGCAGGAGTATTATGAGGACCTCTTAGGCATGATGGATACCCCTGCGTACAAGGAGAAATTGGAGAAGGCGAATGTTAGCTGATCTGCCGCGGGCCTTCATACGGGGGGATCAAGGTCCCACGCAACGACACTTGCAGATCTATGGAGCAACCGTAAATTTATTTCACTATCTAATTAGGTATTATTAATTAAAGGAGTTAATTAGTTTCTACGAAAATTTCGTATGCAGGCCTAACGGACGGTGAAGGAGGAAAGGGCGCCAGACTCGGTCACCATGCACGACGTGTTCCAGCATACGCACAAAAGACGGAAGGACGGAAGCTTCGTCGACGAGAGGGCCAAGGAGACTGATGTAAGTACTTATGTTTATGAGATTAACGTTAGAATTAAAAGTATTCAGACTATAACTTAGGTAAACTTAGGATTCACACTTAACTTAGTGAAACATAGGATTTAGATTACAACTTAGGTAAATCTTATAATATAAACACGTTCATTTGATAGGCTGCGTATCGTGAGGCCCTTAGTCGGGCTCAGTTAACCGACACCGAGGATGTCGGTGAAACGACGCCCTTCCGGACGCCCTCTTCTTTGGCCGCTCGGAACGACTTGTTCGTAGATACCGTCGGCGGCTTTAAGAAAGGGTTCCTATACGGAGTCGGCTCCCTAGGGCCATTGCATATGGCGACGCAGAGATTTCTACCGACACCGCCTCCTCCTATTGCCCGGGGAGACGATGATGTTAGGTCGCAGCTTACGCAGCTGCACGAGGCGGTGTCGTCCTTGCGGGAGCAATTTTCTACGTACTTTCCGCCTGCGTTTGCTGCTGCCGGTCCGTCTGCTAATGCCGGTACGTCTACTGATGGTGCTCGTCCGTCTTCTACTGGTCCGTCGACTGCAGGTGTCGGTCCGTCTTCCGTGGGCCATCTTTCTTTCAACCCTGATGCCCCTGTGGTACCGCTTACGACTGTGACGTCACTCCTGGATCTCATGTCCGTAGAGCAGCTACGTCGACTTCCGAGCAGTGTCTACGACGACTTGCCTGCGTACCTTGTGGTGGAGTATATTCGTCGGTCGCATATGGGATTACCACCACCGGACAATCGACCTCCTCCTTAAAATGTTGTATTAAGAAAATTTGGATTATTTGTGAGAGCTTTGGATTAATTGTGCTATAATCGGCTTATAGCACCGGATATTATGTTACTCTTTTGGATAATTGATATTTATTTTCTATTAATTTGGTTTGGTCTGTGATTCTTGGATAATTGGTGTGCATTAAATTCGTATGTGCATATTTGGTCTATGTGATTCTTGGATAATTGGTGTGCATTATATATTGGGTCTGTGTGATTGTTGGATAATTGGTGTGCATTATATATTGGTTTGGTTTATGCATATATTTGTCAACAGGAAAAGTGCTGCAATTTTTTTCTCCCAAAAAACTCAGTTAGCGACGGACTAGTGACCGTTTAGCGACGGATAATCCCAGTTGCCGACGGTTTGTCGACGGATTAGCCGTCGCTATCTGGAGTTTCTAAAGTGTTTCCAGGTAGCGACGGATGCTCGACGGATTATCCGTCGTCAAGGTTCTGGTGGTATAAACTTCGATGGAATAGCGACGGCCTGTCCGTCGCCAGGGCGACTGATAATCAGCCGCTACGCAGTCGCTCGATCTAGCGACTGCTTAGCGACGGACTATCCGTCGACATGGTTCTGGAAATGCCTGACATTTCCAGAACCATGGCGACGGAAGAATAGTCGCTAAGCCGTCGCTACGACGTCGCCACATCGACGGCTTAGCGACTATTCTTCCGTCGCCATGATACTGAAAATGCCAAGCATTTCCAGAACCTGATCGACGGATAGTCCGTCAGTAGGCCGTCGCTAATCCGTCGTTAGTTACCGACGAATACCGATGGATGACCGACAGAACGATACGCTCTGATACGCTATTACGACGGTTTACCGAAAGAATTTTACGTCGCTATTGTCTGCACAGTTCAGTACTTAATAGTTGAAATGGACGACAGTCCGTCGGAAACGCGTCGCTAAAGCTTTGTATTGTGACGTCGACAATACGTCGGTTAACGGTCGCTTCACGACTACGTAGTGACGGACCGTTATTAGCGACGAGCTGATTGCCGACGGATTTTTTTGGCCAAAATCCGTCGGTTATCGGTCGCTAATCGTAATTACCGTCGGATTGGCGACGGATAGGGCCGTCGCTAAATCGATAAATTTTGGTAGTGTTATACCTCGGAAGGCAGTCTTGGCTAGCGTTAATTGACTGTAATAGAAATTAGTGAAGATTCAACATTCAATATTTAAATCATTAAGTAATTGTACTTATTGACTGTGAATGAAGTTAGGATTGGATCTCTACGATCCTATCCTTTTTCTGAAAAAAGGTTGGTCCTTATTGTAAAATCTGTTGAAGAAAATAAGAAGTAAATTTTCTCTTTTGAAGGATAAAGAGCAGTTAGGAGAGGATATTATCACTTTCTTTGCTCTGATTTTGTGCTTAAATTCCTAGAATTGTTACATGTGCAGGCATGTTTATTGTTAATGAGAACATCAAAGTTGGGGTTGAATCTGCTGAAGGGCTCCGCAAAAGCCTCTCCCATAGGCTCAATCAAAATATGGCCAGAATTGGGAGTTATCTTGGTAGTTGGAGAGTTAATAGTTTCAAAAGGGATATGGTGGTTATGACGACTCTCCTTTTTTTATGGAGCTTGTTGTGGGGATTAAGTGCAGCATTGACTGGTAAGAAGTTAGATGATCTAGGTGGATTAGACATACATGATGAAATTATATCCCAAGTGATCGAGGATTTGGAAGATACTTGGTGCTGGAAGGCCAAAACATAATATGGTTGCTGCTGATTTAACAAGTGAAAAATTTATGGGAGAGAGAGGCGAAGCCAGGGTACATAGTGTATGCAGAAGAGTGAAAGGCTATCAATTTACCGGTGCATCATTTCGTGCTCTATTTCTCAATTAGCAGAAGCATCAAAGAAATCTCATTCGGTTTCTTCAATGCAAGATTATTAGTTCCTTTTGTTGACCACTAAGCTGGAAGGTGTCATCACCTATTTAATAATATTTTTATCTCCTAAATATTTTGCTAACCTTTATCAGACCCTTGCTTTTGTAGACCAACCATGACTGTAATTTTCTATATGCGTGATATTGCCATATGAACATACCATGAAACTTAACTAATTTTCTCATTAATTATGTAAATGATGTGTATCTTATTCTTTCTGTGTGATATGGGATGCTTATTTCCTGGTTCGTTGTATCTTCTTCACTGCAATTCTGGTATGATAGACTCAAAGAACTTTCCTTAATCAGTGGAAAAGCTGCATGGATGGCCTACCTAGTAATGATTGTCTTTTATTAGATCCCTTTTTTTCCTTCGTCATACCTTCTCCATATGAGTGGTTCATGGCATATGGTTACTAGAGGATTGACATTATAATGACTGACATTGTTCACACTTTGGCTAATAGTCATGTCTAATATTTTGTAACTGGTTTTGGTTTACATTTGCAGGATTTTTATTGTCTGAATGCTCATGGTTCCCTTTTGATGCTACACTTCTTTCAGTAATTGCTGCATTCTCCCACTGTGAATTATTATGTTTGCTCATCTTATTTAGTATCTTCTTTAACTTATTATCTTGGATATTTGCTCCTTGTTTGTTAATGAGTCAGTTTAAAGCTGTGAGAGTTCTTTTTCCATACCCATCAATAAGTTTTCTAAGTGTATTATGTAATCCTTTCCGACCGATTGGGTTGATTGTATTTTTAAGACCAACATGGATGAAGCGATGAACCCTTTTGAATTATATGCACCCATATAATGGCGTCTAGACATGCTAAGATATGTCATGGTAAACATCATTTTTGTATATAGGCATCAATGTCGTGGTAATGCTTTTGTTGGAGTTAAACCGGTTGTTGCGACAAAGTGGCTACTTTGTATGGTTTGCTACTCCAATTTACTGGAAACTTGAAGAAGATGTGGAAATATGGAAGGGTAAGCACACATCCATATATAAAGCTTGTTAGTCGGTTCTAAACTATAATTCTCAAGAAACATTTCTCACACAATATGAGCATGAAATTTTAGATTAGTAGTTATATTCCATGGAGATGAACAATATGAGCATGAAAATCTAGATTAGTAGTTATATTCTAGATTAGTAGTTATATTCCATGTTAGATGATGAGCAGTCTATCGATATAAATGTTAGGTTGTATAGCTAATTTATGATTATATATATATATTTTGCTATGAATAGTCATATCATTTTTTTCTTAATTAGATCTTCATAACATTCTCATTATATTTGATAATTTCTCAGCTTTTTGTTTGCAAATTAATGCAGATAGTACGAGACGGTGACTTTGGTGCTTCAGTTACATAACTTTGCATGCCCTGTCTTTTGCGATATTTGAAGATTTTATGGTGCTGAAGATTAATTACATTTTATTTGTACCTTTATTTGCAGGTTGTAGAGTCGAGGATTCTCAAGTTTCTCCTTTTGACCTACGTGTTGTCAGTTTTGAAGGAATGTCAACAATTTTGTGTTGGTGAAGCAAAATGAATATTTTGAGGCTTGGTTCCTGAAAATGGAAACATTAAAAGATGCATATGTATTTATTTGGATATATTTTGAAATGTAATTAAGATGGTGATATTTGGAAAGAGCTGTTTTGTGTGGAATGTTTCAAATGTTAGTTAAATTTCATAATTTATGTTGTCTCATGTTTTGGAAATTAGTATTGATCATTGCTTTTTACAACGCCTTGAGTTATAAGCTTTGACAGGTGATATATATATATGTGTGAATACCAGAACATGTTAAAAAGTGTCATGTATATATGTCCTTTTTATAACGCTTCTAAACACATATGTTATATATAATGACAAATATTTATATCGCTTGGAAATTTAGAGTTATATATAATTGTATTATTTATAATGTTTTCCAGAAATAATGTCACATAAAAAGATATCATTTATAACAGTTTTAGTAAACATTTATAACACTGGTTTTCATGACGGTTGTAGGCTTACAAAAAAATGTTATAAAATATCATTTATGACGGTTTTTATCCATCATAAAAAGGTTTTTTTTTTTTCTTGTAGTGAAGCTTATGACACATGAGCTGGACCTTACGGAATTCAAAGAGCCAACACCAAAGGAGAAGACTATTACATTCAAGGCACATCATAAGATAGCTTCTGATGACAAGATTGAGAACGATAGCTCATACAATGAGCAAATGACCATTATGACAAGGAACTTCAGAAGATTTGTGAAGTACGAAAAGTTTAACAAAAAGCATAAAGATTCCAGAGATGCCGGATAACCAATCTGCTACAGCTGTAAGAAGATAGGCTACGTCAAGAAGGACTGCCCTGTTGTAAGAAAGGAACGCAGATACGATCAATCAAGAAAAAGAAGAACTTCAACAAGGACCTACGCCAATACCAGCATCTGGTGTGAAAGTGAGGCAAGTAATTTAAAAGAAGAAGAAAAACCTCGCAACATAACTAATCTTTGTTTCATGGCTACAGGTGCTAAGGTTACTACATTCCCTTATTTGAAGAATTTACTTTTGATGAATTATTCAATTCCTTCAATGATCTACTAGAAGATCAAAAGAAGATGATGGATATGTATAAGTTTGCTAAGAAAGAGCTGAAAGAATTTTAATTTGAGTTCTCTAAGCAATCTCAAATACTGAAAGATATTAGAGATAAAAACTTATTCTAGTAACACGGATGAGATTTCTTCTTCAAAGTTGAGTTTACATGGCACACTTGAGAAGATTAAGAAAGCAAATAGTGAAAATATAAAACTCAATAATCTTTATAAATTAGAGAAGAAAAAGTACAATAGTGCTGCTCAGAGGATAGATGCACTCACAGTCAAGTACAATGAAGCCTGTGATGTCCCTAAAAAGTTAGAGATTAAACTGGGTAAACTGGTTCTCAAGCCTGTAACTCAAGTGAACACGAATCACATGGCTAAACAGAAACACAACACACCCAACACTACTAGATCTTCTAAAAGCCATGCATTCATGTACAAATTTTCACACAAAAAGTCACACACCTCTTCAAAAACTCACATACATGATTTTCGAACTTCACCTAGCATGAACACTTCAGCTACATGTCATTATTGTGGTATAAGAGGACATGTATCACATTAGTGTAAAATTAGGAAGCTAATAGACATGCATATATATGTTCGGACTCCTAAACTAACATATTCGGATCCTCAAGAAAGTGGGTACCAAAGGTTACATCTGCAACTTGTGTTGTAGGTGGACCTTCCTCCTCTCACTAAAAGTAAATAGATTCTCGATAGTAGTTGTACCGGACATATGACTGGCGATAATACTTTGTTTGCAACTCTATCGATAAAGAAAGAAGGCTATGTCTCCTTTGAAAAATATTTAAAAAGAATATATAATTGGTAATGACGACATAGGTACTTCTCCCTCTCCTATTATTAAAGATGTATGCTTAGTAACAAAAATAAAACATAACCTGCTGAGTATAAGTCAGTTGACTGATCATGGTTATGGAATTAATTTTGTTAAGGATAAATGTTTTATTTATGATAAATCTTTTGGAATAATTTCTTGTGAGTGAATAAGAGAGGACAACATATCTTATATCTGTCAGGAAGTACTATACAGGAAAGTGTCTATATAGCTCTCAAGATGAAAGCTGGGTATGGCATATGCGTCTTGGACATGCAAACGTGGACACTAATACAAGATTGTCCACAAAGAAACTGGTAAGAGGCTTACCTGATATCACTTTCAAGAAAGATAGTCTGTGTCGAGTGTGAAAGAAAAAGGTATTCAGATCATCTTTCAAATCAATAAACACTGTAAATACCTCCGGACCACTTCAATTATTATATATGGACTTATTTGGACCAAGTAGAGTCGCTAGTCTTGGCTGTAAGCTATATGCTTTCCTGATAGTTAGTGACTATTCACGATATACTTTGGTTTACTTTCTTACAAATAAAAATAAGCTTTTTTCTGAATTTGTGTCTTTTTATAAAAAGGTGTAAAATGAGAAATGCTTCATGATTACTCACATTCGACGTGATCATGGAGAAGAATTTGATAGCCATAATTTTAAAATGTTTTGTGATTCAAATGGTTTATCACATGAATTCCTTTATCCCAAAACTCCTCAACAAAATGACCTTATGGAGAGGAAGAATAGAACTCTTGGCGATATGGCCATAGTTATTGTAACTACCTAAATTAGGGAGAAGGATTTTTTTTCCATTTCATGATTACATTATATTGTGAATATTTATTTATAAAATATAGTGGATATTTATTTATTTATTTTGGTGTTAGTTAATATTGTTAGTGGGTAGCCTAATTGTTAGACTTGTGTTAGCGGACCAGTTAGCATAGACACTAAAATAGAGCCTGATAATAAGCATGACATGACTTATAGACAAAAATTTTGGGCTAGGCCCATTAGGCTCGTTAGTCACGACCATTTAGTCATAATAGAGATTAGACTACTGACCGAAATATATCCAAACCCTTACATCCTTTTAACTTAAGTTTTCATGACAATTTGAGGGGTAGAATGAACATTTCAAAGTGGATTAGGGCAGCCCACTCTTGGCTAGTCATATAAGGGGTGTATCCTCATTTCTCTATATTTATTAGAGCCTCCAAGAAATCCTAGTTGAGCTTCCTACTAGTCCATTCCATTTCCTACTCTTCCCTCCACCAAAACTCTTCTAAAATCCCTAAAAACTTACCTTAATCTTCATCCTAGAAGGCTTGGAGCTTGGGGACCAAGGAGAAGGAGAAGTGGAGTCCAAAAGCATGGGAGATTGTGTCATATTTGACACTTAAGCCATCTCTAAGAGTTTTATTGGGAATCCATCTCCCAATAGGTAAAAATCTTATTATTTATCTTAGTTAAGACACTATTTTTATGCATGACACTAGTAGAAAGTAACCAATGGACTAGGGGTATCCATAGGGAGAAGAGCAAGGCTCTAACCATCATTTTGGTAGAAGTTACATAGAGTTATTGTATTATTTTTGGAAAATCCGAGGATGGTACACCAAGTGTTTGTCATATTGTCTCATAGGCTAAATGGACATATGAATAGTATATGAGGCTAGTGTAGTATCCACAAGTAGATACTAATAGTCCGTGTCATGTTATATTAGAACATGGGATCAATTTGGTTTGTACCCCAACACATGGTGCACATACTCTATTTTAATGATACTTTGACACTTGCCTAGCCGTAGAAGAAAGATATGCGGCCAAGTTGATCAGTTCGTTTGCTAAAGATGACAAGTTCTGTCAGAACTGACAAAAATGACAGCTCTGTTACTCAGACAAAAAGATAAGACATGAGCAGACATGCGGCCAGAAGGAGTGTTACCCATACCGCATGAACCTTATGCGGCTCAAACATATACGGCCCCAAAGTCTTCGAACTTCATACGGCCAAGGGTGACTGTAACCCAAGCCGCATGAGCTTTATGCGGCCAAAAATATTGAATCTATGCAGCTTAAAAGTCCTTACGCTATATACGGGCTAAGGAATATAGCGATTTAAGCCGCATGAGTCTCTTGCGGCCCAACATGGTCAAAAACTGAGAGACTCATGTGGCTCAAAATGATTCCTATCCTGCGATAGGACACGTGGCAGGCTGACCAATTCTCAAACACCCAGATTTGCTGCAACAAAATCCCAACAAATCAACAGCTGGCGGCCAAAGAGCGGGTCTTTATGTGCTGATTAGCCACGTGGCCACAGGCTATCTATGCGGTTCAAAATATATACCACTATAAATAGCAGGGTGCCACACACCTGCAAAAGGCTGGCAACCTTCAAGAGGCAATTTCTTCAAGAGCTAAACACTGCGTCGGATAGTCCAAGGAATAAGGCAGAGTTGATACACTTTTCCGAGCCTCCACCGTCAATCCCCATAATCAAAAATTAAACAATTGTACTTAGTTTGTTTGATTTCTTTTTAGGCTTTTCTTTTTACAAGCGAGTTTGCAATCAATTTTAGTGTTTCTGTAATACCTGTCTTTGATATTTAATGGCAAATACGGTGGCTACTCTGCTGGAACATCCTTCTCCTCTGATGAGAAGCTAGTGACGCAATCTGACGCATCCAAGTTCGGCTCTACGCAGCAAATGCTTGTGGTTCGTTTTGACCAACAAGCCTTCGAAGAAATGCTCTCTGAAGGGTGCACCAGCCCGTCACAGAAGCGAGCCAACCCAAAAAGAACTCGTAGGACGTCGGCGCGCAAAACTGTTGCCCCTGACTAAGTTTTCGAAGAAGCTCCTTCTGTAGCCCAAGACGGTGATCGAAGCTCTCCTGTGGCTTTTCTTTCGACCGCAGAGGACCCCACTGTCCCCTAATCCAGCAAAGAAAAATACTACGATGCTGAGTTTTTGGGGGCACAAGGGAAATCCATGCGGACAAAGAAGAGTCCGCATAAGAGAAATGGACAGTCTGTCCATGCGACAGCCAACTCTGGCAGCAGGTAGACAACCTATGCAGCAGCCAACTTTGGTTGCATAAAGATGGCCCAAGCGGCAGCCAACTCTAGCCGCAGGAGGACGGACCATGCGGCAGCCAACTCTGGACTCAGGAAGATGGACCATGCGGCAGCCAACTCTGGCCGCACACAGATGGCCCTTGCGACAGCCAACTCTGCCCGTAGGAAGATGGCCCATACAACAGCCGATCCTGGCCATAGGTAGAGTTTCTCATGCAGCCCTATCAAAAGCTCTGTGTTCAACTGTCTCTCATACAGGCCCGACTCCATACGGCCCATTAAGAATGTGGGATGTATCAATCTGGACTCTTTTTACTATGCGCCTTCGGGTGCTAAGTCAAAAAAGTCTAGGACAGTGCGGGCCCAACAAGTCCAGTCAACTGTCCAAGTTGCTGACTGTCAGCGGGGCCTGTTAACTATTATAATGGCTCCTGATGGAAAGTTGTACAGAACCACCCGCGTCCAGTCCCCCAGGGATGACGGATAGGGTGGGTCTTTAAAGTCTCCCTCCAACGATCCAGAGCAAGTGCTTTTACTAGCCTCGGATCAGGGAGCAAACATGATACCTAAGCACCTGTACGCTCGGGATACCCGAGTCCACAAGTTTGGTGCAAAGGTAGATCATCTTGCTACCGACTTGCGTGAGGTGATTACTTACAAACGTAAGATGGTAACATTGGCATGCGATGAGTCCCTCTCGGGACGTCGTTGCACCCAAGTCATCATCAACTGTTGCTGCGATAAATCGGCAGCACCTAGAGGTCGGCAGTCAGTTTTCCAACGACTGTAGCAGCCAGCACCTGTTCGACAACAACTCAAGAAACAGGTGCAAATTTCGGGAGATGAGAAGTTTTCTTTTGCCACCTGTAATTCAATTCAGAAGGTTCCTCCTGGCAAGGGAGGAAAGAAGACATGCTCTTCCAGCCTGACAATCTCGACCAGTATTGCAAGGAAACTCTCATCTGGAGGGTTGCCACCGACAACCACAGGGGGTGTCTATTTAGGCACTCGATCTAAAAAGAAACTTCCAGCACCTAGGGGTGTACGTTCGACCTCCTTGGGAGTAGATGAAGCTGGAGGTAGCAGTCCCCTCAATATATGCGATAATCTGATGTACCAAGAGCACACAGAGGGGATAGGGATCAGCCAGAACTACACAACAGACTTGGACTTCCCTGAGGGCCACCTCCCCCGCCATGACGATGCGGCTTCCTGTACAGGGGGTAGCACCCCTTCCGAGTCCGAAGAAGATGACATTCCGATATTCCTCAATAATTTCTCTGTATAAGGGTACGACACAGAAAGCACCTCTGCTACGATCCCTTCTACCTCTACCCACGTTAGATCAGACTTTATGGCTGACGATGATCATGAAGCGCCTACTGACCGATAATGTCTAGAAGTACTTGAGGCCATGCTCCTGTCCTTGGTCAAGTCTGTAGACGAAATCAAAGACACCTTGCCAACTCAACCAGCAAGGACGCCCGGACAAACAAGCTTGGGACACGCAGTCAATGCAGACTCCAACACATCTGCCCCTCCTTTGGGTGATGATCCTTTAGGAGCATCCATTCCTTCAGCTGCGGACGAACCCAAAGAGACGAGAAGGAAAGTCCAGGAGCTTCGAGCAATGTTCAATGCTCGAGACTCCTCGCGGGACCTCAGAATACGGCAGCCGTATCCCGTTGTATGAAGAGATGTGCCTTTTCCACTACGGTACAAGCCGTTTCATATCGATTCATATGACGGGAAGACCTCTGCTAGTCAGTACATGACTTACTTTAAAGTCACAACCGACCACTTTCTGCATAGTGATGTCATCCTCATACGATTATTTATCGGAGCATTGGAGGGGATCGCGTTCGACTGGTACCGCAACCTTCCCGACAACTACATCCATTCTTTTGACGACTTCAAGCACATGTTCCTGGAGAGATTCTATGAAGTGGGGCATGATATAACGATATCATCTCTCATGGACGTCTTTTAGGGAGAGAGAGAGCTAACAAGAAACTATATTGAGCAGTTCTGCAAAACAGCAATGAGATTGCCCTAAGGCAATCCCGAGAGTTCCTTAATTGAAATCTGTCTGAAGAAGTTGCTCCCCGCAATTAGCCTCTGGATGGGTGATAATCAGTTCAGGGATTGGACGACCTTTATTATAAGTGCTACCAATGCGGAGGAAAAATTGAAGATGGCTCGCCAGTTGGGATTACATATCCCAGATGGAGAGGATAAGGGCAAACGTCCTGGTTCTACCTCCAGCAACAACAACAGTGGCAGTACCTCCAATCGGGACAATAAAGGTAAACAAGACATAGTCGCCAATGCGACCAAGAAGCTTGAACAAAAATAGGTGGAAGGTCAATGGCCCAAGGTGAATTACTCATTTGAAGATAGTAATGTCAAACCTATCTTCGATATGCTCTTGTAAGGGGGTAGGATCCAGCTCCCTCTACCAAGGGACGAGCCCCGAGCGACAGAAATAGAGGACCCAAAATATTGTCACTTCCACCGCTATGTCCATTATTCCACTCATGACTGCTTCCAATTAAAGCGGTACTTCCATAGTCTTATCGACTCCAAAGCTCTGTCGATAGACTTTGAAGAGGTTACCGTAGCGGCAAACATGGTGTCAATTCAGTTCGACGACTTCCCTACAATAAGCACTCCAGACGGGGTAACACCTGTACCTCGGGTGACGATGGAGGTTACCAATCTTCCACCCGTCCGGAACCAGACATCTGGACTGGTACCTCTCACCACTTCGCGAGAAGAGATCATATGGGTGCATCCGGACTTAGTGCCCGAAGTTACCCAGGCTGTGTCATCACCTACCAACAAGAAGAAGGGCAGGAAGTCTAGATCCTGCCATACAATTTTAGCCGAAGCTGAGGAAGCGACAGCCGTTGTTACCCGGTTTGGAGCCGAAGTGCAGCCCACACTGGGCAGTTCAGTCTAAGATCCTCAGCCGACAACGTTGCCTCCCTTTGATGTTCTAAGTCCATCTCAGCCTCTACTGGCAGATAAGTCCAAGCCTAAGGAAACCCGCTTCGACAGGCCACTCCGTAACGACGCACCTCAGGGGCCGGAGAGACCTTACAACTTTGACATATTAGCACAATTGGTTAATACGCCGACAAGGTTGTCGTTATACGAGCTCCTAAGGCTCTCCAAGGATCTTCGTGTCACATTGAACGAAGAACTCCAAAATGCTGATGCCTAGTTAGCCCAGGTCAAGCCTCCCGGGAAAGACTTGTCAGCAGATCTAAAGGACAGCGATGGCACAGATGCAATGCCCAACATCATATTTACTCTACAGGACATGTTGATCAAGACCAACATGCATGAGCGCCCCTTGTACTACACTAGATACATAGGCGACATCAAGGTGGATCGGATGCACATCGATCCTGGTTCATCGATAAGCATCATCCACTACACCAAAAGAGAGATTTAGAAACATGTTTTATTTGTTCCTAATATTTTTAGGAACATATTATAAGCGTTCCTTAAAGTGGTGTTGTAATATTTGGAACGGTTATAAAACGTTCCTAAATTTAGTTTGGAACGTTTATTGGATGTTCCTGAAATTCGATTTTGAAACACATATAATGTGTTCCTAATTTATTTTTGGAACGTCTTTGAAACGTTTCTAAATGTCATTTGGAAACACTTTTCACCCGTTCCTAGATACAAGTTGCAACACTTTTGCATTATTCACGTGACTAGTTTTGAAACACTTTTTAAACGTTTCTGTACATATTTTTTCAATTTGAGGATCCAATTTTTTATTTTGAAGCCTATATATGATGATTCCCAAATTAGTCATTGAAACACATACTAATTGTTTTAATTTTTTTCATACATTTCCTGAATCGACATCCAAGAGAACCATTATATTACCACAACTTAATATAAAACAACAAATAACATACCCCAGAAGTTGATCATTATAAAATGACATCAAAAGTATATAAAATAGAAAATACAATTTATATACAACATCTAGATTGTAATTTAAAAGGTAATGTGTTTACAAAATTTAGTCTCCGAAGATGATCCTACGTAGAATGGAGAGCTTCATCTACAAGCTGAAACAAGCAGTATCCCCTTGTTTTTATATAAACCAGAGCCGAGGTTGGATCAGTTATCACACAGGGGGTCCTTCAATTCACTTTCTTGTGGACCTTCTTTGATCTCTGCTTGCCTTTCATCTTTATGAAGATTTCTAAACATAATATGTTGCAGTGATGGCCAAATCGTCAAGGCGGTACCTTCAAGCAGAAGTACCTTGGTCATTGGAGTTGTTGACAAATATCTCTCCAGATGCTTTCAACTTGATCTCCACACTCTTCTCCAGAGCAATACAGAAATCACATATGATGAGTATGTCTTCATCATAACTATGAGTATGTCTTCATCATAACTGGACCAAGAAAAAATAACAACAAAGGAAATCAAAATATTAGGACAACATTAAAGGTATGAATCCACTTTTTCTATTAAAAAATATCCCAAAAGAAACTTGAGAGTATAGTACTAGAAAACATACCTGAAAACTGGAGTTAACAATTAAGATTCTAGCAATCATGATATATACAATCACATAGCCTTTATAAAAAAATTGGGATTGGTTGTTTGAATTATTTTCCTCCATTCAACTATTTTAAGAACCATCATTTGCAACATTATCAAATAGCATATCCTTCAACATACATGATATGCGTGGATATAGAAACAAAAAATTATAGCTTACCATAATAAATGAATGTTTCTCTCTTCTCATTAAACTTCACAACAACGCATTTACCTAGTTGATCGTTTTAAAATAATGTACATCAATCTTATTACAAACTAACGTTCATACTTCCACCTTCCACATACAAGATTAAAAGGTGAATGCATATACATTTTTAACATATGTAACTTGCCACATTTTCTTTACAATTAATCGAAATCATATGGATATAGAACCAAGAATCATAAAGTTGCAAATCCAATTATGTGTTCAAAAGACATTCTGCGGTACAGTGAATCCCAACTCCAATTCCTTTCTAGTGTTTATTTGGCTTGAATGTGGATGCAATCGACTGTACCTGGTATTAACTAGTAAAGAAAATTTAATCTGATAGAAAGACATTCTATGGGTTTCATAGACATTCAACAATCCAATGAATCCCAATTCCAATTCCTTTCGTGCATTTATTTAGCTTGAACTATGGATACATCAACTATACAAAATTCTAGTTCCTTTCAAGTGTTTATTTAGCTTGAATTATGGATACACTCAATTATATCCAATATCAATTAGTAACAAAACTTCAACTGGATACAGTCGCCATTTTCTTTTACTGATGAATTTCTCTTGGTCATTAGACAATCATGGTAGTGTCTTCCAATTCCAATATACTATAACCAAATAGATCCTCCTAGTAAGATATAGGGTACCCTAAGATATAATTTCCTATGTCAGTTCTTCTACACGTAAATTTGGTAGCTCATTCTACATGTTTGGCAGACCAAAACTAATTTCTGCATTGTTCCTACTCTGGACAGAACCAGCTTGAGATGCACAAATACTAGAATTTTCATACGACATATAGGAATATGAAGAGACGTGACGGGCTCGCAATGTAAATGTAGAATATTGGAGATAATGTATGTCACAATTGAGAGAGAGAAAATTTTAGATTTGGGTTTATTAGATCAACCTAAAGAATAAATTAAAATAGATACATGTCAGACTTCCTTCTTATCATGTTTCCAAAGTAACAATAAATAACCTAAGAACTAAGAAGAATGGTAGTTCTACATACAATTGCCTATAATCTGGAGAAACTCTTCTAACACATAACAACATTGCAATGGAGTAAAACTTTTGTAGTCTCTTTCAAAGTTATTAAATGAAAACATGCCAGTTAAAATACCATTCAAATAATGCTAAAAGCTTGAATTATAAGAAAATACTAGCTAATAATATAACCTCCACTGCATCTTTTTGTGTTTCATCGCTTTCTATATTCTTCTACTAAATCTCGGTCCCGTTATAAACCTGCATAGTTGATATACTTCAAATAATCAAGCCATCAAATAATAATATAATTTTGTGCTTCTATCAGATTAAAACTGATCTGCTAGGATGATTTTTGATCTTTCTGTACTAGAGCATAATTAGAACATTTAGGAACTATCATTAAACTTATACATACGATCTCTGTTAGGAGTATCAAACAAAGTGTATCTCAGCCTTTACAAGCAAGCTGTTGTCCATATTTGAAAGCCTTACAGATGTATCCAAGCCATTATCTAACATAATTTTCTTCATAGGGGGATTTATGTTTCTGACAATGAATTTATGTCGATGACATTTTGTATTTGTTCATCATTTTGAAAGTTTGGATATAAAATTTTGAAAAATAAAGAAGCTTACAGGTTCCTAAAAGATACAGGGTGCTAAGTAAGGAATAGCTAATGCTATACTCATCAATTTAAGGCAAAATAAAGTCCAAAATCTATAAAATAAGAGAAAGTACTTTCTTTAAATTTATAATAATCGAAACATTTTAGTTAGGACCTGACATTAGATAAATGATTTTAGCACCGCTGTATTTAAGTATTGTTATGTATTTCACAAGAAGTTCTAACTTTTCTCTTTGGTTATGTTATTCTGTTAAATAAATAGAAGCATCACACAGGAAGTTTCTCCTGCAAGTTGAAGAAGCAGTGGAGGCTCAGGATAATCGAGGCAGAGACTATAATTGATGCTATCCATAAGGCAAGTCATCTTATGACCTTTAGCCGCCTTTTTAATGACTGCAGCCAAGTCTGTGATGTGCATTGGCTCAGATCAAATTTATGTTTCAGCTCACCTTTCCTGGAAGAGAACATGACTTGTCATTGTTTTTCTTTGCTCTTTGCAGGAAGCAAGAAAAAAGATGAGTGGCTTAAAATGTGTATTAAGGGAGTGTGTTTAGGTTAGGCAGCTATGTTGTCAAGAGAAGTATGATCTAACGATTGGCAATACTCACATTAATATGATCTAATTTTACTCGACTATAAATGTAAGGTTAGGAAATTGTCACACATACGACCATGTTTTTGTTTTATTTTTCGACAAAGCTAAGGCCACTAATGATTGATGCCCTTTTCTGTAATGTGACACTCAGCATACGTTGCTTGATTATGCTAGATGGAATTTTCTTCATATTATAAAGAAAAACATCTAGTCATCTTTTGAAAGACCAGGTACTATGATACAAACGACTGGGCCTAGCGCATATTGAGGATCCATCTTATGTTTCACACTTGTCAGCTCTTTTTCTGTTAACTATTCTTATATTTTACACTTATTACAGAAACCATCTATACTTTGAAACTAATTACATTGACCACTCCTATAGTTTGTATTTTTTGTAGAAATTTATAACACTTACCACTCCTATGTTTTTAAAAATTTATAGAGGGGTGGCTAGTGTAATTATTTTAGAATATGGGTAGTACTGTAATTCTCATGAAACATAGGAGGAGTTAGTATATTTATTTATTTTCATAATAGAAGCCCATGGTAGCAAACCCAAAATTAGTTATTATTCATCAAATTCCAAACATTGAAACCTCAAGGTGTCTATCGAACCGAGATGGGCCAGATTTGATCATATGTGACCAGTTCAGAGTTGGGCTTGACCAGAGCAGTAGACAGGAAATAGCTGGCCAGACTTGGACCGGTTTAGGACCAGGTATTGGTTGGCTCGAAGTAAACTAAATTAAAAAAATAAATTAATAGCCTTTAGTCTTAATAAAATCTCAGAACCCTTAAATATTTTAGCAACTTTTAAGATGGTTTTCGACATATCATAGCAAGGGCACACACATCTACCCTGCCACCCTATATTGCATAGACGCAGACTCTAATCCGGATACAAACACGATAAGGAATTCAGTCTACAACATTTTTAAAAATTTTGGGATACGGTCATATGAGTATGACATGGATACGATTATATATACACATAAAAACATATTTATAGACATATATTATAAATTATATCATAATAATATCTGTATTTAAGCATTTTTTTATGGTAACTAGGTTCCAGAAAGTATAGATTGTATATTATTAAGTGGAGCAAAAGACCAATATAACAAATCTTTCTCTGAAAAAATATTAAGTACTAAGCTTATACATCAAAAATTTATTGAAATCATGTCATTGGTGGCAAAGAAATATGAATTGAAGAAATTAGGAATAAGAGAAAATGTAAAATCAATATAGTTATGTCGAGCCTGGCCTAAAGTTGCATATAAATAGTATTAAACTAACTCAGTATCCTTGTACCATCCCATTAGGAAAGATTTTCAAACTAATTTAGATAGAAAAAGTTTCAAATTAGAATTGGTCAATTTCTCACCAATTTTATGTCCACTGGCATATGCTCTACTATAAAGGAGAAATGTTGAAAGCTCAACTATAAAAATTAATGCATACAACACGAAAGGAGTTTCTAATGTTATCTGAGGGTGAAGCAACACATTTTTCCACATCAACGACAAACATATTAGGCTGAAAGGAAATAATTATATTAGAGACTACAGCTTGAGAAAGTCAACAAACCATACTTTGCACAACTGACATCCTCCTAGCTTTTTATATTGTAGTCCTTCAGGAATATGCAAAGGTGATTGATTATTTTATCAGTTTCTATCTAATTATCAATGCCCTATATTATTTTGCTTCAGGGATGTGCAAAGATGATTAGATTGTCAGGCTCCACTAACATAATATTTGATTACCAACTTACATGATAGCAGCAACACTGCAAGCATAAGTTATTTCCATTGTCTAAATTTTCTAGGACCTATTGTAGTGTACAGACCACGCTGCGACATTAATACTTAATAGAAGAACTAACCTCGACCAATGTCTGCTCAAATGCAATAGCCAACATATTATCCTGACACATAATGGGAGGATTGATCAACAATATTGCTGGTTAAACCAAACCATAATTTGGTCGTCCGTCAGCATATACTACAAAATTCTACATCAAAACATTAAAAATACTGGAACCCATATCAAAAATTAAATACATATTTTTGTTCGTCATGAAATTACGAAAGAATGCTAAGTAATTAGTACTAATTACAGCCGCTAAGAAGAAATCCATTTTGCCATTTCAATAAGAAAAACCACAGAGATCAACATTTTATAGAGTTATGAACAAAACCAAGAATCCCATCTTGGGTGATGGAAAGAAGAAATGGCAGAAATGAAGAGAGAGACTTATACTGAGGATCTATAATAAAATTCACACATAAGAAAGCACTAGTAGAGAGGAATAACAGAGCAAAGGTGGTCCATTTGTACCTATAATAAGCTAATGGCTAAAGAAAGGAACTAAGAAAGAGCAGAGCAAAGGTGGTCTCTTTTTAAAATTCCATGGAATTTTTTCTTAGAAAAATAATTCCATGGAATTAATTTCTTGTCCACATACTTTCCACCTTGAAATCAAACACACCTCTGTGTTTTTACTGATATTTGGGGTTTTTTCACATGTTCTTACAAATTGATGGTACTGATTACTTGTATGCCATTGTAAATACAATTAGTTCTCTTATACGCGTTCCGTCTCAAGAAAAGTCAGCAAGAAGATGGAAGAGATGCAAGCAATGAAAGCTTAAGCAAAGAGAAAAGTGACGAGTGTATGTATATGGACGTCCCTCCCCAAGTAGAGTAGGCTCAACTACGACTCCAAGGAAGAGTGCTGAAAAGAGGAAAAATGACATGCTGAAAGTCATCCAAGATTGCACACCAGCAAAGAAGCCAAAACTAGGAAAAATTAATGTTGATCGGCATACCATGAAGAGTTGCCATATGTTATCGCACTCAATCTCAATTGTTCACAAGATCGAATGTTGGAAGATCATTTCAGATTGGCAAAGAGTCCAATGACATCTTCTAAGCCTTTTTCGAGAGATACTGTCAGCAAAGAATTGAAGAATTTTGATGACGCTTGAATGGTATCACCAGAGAGGGCGACACCTTTAACTTTACAGGAAAATGGGGTCTTCGGGCAGAGGATCCACCAAAGGTACAGCAGAAAGGAGAGGAGAGAGAATTTTGGAGAGGATTCGGGATTTTGGAGATAAGTGTGGATGAAAAATAGGCGATCGACTTGGTTAGGGTTTTTCTGAGGGGAGGAACAAGAAAAAAAAGGAAAGGGAGGTTTCAGAATCGTAGCTACTAGAGAGTTTTGGAATGTATTTGGGTTTCGGCCTGTATATATGCTAAAATTGGAACACATTTGAAAAGGTATAATAGTATACCCAAATAAATAAGTATTCTAAAAAATAAAATAAAAGATATTAGAAACGATTTTATGATCTGGAACACATTTTTTCAGTTCCTGAACCTAGGTACAAAAAATAAGTGTTCCGGATTAAAAAATATCTAGTGTTCCTAATTTACCATTTTGGTGTAGTGATCCCGAAAAGCTTGCTCCAACTTCTGGGCATTCTTATGCACCGGCTAGCGGCGACCAATACTGCCATTAGCGGTTTCAACTCGGGAAGGAGCTATCCCGTAGGGAAGATCCGCCTGAAATGTTAGATTGGCGACATAAAAATGGAGGTTACCTGCTATGTAATAGATACAGACACGTCCTACAACATCCTCCTGGGGCATCCATGGATACATGACTACATGATCGTGCCGTCTATACTTCACCAGTGCTTCAAGTATGTCAGTAAGCAAAGCTTCGTGAAGACTGAATTTGCCAACATTGACCCCATCAAAGGGGTTGAATCTTATTACTCTTCGGAGGCTTGTCTATATGACGAGTCTAAGAAACACATAACTGACAAACTGGAGGCCATCATAGGGCTAGAGGAACCCTTGAGAATTCATCTCCAGGTCCGTAAACCGGGCAAAGCTGCACCCCTTGTCGCAGCTGTGCACAAAGAGGTGCCCGGTTCTCCTGTCTCACCTCCACAGTTGGAACCGATGGTCATCTGGCTTCCAAGATTCAACCAGGAGCCAAAATCCGTCGTAGGGCCGATGATAATCCGACTGCCAAAATCTAATCAAAGGCAACAGGAAGATGCATGGCCCTCTATGACACCGATGGTGATCTGATTGCCAAAATCTACTCAAAGGCAACTGGAAGACACAAAGTCCCTTTCCGAGCCAATTGTCATACGTCTTCCCAAGACGAGCTGGCAATCGAGTGCCGATTCGATATCCTCAGGCAAGCCGATACCGCAAGCTGAACCCTTGGTGATCAAGTTGGCCAAAACAATATCCCGACCTTCGATCACGCAGGGGGTAGCCGAAGAGGATGTAGAACTCGCCAAGTACCTGGTTGTACAGGTGGATAGCCCCTCTCCTGATGATGTAATCCCTGTTGACAAAATTCCTTATTTCATTAATAAGAGACTGCCATTAAACTATCCTGAGTGTAATATACTCAATCTAAGGTGTATTGTGGGACTCGGTCGGGACATTAACCTGTACACACAGGTGACAACTGTCCATACCCTGAACCGACTTGCTCCTATTAAAGATGCCTACTTCCTAGTCCCAGGCAGAAGAGAAGGGGATCACACGATCATCTTTGGACGAAAGGAAGGTCCTCAACCCTTCATGCCTCGAGAGTTTGATCTCGAACCCGATACTACAAGGCTACTGCTCTACCTGTATAGTCCTTAGGCCAAGTACTTCATACAAAAGCAGCGGTATGACATGAAGGCTACCCCAGGTCTGAATTACGGCAGCGGTCGTCGATTGCCTCTGCAGCTCTCAACTCCGTCTGGGAAATATCGGGATTATTACGACAAATCCAGACACGGCCTCGGGTATGTTACACCAGCAACAACGCCTGAGAGTTCTGATGAAGAATGCGAGTGGCACTCTCATTTATCCGAGTCACCTAGTTACGATTTCGATGGCAGCATTGGAGATATATTCAGACAGACATTATCTGTCAATATGACATCCGCTGATGTCGAAGAGGAAGAAGAAGATCTACTCGAACCACTTGAGTTGGAGCCGTGGATCCAGCAACTAGATGCACAATGGAAGAAATGCTTTGAACTTCGTGATCCTTCCACTGAGGATGAGGTCATGCAAGTTAACCTCGGTGATGATTTCTCTCCAAAGCCAATCTTCGTCAGTAAAAGCCTGATAGACGGCGAGCGGGAGTCATTATTGCAACTCGTCAGAGAATACATTGACATCTTTGCCTGGAGCTATAAAGACATGCCAAGGTTAAATCCCGAGATCGTACTTCATAAGCTCAATATTTACCCAAATGCAAAACCAGTTAACAACAGCAGCGGCAATTTCGTCCAGACATCATGAACTCCATTAAAATGGAAGTAAACAAGCTTATAGCTAGCAGTTTAATTCGTGAAGAGCAGCACCCAGACTGGACAGCCAACGTAGTACCAGTAATCAAGAAGAACGGAAAGATTCGGATTTGCATCGATTTTTGCAATCTGAATGCGGCATGCCCTAAGGATGAATTCCCTATTCCGATCACCGACATAATGATCGATAATACGTGTGGCTTCGAGCGCATATCCTTTATGGATGGCTTTTCAGGATACAATTAAATTAAAATGTCTACACATGACAAGAAGCATACGTCATTCCGAACATCGATCGTCGTGTACTGTTATACGGTCATGCCCTTCGGCCTGAAGAATGTTGGTGCCATATATCAACGTGCTATGAGTGTCATCTTCAGAGATCATTTGTGCAAGACGGTGGAGTGTTACATTGATGACATTGCCGTCAAAAGCCGCTCCAAAAATGATCACTTACATGATTTGAGAACAGTGTTCGATCTCATGCGAGCGCATAACCTGTAGCTGAATCCCACCAAGTCTTTCCTGGGTGTGTCCAGCGGGAAGTTCATAGGCTTTGTCGTTACTTCCTGAAGCATTCACATAGATCATGATAAAACAAAAGTAATCCTGGAGATGAGTCCACCGAGGAACCTCCGTAAACTCTGCGACCTTCAGAGAAGACTAGCCTATATCAGGAGATTTATATCTAACCTCTCAAAGGATGTCAACCCTTCACTCAACTCATGAGAAAAGGTGTCTCTTTCGTATGGAACAAGGAATATCAGCATTCCTTTGATAACATTAAGGAGTACCTGACGAATCTGCCAGTTCTGGTAGCCCCGGTCGCCGGAAAGCCCTTCCTGCTCTATGTACGGTCGATGGAACACTCCTTCGGTGCATTGCTAGCACAGAATAATGATGCGAGACATGAACAAGCTATTTACTATCTCAGCCGGATGATGGTAGGACCGGAACATAGGTACACCACCGTGGAGAAGGAGTGCCTTGCCCAAGTGTTCGCCATTCAGAAAATACGACACTATGTGACAGGGCAGACCATCCATGTTATTTCATGAGTTAATTCTCTCAGGGTTCTCATGACCAAACCAGGCACACTCAGTTCTCGGCTAGCCACTTGGGCGATACTGTTATCCCCCTACGACATGGTTTTTGTTTCATAAAAGGCTATCAAAGGTCAAGCCCTGGCCGACTTCTTAGCAGCCCATCCAGGCTCAGAAACAGCCAGAATTTATAAAAAAAATCCCCGATGAAGTCGTCGCCTCAAAAATGACTTCACATGATGCTATTTGGTGAATATTCTTTGACAGTGCTTCAAGAACGGGGCCACAAGGTGATATCATCACTGGAGTCGGGGTGGTATTAATTTCTCCTTCTGGACTAGTAGTCAATCGGGCGTATTCTCTTATAGAACCCCGTTCAAATAACGTAGTCGAATATAACGCTCTAGTCATCGGAATCCAACTCGCATAAGAAGTGAGGATCAAGGACCTGGAAGCATATGGTGACTCACAGTTGGTTGTTAACCAGATCCGAGGTTCATACGAGGTTCGCAATGAGGACATGATTCCCTACTATCAGACAGCAATTGCCATCATTGTAACCTTAGATGGGTTCTTTATAGAGCATGTTCATCGGCTCCAAAATATCGAAGCTGATGCCCTAGTAGGCCTCACCGCTTCTTTGGCACTTCCAAATGATACTCATCATCTAGTCGACGTAATAGGCCATGAGCTGGTCTGTCCCAAGAACAACGTCCAACTAGGTACGAGTTACTCCACCCAGATAACCAACGACATACAAGACTGGAGACGCCCGCTCATGGACTTTGCAGTCTACGAAATTCTGCCAAAAAATATAAAAGAAGCAACTTCAATCAGAAGGCGCTCTCTCAGATTCTTCTATGATACGGAGACAAAAATGTTATATCGATGATCCTATGATGGGCTACTATTAAGATGCCTGTCAAATGTAGAAGCCAAAGAAGCCTTACGCGAGGCTCATGAAGGCACTTGTGGGGCTTACCAACCTGGCCCAAAATTGCAAGATCGTCTCCGCCGGATGTGTTATTACTGGCCCACAATGGTAGCAGATACAGTTGATTATGCAAAGAAGTATAAGGTTTGCCAGATCCACATAGATTTTATATATCTGACATTCGAATTCTTGCACCCAAAAGTGGCGTCTTAGCCATTTGAAGCATGGGAAATGGACATCATTGGGCCAATCATCCCACCGTCGTCTATGGGGCATCGTTTTATACTTTCTATCACCGAATACTTCTCCAAATGGGCGGAAGCTATTCTGCTTGCAGATGTAAAGACATCAAATGTGATTAGCTTCATAAAACATCACGTCGTCGACCGTTTTGGACAGTCCCGGAGGATTATTCACGACAATGGTCCGCAGTTCGGAAGCCACGCTTTCTATCAATTTTTTGACAAGAATCGGATTCAGAACATGGCCTCGACAGCATATAACTCATCGGCTAATGGTCTGGCTGAAGCTTTCAACAAAACCATAATCAAGCTCCTCAAAAGGTTTGTCTTCAAACAAACACGACTAGAATGAAAAGCATGGCGAGTGCTTATGGGCGTATTATACTACGATTCGGACGACTACAGGAAATACACCGTTCTTCTAAGTTTACGGGAGCGAGACAGTTCTCCCATTGGAGACTCAGATCCCCTCGCTTCGCGTGGCCCTTACATACCAATTGACGTCGGATGACAACTACCGTCGACGGCTACAATAGTTGGATGCGTTAGGCGAGAAGCGTTTACAAGCTCAACAAATCATAGAGCTCTAACAAGCGCACATCTCTCGGGCTTTCAACAAGAAAGTCAAACAAAGAATATTCTAAGTCGGCGATCTCGTCTTGGCCATTCGCCGACCAATGATCATGACTCGCAAGACCCCCGGCAAATTCTAGCCTAAATGGGAGGGTCCGTTCATCATCGAGACTGTATTCTCCAACGGAGCGTACCCTCTCATAAAATAGAATGTAGACTTGCTCATGATGCCCATCAACGGCAAGTTCCTCAAGAAATATTATGCCTAAACGACATCTTCCAAACTACCAATCAGATTGTGAGTTATGTACTCTTTGGTATCGCTGAACTTACATTCTGACCCCAAATTGCCCAGATTGTTGAGTTATGTACCCTCATGTACTACTGAACTTACTATCTGTCCGCTCCGAGTGGATTCGTATCCCATCTTCTGGTCATACCTCTGAACTTTCACACTAAATGCTTTTTTCCACCAGAGTTTGCCTCAAAATCTATTACTCGCACCACTAGTGCACAAAAAGGGTAATAGGTCTACAAAATTTTCTAACGGGAAAAATAACCATGTCCATATTACCTTTGAGTTGTTTTTCCGTCCATCACAAACAAATCACCCAATACATAGAACTTCCACGTTGATAGTACCTCTGAGTTGTTCTGTGTGTCCCCATTAGGCCCACTCCTACCACGTCCTCATTACCTCTGAGTAGGGAGGCTCTACTTTAGACCAATATTTATCACGTCCTCATTACCTCTGAGTAAATATGTTGGTTTTCTCTCCACTTATTATCAGTACTCATATCGCTAGTACACAAAAAGGGTAATAAGTCCATAAAAGTTATCATAATCTATTACTCGTACCATCGGTGTACCAAAGAGTAGTAGGTCCACAAAATATCATTCAAATCTATTTGCTCGTATTTCCAGATGCACAAAAGGGCAATAGGTCCACAAAAATCCCCTAGTGGGATATCCTTTATCAAACACAAATGCTGTATTAGGCCCTCTATTATAAGCACCACAAAATACTACAAATAAAGAATGGAGTGAACGTATTCTGTTTATTCAAAATCAGTTACATTCATAGGACTACACCTTCAGTAATGGATTACACTGGTATCCAAAAGAAGCAAAACATGAACTACAACTAAAGACAGATAGAAACACAAAGACAAATACGAACGCTTATTTGTCATATTCCTGGAAACAACAATTACATGGCATCCCATGGATTCCTATAGTCAAGGATCGTAGTTGCGTTGAGGCATATACCATTCTCTCATCCATTTCGCATACGAAAGATCTATTTGATTAAGGTCTTCGGCGGGAGCAGGAGGGTCAGAACTTCCAGTGTTGCTACCCTCAAACTTGGGTTCCTCCTTCACAGCAGCCTCAATCTTAGGAGTAATTTCCTCTCCGGTGGACGCCGGCTCTTCTTTTACCTAAACTTTTAGTATCACCTCCTCTTTAACAAACGGTGACTCTAGTTTGATGAAGGGGGCAGCATCTCCTCCTTCCCAATGGTCTCAGCCTTCGGTACGGATGCTACAAAAATCAAAAAAAAGATAGTCATATAAAAACAAACGACCCTTTTTTTTAGCTATGTGGCCTAACAGAACTCATGCGGCTCAGTCATGAGACACTTAGGCGGCTCTGTCATGGAGTGCTCATGCGGCTCAGTCATGAGTCACTTATGCAGTTTATGCAACTCATGTGGCTCAGTCATGAGGCACTTATATGGCACAGTCATAAAGTACTCATGCGGCTCAGTCATAAGACATCTATACGGTTCATGCCGACCCATCATGAAGTGCTCATGCGGCTTAGTCATGAGGCACTTATGCGGCTTAGTCATGAAGTGTTCATGCGGATCAGTTTTGGGACACTTATGTGGTTCAAGTTCGATTGAGCAACGCTTATACGGCTCAGCCCATGCGGCCCTATCATACATAACACATGCGGTCCAAATGAGACAGGACATGCATCGACCAGGCTTAAAGCACAGAGGCAATATATGGCAGGCCCGGGCATAAAATATGTGATATGGCCATTCAAAATTTTAGTCATCGTCTTCCCACCGTCCTTACTCTTGATAGGTGGTTGTACGTCGGGATGGATGGAAGGAGAGTCTGCCACTCTCGACGGAGAGGCAGTCCCTTCCCTTTGGCCGCTGCACCAGTCGACTTCGAAGCTTTTTGAGCCATAGTAGAAAGTATGATGAAGTCAAAGAAGAAGAAGGTGAACGAGAAAAATATCATTCCGAGTGACCCCTATTTATAGAGTTTCTGAAAAGTGCCCCTTCGATTCTCGAGATCATTAAAGATATTGACAACGTTTTGGGACTTTATCCCTAATAACCGTCGACTTTATCTTGAAGAGTGCCTCTTCAATTCTCGAGACCAGTAAAGATAATGACGACGTTTGGGGACTTTATCCCTAGTGACCGTCGGCTTTATCTCGAAAAGAGATCCACAACCGAATCAAGAAAATTAAATACATCAGTGACAGCTGGATGGGGTCTCTCTGCGGCACAAAATCTTCCTGCAGCTAAAAGTCGCTCCTGACTTGAAGATGCCCTGCGGCTCAAGATCCCTCTACGGCTCGAAGTCTCTCTGCGGCTCAAGATTTGCCTGCAACTTGAAGACTCCCTACGGCTTGACGTATCTCTATGCTTCTTATTCAAAGTATTCCAAATTTGTAATTTAAAAACTTTGAAGGGGTCTTGTAGAAACATAGAAAATATGAGATTGATGTGGATCATAATTTGCCGCATATGTACTTTAGGCCAAACAGGTCAGCATAAAAGAGAGTCGCATGACAGATTCAACACCCTATGCAGCCCTTCGACAACCAGACTGATTCAAGCCGCAGAAGAATGATATACGGCCAAGTTGATCAGTTCGTTTGATAATGCTGACAAGTTCTGTCAAAACTGACAAAAATGACAGCTTTGACACTCTGACAAAAAGATTAGATATGAGACGTGAGCAGACATGCGGCCAGAAGGAGTGTTACCTAAGCCGCATGAACCTTATGCAGCTCAAATATATGCGGCTCCAAAGTTTTCGAACTTCATGCGGCCAGGGTGACTATAACCCAAGCCGCATGAGCTTTATGCGACCCAAAATACAGAATCTATGCAGCTTAAAAGTCCTTAAGCTATATACGGGCTAAGGAATATAGCGATTTAAGCCGCATGAGTCTCATGCGGCCCAACATGGTCAAAAACTGAGAGACTCATGCAGCTCAAAATGATTTCTATCCTACGATAGGACACGTGGCAGGCTGACCAAGTCTTAACAACCCAGATTTGCTGCAACAAAATCCTAAGAAATCAACAGCTGGCGGCCAAAGAGTGGATCTTCATGTACTAATTAGCCACGTGGCCACAGGCCATCTATGCGGTTGAAAATACATACCAATATAAATAGCAGGGTGCCAAACCCCTGCAAAAGGCTGGCAACCTTCAAGAGGCAATTTCTTCAAGAGCTAAAGACTGCGTTGGATAGTCCAAGGAGTAAGGCAGAGTTGATACACTTTCCCGAGCCTCCACCGTCACCCCCAGAATCAAAAACTAAACAATTGTACTTAGATTGTTTCCTAGAATTTCTTTCTAGGCATTTTCTTGTACAAGCGAGTTTGCAATCAATTTCAGTATATTTGTAATACCTGTTTTTGATATTTAATGGCAAACAATATGTATGACACATACATATATAATATACTTTATATATATGTATATATATATATATAAATATATATTTTTTATATGTATATATATATATATATATTTTTATATATATATATATATATATATATATATATATATATATATATATATATATATATATATATATATATATATTTTTATATATATATATATATATATATATAAATATATATATATATATATATATATATATATATATATATATATATATATATATATATATATATATATATATACATGTGTATGTGTCATACATATAAAGTATATTATATATATATATGATTATTATTATTTTTAATGTCCATTTTTTGGGCCCCCAGCCCCGGACCATGGCCGCCCTGCGACCACCCAGCTGTCAATGCCAGAGAGGGGGCTCGAACATGGGACCTCCGCCAAGTGAGCCTCGATTCCTAACTGTAGAAGCATGGTATTTCAGAACCAGAAAGTCTATGCGCCAGACTACATGCGCCAAAGCTTGGTCAAAGTACTTCACAGCAGAAAGCAACAAATATAGACATTGAAAGACGACTTTTTATTTAACATATAAAAGTCTATTACATGTCTAAGAAAGACTGTACAAAGGAAAATTTCTACAAAGAAAAGATCCTAAGTCTACAACCAGCAATCAACATGCGCCTTCAGCCAGGCACATCCCAACATGCGCCCTCAGCCAGGCGCATCCCACCATGCGCCCTCAGCAAGGCACATCCTTTTCAGCAGCTCAATTATGTGCATCCTCAGTCATGTGCATCCCTTTGGCAGCTCAGTTATGTACATCCTCAGTTATGTGCATCCCTTCAGTAGCCCAGTTACGTGCCATCCTTCAAGCCAGGCTCACCTGACCGAGCAGGACGAGGGTGGCAATTAACCCCCCATCCAGAGAAAGAGCCTCAAAACCCGAAGGAAGAGAAGAGCACCGCAATCGGCCTGCGGCTAAAGGAGCAGCTTCCTACCAGAATGGGCAACACCCACGTAGAGAAGGAGCTCGCCAAAGCTCGAGGAAGACGGTTAGGGCACCGCAATTCCGATCTACGGCTCTTCCTGCACAACGAAGACGAGGCCCGAGCATCCCTATCTTTGGATGCAACAGGCACCTTCCGCCTGCCTCGGAAGCCCTCGACTCTGACTTTTGGATGTAACAGTCACCTTCAAGTGCATCAACAAAGACACTGCGTCACATCTTCACTCTCGGGAGCATCTCGTCAACAGAATACATTCGAGTACACAAGTTCATGTCGGAAAGACGTGAGAGAACGAGAAGCAAACCTTCTCTCCATGCCACTATTTAAAGGCTGGGCAAATCAAACCCACGCGCCAAGTGGATGGCTCTCCGAATTTCGTGTAATAAATTTGTATTAAATGGATGAACTGGACGCTTCGAATTCAGCCAAGTCAAAACGGCTGTTTAAAGCACTCGAAGAACGTGACAGTTGTACCATCAAAGACGTCTCACGAAGCGGATGCGCCGGCCAGACCGCGTATCACACAGACGCGCCCTTCAACATCAAGCACATCATACAAACGCGCCCTTCAGTACCAAGCGCATCACAGGGGATGCGCCCCCATGCATCCCCATACGCCTAGTGGAACGCCAACCGACGCGTCCACTCAGCTGTCCATCGAATGTCACAAACATTAAATGCTGAACTGACAGAGTTGGCAGTACTCCTCCCAAAGTCTGAACAGTCGGCAGCTTTTTCAGAAGACGAAGTATCGCCAATGTCAGCATCATCATTACTTCCCTCCGACGGCTACTGCCACGTGGCCACCCAACCATCTCGCATGCGCCTCCGCGGCCATGTGTCCAAATCTGCATACACCTCAAAAGCTGTGCGTCTCAGACTTTTCACTGATCCCTAAAGACAGAAGGAAAGTCACTGTTACAACTCTGCATGCGCCTCAAAAGCCATGTGCCCCAGACTTCTCTCTGATCCTAAAAGACAGGAGTAAAGTCACTACTGAAGCTCTGCATGCGCCTCAAAAGCCATGCGCCCAGAATAGTTTATGACTCCTAAAGGTTACGAGCCAAAGTCTCCTTATGTGCCCAATCTCAGGCGTATCCTACCAGATCATTCCCCACCAAATTCGAGATCTCCGAGCCATGGGTCGATGACACGTGTACTTTGACTCAACTCATCCAAGATCTCAGCAACAGAAAGATCTTCTTCTCTGCTACGTGCCGGTTCACAACAGCAAGATGAAGAAGTCAACCCCCTCGATCAGGGCGCATTGTTTATACACCTCCATCAGCAATCAATACGTGGCGTCCCCGCATACAGGCGCATCCTACATGTACGTATGAGCAGCCAGCCTGCAAAACTATAAATAGAGGGACCATTTCCTTCTTCCATACATAGACGGACCGACCTACATGCACACATATCAACCTCCACAACGAACAGACAGAGACTTCGCACCACCGGAGAGGCAGATACAGACACTCAACGTCTTCCTCCTCTCAGCAAGCTCCAGCATCCAGAACAATCCAGACCTTCAGAGAACCGATAACCGTCGTCAGATCGTCAATGGAGTCAACACATTACCACTCACTCCATCGGCATAAGGGACCCAGATTAAACAAAAGTGTACTCCTAGGACTACGTCTAAGTCCAATATTGTAATACTGTTCTGTTTGTAATGAAATTTAAAATCAAAGAATTTTAGTGGCAAACAAACCGGCGACCCTGCTGGGGACCTCTTTCTTCTCCAACGAGAAAGCTGTGTCATAATCCGATGACGTGAAGGTGGGCTCCTCTCATAAGACGCTGGTCGTACGCCTCAATCAACAAACGTATGAGGAGTTTATATCTGAAGGCAGTACGAGTCCTTCGAAGCGGTTGTCGAAGCTGAAGAAAACCCGCCGAGTCTGGGTGCACAAGGTCGACGCCTCGGGCACCACCACCGAAGGGGATGCGCCAATCCAGCCTTCTCTTCCTGCTGACGTCCTCAGCAACCAAGATGCGCCCGCTGGTGCAACGCAACTCTCGTGGAAACGTACGGCTAACCACGTTCCCCAGCCATCTCCCTCTCAGGCGAGGAAGATACGTCGACGGAGCAGGGGTGCAGCTAATGCCCCGTGCATCACCTCTGATGCGCTACAAAAGGTCTCTGTCTTTGACAGACTCACTCGCTGTAGTGGCAAGGAGAATTTGGATTCTGAATACTACGCGCCCCAGCGGCCTGGTATGAAGAAGTCCAAGGCAGCACGGGCCATGCATCCCAAACGTGCTATGCCAGCAACAAGCCAGAAGCATGCGCTAACAATCATGCGCGCTGCTGATGGTAAGTTGTACAAGGTCGACTCGAGTGTTGCGGCGCCAAAAACGAGCCGACCTTCAAAGTCCTTGTCTCACTTGGGCGCATCTACTGCGTACACAACCAAGTCGAGCAAGGCAAATCTAGTGGTCTTGAACTCCCGTGCCTCCTCCGGTTGTACGTTTGAGGTCCATTCAAGTCACTCCAAATGTTGTGGTTTCCCCACTTCTGATCGGGATGCCTGTTTGGTATTAGATCAGGGGGCGCAGCACTCACTTGACCACCCCGGCGCTTGGCCTTGCCATGCGCCTGAAGGGGGTGCAAAGGTGGCACTCTCCTCCAATGATCTGCGTAACGTGATTACTCACAAGCGTCGATCAGAAGAGTTGACTGACAAGCACGATGCGCCTCTCACGGAGCATACTTGTGCTGTGGTCACCATCAACTGCTGTTGCAAAGCGACAGTCCCACCAAGGCAGTCGGTGTTCCAGCGGCTGCAATCATCCACACCTCTCCGACGCCGCCTCGAGAAGAAGGTGTCAACAGAAGAGGAAACAATAGTTGCTTCATGCAACGTGATCTCCAACTCCTCGTCAGTCCGAAAGGCGACTGACAGTTTCTCTTCATCGTCCAAAAGCCAGCCGAGGAAAACCAAGACAGCTGTCTCATCCTCCGGAGTGTTCGAAGTCACTCGAGCGAGGAAGAAGTTCTTGGAGGAAGCTGGGGGTAGTCAGACCCTTGTCGTGCCACCTTCCGAAGATGAGTACGTCCAAAGCACACCTGGGGCAGATCCTCGAGGCGAAGTCAGCCTCCCAAAAGTCCCTGAAGACGAGGATATCTCGCAGAACATAGCTGGGGGTAGTCTAGCATCTGCGGACCCGAGTTCCAGAGACGAAGAGGCCCTTCAAGACGGAGCTGAGGGTAATCAGGCCCTTACAGATGCGCCCGTGGTGAATGTTCTCCCGAACATAACCGGGGGTAGCCAAGACGAAGCTCCAGGAGAGGCGACTCCCCTACAAGAGAGCGAGACCGAGAGTGAGGCCTCAACCCATTCATCAACTCCCGGCCGCGTCATGACAGTAAACGTGACTGGGGCTGATGTCGAGTCTGATGCACCGCCAACAGACCTCGTCCAGCACATAGATACCTTGGAGGGAGGACTCAAAACCCTCTCTGCCTCCATGCAAACACTGACTCAAGCAGTGTTTGAGATACGGTCAGCTTTGACCAGGACACCTTCTACCGGTCCCGATCCAGGGGCCAATGGAGAGTCGAGTGTACCCCTTCAACGGGTATCCTCGGACGCAGATTACCGAGAAGCACCCCGGACGTAAGAGCCCTCAAATGCTCAACCTCCGGTGGTACCACCTTCCTCGACTCCCAGCTCCACGGATGACGTGGTCGAGATGATCAGGGACCTGCACGAGCGCTTTGAGTCCAAGACGAGACAAGAGGAGCGCCAGAAAATGGGCATCCCCCAGCCTTATCCCCTCGAGTGGAACAAGGTGGTTTATCCTTCAAAGTATAAACCACAAATACTGACGCCATACGACAGGAAGGACTCTCCGCGTCGCTACCTGACGTATTTCCAGTCTCAGACGGGACATCTTCCGAAGGAGGACGCCCTACTTACCAGTATATTTGTTGGGGTACTGAAAGGAGTGGCGTACGACTGGTACTGCAGCCTCTCCGATAATTCAATATCTTCCTTCGACGACCTGACGTACCTCTTTCTTGACTGTTTCTACGATGGCAGGAAGTACATGACAATGGCGTCCCTTATAGAAATACGCCAGAAGGAGAAGGAAACAGTTCGAGTGTTCATCGAACGCTTCCGACAGGCCTGCTTCAGACTACCCCCGGGCATGCCAGAACATGCGCTTCTCTCCTCCCGCAGCATGAACATGCTGCCTGCAGTCAAGCTCTGGCACAACTCTACTCCTCCCCCCGATTGGAGCTCCTTAATCATCGAAGCAGAAGCCGCGGAGAAGAAGGCAGCCAACGCTCGTCTTCTGGGAGTCAGTTTCCCTGCCTTCGAGGATAAGGGGAAACGGCCTGCAACCAACAACCCCGGACGAGAAGCAAAGGGGAAACAGGCATTGACTATCAATGCCTCAAAAGGTGCATCAGGACCTTCTCAGAAGCCTCCACTTGCACCAAGGCCGAAGGAGGTTTATTCGTTCTACGACGAAGACACCCTACAGCTCTTTGAGATACTGAAGCAGGGTGACAAGATCAAGCTTCTGGACCCCAAGCATCCCGATGAGGTTGGGAAAGTGGACAACCCGAGGTACTGTCACTACCATCGGTTTGTCGGACACCCAACCAAGGACTGCTATGTCCTCAAGAATTATATCCAGCGCATGATCAATGCGGATGTAATCTCCGTCGACTACGAAGAGAAGACGGTATCGGCCAACGTGGTGTCACTCCAGTTTGGCACCCTGCCGCCGACTACAACACAGGATAGCGTCGTCCCCATCCCTAAGACGACAATGGAGGTGGTTAACTTACCACCAACCCGTGACAACGTGAGTGGACTCATCCCACTCACCATATATCGGAGAGAGATCCTGTGGGTTCACCCCGATCTCGTCTCCAAGGTGACTCAACCGGAGGTACGCCCTACCTCCAAGTCCAAAGGCAGGAAGATCAAGTCTTGTCGCATGGTCTCTTCTTCAGCGGTAGAGGCACTTCCTGTGCAGACGCATTTACAACAGAACGCCCAACACGACGAAGCTGCCGTCGAGCTGGTGCCTCCTGGCACCGTCCCTGCTGTCCAGGATGAGGGCCCGTCTAAGCCCTCAGCAGCCAATAAGCAGAAGTAGATAGAGGCCCGCTTCGATAGGCCTATACGAAAAGAGAATGCTTCGGGGCTAGCCAAGCCCCACAACTTTGATATACTGGCGCAACTGGCCAATACTCCTGTCCGCCTATCTCTGTTCGAGCTCCTCCGTCTATCCAAAGACTCCCGAGAAGCTCTTTGAGAAGCTCTGAAGGATGCTGAATCCTTTCTCAGTCAGGTCAAGCAGCCGGAAGATCTTTCGACTGTGTGCAAGCACTGTCACTGTACGGAGGAGGTTATTCCCAATATAACCTTCACCCAATAGGACATGTTGCTCAAACACAATCGACACAACAGGCCGCTGTATTATATAGGGTACATCGGTTCAGCCAAAGTGAAGCGGATTCAGATCGATCCGGGGTCCACCCTCAGCATCATCCTGAAGACGCTGCTCTCAATACTAGGGATCCCAATGTACCGACTGGCACCCTCCAACACGATAATCAGTGGTTTCAACGCCAACAAAAGCGAACCATTGGGCAAAATATGACTAAAGTGCCACATCGGTAACCTCAGAACCGAGGTCACTTGTTACGTCGTGGACGCTGAAGTCAACTACAACATTCTGTTGGATCGCCTATGGCTGCACGAGTACATGGTGGTGCCATCTAGGCTCCATCAATGTATGAAGTACGTGTCCACCAACAACGTCATCCGTACGGAGTTCGCGGACATCGACCCTTTCAAAGGGATTGAAGCCTACTTCATCGATGCCGACTTATACAAGTCACCTGACGAGGAGGATGCCAATGATGCTGACGATGAAGCAGAAACGGCAGCAAAGCCGGACATGGAGCTTGAGGTCACTCCCGATGCTCCTTTGAAGATCTGACTCAAAGGCAAACCGCCTCAGAAGTTGCCCCCCCATGAGCATTAAGCTACCCGGAAAGGCACCAGCTGCTCCTGAAGCTCCCCTGAAGATACGGCTCAAGGGAAAGCCGCCTCAAACATCGGCTCCCCTTGTGGCAAAACTACAGGGGAAGGCGCTAATCACCGAAGGCATAGCGGAGGCACCTCTGAAGGTGCGTCTTAAGGGCAAGCCGCCGCCATCCCACCCGCCAGAGAAGGCCCATGTAGTCCTCTCGGACTCCTAGATCAGCGCTGTGGTGGACCCTCCCGATCCTACTCCAGTGCTTACAGATGAAGAGCTGGGGGAATATATCTCGGCCAATGTAGATGCCCCATCTCTCGACAATGTAATCCCACGGGATAAAATCTCGCATTTCATCAATAATAGAGTGTCTTTTAATTATTCTAGTCTTCCACATTGGAATGCCATGTATACGTTAGATAACGCTCTACGGTCGTTGCAAACACAAATAACGACCGTCCATCATGTAAATCTAGTAGTCCCATCCCAAGGGGTCTGTTACATAGTCCTACCACGGAGTAGAGATAAAAAATCTAGCATCTTCGGCAAGGTTGAGCGTCATCAAGACCTCCCGCCACTCGAGCCAGAACTAGATACCGGCAGAATGCAACTCTATCGGTACACGGACAAGGCAAAGTACCTCATCCAAAAGATGGGTCACGACCTCAAGAGCGACAAAGGCCTGAACTACGGCAAGGGTCGACGTCTCCCTCTCCGGCTTCCAACAACTAAAGGAAAGCCACAGGACTACTACAACAAAACTCGACCGGGGGTTGGCTATGTCACACCACCATCAACTCCAGAGAGTTCAGACGCAGAGGAAGTTGAACATTCTCACTCGTCTGAAGCATCAACGTGGGATTCTGATACCAGTATCGGATCTGTCTTCAAGAAAGTGCTGTCAGCCAACATGACATCTGCACAATCTCAAGAAGAAGAAGGCGAAGACCAAGCGCCGGAATTCTTCGAAGAAGAACCCTGGGCTCAATGCCTGGGACAACAATGGGAGTCTCATTTTGAATTACGTGAACCTCCCACCGAAGACGAATTCGAGCAGATCGACCTTGGGGATGGATCTTCTTCCAAATCCATCTTCGTCAGCAAAAGCCTAAAAGGAGAAGACCGAGAATATTTAATCCAGCTGGCTAAAGAGTATATCGACGTCTTTGCCTGGAGCTACGAAGATATGCCGGGACTTGATCCCCAAATCGCGATACATAGGCTGAATATCTTACCTGATGTCAAGCCTATCAAACAACAACAACGACGCTTTCGTCCGGACATCATGAACGCCATCGATCAGGAGGTGGACAAACTCTTGACCAGCGGCTTCATCCGTGAAGAGCAACACCCAGATTGGGTAGGCAACGTCGTCCCCGTCACCAAAAAGAATGGGAAAATACGAGTCTATATCGACTTCAGAGACCTCAACTCTGCTTGCCCGAAGGACGAATTCCCGCTTCCAATTACCGACGTGATGATCGACAATACATGTGGCTTCGAGCACATGTCTTTCATGGACGGGTATTCGGGCTACAACCAGATCAAGATGTTCCCCGATGACGCAAAATATACGTCATTCAGGACTCCAAAGGGCGTTTTAAGTTACACAGTGATGCCCTTCGGCTTGAAGAACGCTGGTGTGACATATAAACGTGCTATGAGCACCATTTTCCGTCAACACCTTCGCAAGACAGTCGAATGCTATGTTGACGACATCGCAGTCAAGAGCCGTCTCAAAGGAGATCACCTGCAAGACCTCAAGACAGTCTTCGACCTCATGCGGGTGCATCAACTCAAGATGAACCCCTCTAAATCCTTCCTTGGGGTTTCGAGCGGAAAGTTCTTGGGCTTCATCATCACGGCGAAAAGCATTCATGTCGATCCCGAGAAGACCAAAGCCATTCTTGATATGGACCCTCCGAAGAATCTTCGAGAACTTCGAGGCCTACAGGGACGTCTGGCATACATCCGGAGGTTCATAGCAAACCTTTCCGGCAAATTTCAATCCTTCACCCAGCTCATGAAGAAGGGAGTCTCTTACGTCTGGACAGAGGAATGCCAAAAGGCTTTCGATGACATCAAAGCCTACCTGACGAGCCCTCCAGTCCCGGTGGCACCCGTCGTCGGTAAACTATTCCTACTCTACGTCCGTGCCATGGATCATTCCCTCGGCGCCCTGCTAGCTCAGAACAGTGACACAGGCAATGAGCAAGCAATCTACTACCTCAGCCGAACTCTAATCGGGGCCGAACACCGGTACAACCCCGTTGAAAAGGAGTGCTTGGCTTTGGTATTTGCCATCCAAAAGACCCGACATTATGTCTCGGGGCAAACAATTCAAGTCGTTTCCCGAGTCAATCCGCTGAGAGTCCGCATGACGAAGCCAGGATCATTGAACTCCAGGCTAGCCATATGGGCGATCTTGCTAACACCATACAACATGGTGTTCGTTCCACAGAAAGCTGTTAAGGGTCAAGCTCTGGCCGACTTTTTAGCTGCACACCCCATCCCAGAGTCCTCAAGACTCTATGAAGACATCCCGGATGAGGTCCAAGAATCAAACATCACCGAGGAAGACTCCGTTTGGCAGATGTTTTTTGATGGCGCTTCAAGAACAGGCCCCAAAGGCCAAATCATCGCAGGAGTGGGGGTGGTATTAGTCTCCTCCGATCAACTGGTCATCCAGCGTGCTTACTCCCTTTCGAAGTCGTGCTCCAACAACGTTGCTAAGTACAACGCGCTCATTATGGGATTCCAGCTAGCACAACAGCTGGGGGGTGAATCATCTGGAAGCCTACGGCGACTCAAAGCTCATCGTAAATCAGATCAGAGGGCAATACGAGGTTTGCTATGAAGATCTAATCCCCTACCATGAAGTTGTATTGAACATTATTTCAACCTTCACCGGGTTCTTCATCGAACACGTACCTTGTCTACAAAATCTAGAGGCTGATGCTCTGGCTGGCCTCGCAGCCTCTTTGGCGGTACCCCTCGAAACTCAACACTACGTCACGGTAGTGGGTCGAGACTTGGTCTACCCTAAAAACAACCTGCGCTCACAATTGGCTCATGCCATGTCAACGGGTGCCGGTGTTAACGTCCGAGATTGGAGATTTCCGTTCATCGACTTCCCTGTCTACGGAATTCTTCCGGAGGACCCGAAAGAAGCCGTCTCAGTCAGGAGGCGCTCCCTTCGGTTCTACTACGATACAGCCACTAAAATGCTGTACCGATGCTCCTACGATGGGCTTCTCCTTCGATGTTTGTCTAACGAAGAAGCAGCCGAAGCTCTTCGAGAAGCTCATGATGGAACCTGCGGGGCCCATCAACCTGGTCCTAAGTTGCAGGATCGACTGCGACGCATGGGCTACTACTAGCCAACCATGGCCGCTGATACTGTTGAATATGCTAAGAAGTGCCATGCGTGCCAGCTTCACGCAGACTTCATTCATACACCGTCCGAAGCACTACATCCTACAGTCGCCTCCTGGCCCTTCGAAGCTTGGGGTATGGACATTGTGGGACCGATCACCCCTCCTTCATCGAGAGGACACCGCTTCATCCTAGCAATCACCGACTACTTCTCCAAATGGGCAGAAGTAGTTCCTCTGGCAGAAGTGAAAAGCTCCAGGGTGATCAGCTTCATCAAGCACCACGTCATTTACCATTTCGGGGTACCCCAAAGGATCATCCACGATAATGGTCCTCAGTTCATCAGCCATGTTTTCAGCCAATTCTGTGACAAGAATCGCATTCAAAATGTGGCATCAACCGCCTACAATTCCACAGCAAACGGATTAGCCGAGGCACTCAACAAAACTATCGTCAGGCTACTCAAAAAGGTTATGTCATCTAACAAGCGCGACTGGGACGAAAAGCTCGGCGAATGCCTTTGGGCCTACCGCACAACGGTACGGACCCCGACAGGCAATACACCATTCTTCTTGGTCTAAGAAAGCGAAGCGGTACTGCCTCTCGAGATTCAGATACCCTCACTCCGCGTAGAAATCACAAACCAACTCACAGAAGAAGACAATCAATGTCGTCGTCTGCGGAAACTGGAGGCACTTGACGAAAAGCGTCTTCTAGCTCAACAACGCATCGAACTCTACCAAGCCCGTATATCACAGGCTTTCAACAAGAAGGTCAAGCAGAGGACTTTCCAAGTTGGCGACCTGGTTCTGGCAGTCAGGAGGCCGATGGTGTTGACTCACAAAACACCAGGAAAGTTCGAGCCCAAATGGGAAGGACCTTTCATCATCGAGACGGTATACTCAAACGGTGCTTACCGCCTCGCCAAACCCAATGGGGACTTGTTCATGATGCCCATCAACGGCAAGTTCCTAAAGAAGTACTACTCTTGACATCTTTTTAGACATGTGCTTCCACTCCACAAAATTATACGCTTTCGAAACCCAGCTGTTCCGTAGCATCCTCCAGTAGAAGGGCAACCACGTCCACATCACCTCTGAGTTGTCCCACTACACCCTACAAGGCAGAATCTTACACCCCGTAAGACTACGCTATCCTTCATGTTTACCACGTCCACATTACCTCTGAGTAAACATCCCGTACAGACAACCCCCGCATTGCTGTACATTAATCGCAGAACTTCCACGTCCACATTACCTCTGAATAGTTCCGTGTATCCTCCAGAGTCATTCCTACCACGTCCATAACACCTCTGAGTAGAAAGATTCTATCATTTGAACCCCATATTTGCCACGTCCATATTACCTTTGAGCAAATACATTGAGTCCTTTAAACTTATTATCTGTATCTAAAACCAAGGTACGCAAAAGATAATAGGTCTACACAAATCATCAAAGTTCATGACAAGCAAAAATGAACACATCGCAAAAAATAGTGTACTTCTTTATTTCTAAAAAAAAGAAGAGTAAAGGATTACACTATCCCCAGCAAGAGTTGCAAAAATACAAAAAGTAGAAACTACAAGCCCTAAATATCCCCAGGGTTGGCGGAAAGCTCTGCGATTCGGCATTTCAAATCTGCCGCCCGAGTCTCCACAGTCGCCAAGACTCGACGTTCAGCTTCTTGACGCATCGCTTCAACAGCCTCAGCAGAAGTTTTATTCTCGTGCTTCTCATTAAGCTGCTGCCTCTGCTGAACCAGGATAAGAGCTCGGAGAGTGAAAGCTGCTTCCTCCTTCTTGAATGCTACATGTTCAGCCTGGATACGTTCCGCGTCCAATAGGAGTCGGGCCCGATGGTCCTCAAGGCGGCGTATCTGCGCGTCAATCTCCGCGATATTAGCATCCAACGCAGCTCGCGTCTCCATTGTCTCCTGCGTAGACTGAGATAATCGCTCCACTACAGCTTCAGTCTCAGCCACTTCGCGTTCCCAGACACTCACTGTGGCCTGGTAGGAAGACTCAGTCTCGGCGGGCAGCTTCTCCTTCTCCGCATCTATCCGGACGGAGAGGTCATTTTATTGGATGCGCTCTAATTCGGAAAGCCGTTGGTCAAACTCAGCCACCGTGGCTTCCAGAATGATGGCCAGGTGATCGTGGCCCTGGTGAACACGGATCAGGTTGATATGAGGCAATGCCAGAGTTCTTGCCGTCGCAAAGCTCCCCTTGGCGTCCATCACTGCCGACACCCCCCTCTGCAGCATCTTGTACACTGTCTCAATAATGAATTTCACATATTCATCTGCGTCCGCCAGCACCTGTGGCGTCATGACAGGGGTTGGAGGAGCTACTCCAGTCGACGGACCGGAAGAAGACCCGCCGACCTCAACCTGCGAGGCTGGAACCTCGGTAGCAGCAGACTCTTCATCAATGGGGGCCTAACTACTAGCCCGAGGAGCCAAGGGAACAGATGAAGCCGGGACAGGCGTCGAGATCGTACCCCAAGTGGAAGGAGAAATAGAGGGTTCCATCACACCCTTATCCTTTCCAAACTCGGAAGTACCACCGACGTCAGTGGCCACCTCTCCAATACCCAACGTGCTATCACCAGCCAATACTTCCCCTGGCAGAACAGGGAGATCAACACTTACCGCCTGACTCGTCCCTGAAGTCAGGACCGCCAGACGAGTCTCTTCATCAAATCCCTCTACAGGGACAGAATCTGTCGCTACCTCCTGATTGGTAGCCACCTCAGCTTCCGCCGCTGAGTCTGGGGTAGGGCTCGGCAATGATGCAGCCGACCTCCCCTCATCATAATAAGAAGGGGAATCAACCCTCTCCTCTGTTCCAACCATCTCTGTTGCCCCTGCAACAGACTCTTGCAACTCTGGAGCAATGTCATCTGAAGACAACGAACTCCAATCCGCTTCATCATCACGAAGCCCCGTGTTCGCTGGACCCTTAACATCCAAGGCCCTTACGGCATATGGCACCACCCCGGAAGTTGCTGCAACCTCTGCATCTCTTTCAATAAAATCTGGAGATAGTAAAACCTCTGCAGGAACATCTCGAGGACCCTCCTCTATTGGAGACATTACCATCGGAGGGATGCGCTCGTCGGAAGAGCTTGCTACCTCCTTCGGTTTACTGACCCCCGGTTTTGAAACACGGGTCTTCTTCCTCGACGATCCCTACAAGAAGAAAAGCATAAGTCACCAAAATGACAATATGAGCCAAAGTTACGGAGGACTCCTTACCTCAGCAGGAGCTGATTCCACTGGCGGTATAGACGACACTCCCGTTGCCTTTGGAGTCATCGTCTTCTTCGACCTCTTTGGTACAGACGAGCTGGCTTCCGCGTCAGCCCGCCTCTTCCCAACAAGGGGATCTCTCACTGATGCTGCAGCCGCATCCCAATATCCCGTCGATTCTGGTGGGCGATACGACTGAGACACCATCAACATGTTCGCCGTGGCCTCCAGCTGAGTTCCAATGATGAAACTAGTCTCTCTGTCATAACCTGGAGACGCTGCATTTATTGTGCAATACAGCTTAGCGGCCGAATAAAGGATCTGTGGCCGAGGGTTGCGAACGGGCGCCGTAAACTGAACACCAGTACACCCGGCATTGTAATATTGCCAGCCCCTGGCCCTATCCAGCAAACTACCGATGAACCCCAGACTGTTACTGGGATTCCGTAGCATCAGCTGAGTATAGCCAAACTGGCGAGCGAACCGATTGGGCAGATATGGCTCCAGATAACACCTATTCTGGTTCCGATAGACCAAGTAAAAAGGTCGAATACTTTGCAACCAATGAAAACCCCATTTCGGTAGAGTAATCGCATCTTCACCAGAGTCGACTAAATCTTGGTCAGCCTCAAAATCTTTAAAGATGGAGGCGACCTTGACAATCTCCCACCCCTGAAGGTAGGACAAAACTCTCCTGCAAACAGGGACGCCAGTATGTTACCACTTCCTCTTGTAGAAGCGACGGATAAAGGCATCTCCTTCAACATGATCCTCCTTCGGACCTGGACTCATCACATTTGGATGATGCAGAATCAGCCATCCCATAAGATAATGGAATGGCAATTCAGCCCAGGGAAAGTTGTCGTTTTTACCTCTCCCCTGGATCACGTCATCAGCAAAAGTCCTCAAACCCCGCAATAGGTTCCACACCATCGCGGGAAGGAGAGCTAAGGGACGCCCAAAAGCCAACTTTACGGCAGGCAAAATAAGGTTCCGGTGTACCCTCTCCACTGTACCAGATCCGCCCACAAACACACAATCTCGGAGCCATATCATCAAGTATGCCGTCAGCACCGCCTTAGACGACATCCGGTACGCGTAGTGCCAGAAGCAGCTATACGCGTTCTTGCCATTCTCATTGGAACGAAGAGTCCTCTCGTCCAGCCGGCTTATGTCAGAAGTCACTTCCGCAGGTTTTAGCCCTTGCGGAGTCGTAAACCGGATCCTCGAGGGGTCCGCCAAATCCTGCTTGAAAACATAATCCCTTCAAGCAGTCACATGAGGCTGGGTCTTGCCTTTGTCCTTCCGGTGCATCAAATAATGATGGCTCGCCACTTCTTTGAAAATGGCCATCATCTTCGAGCCCTTATTTTCCAGAACCTGGATCTCTTCGTTCGACGGGAAATATTCCTCGTATGGTTCTGAGCCCCAGGGAAGCTTGGACACTTCGTACATCTCGTGGAGAGCCAACCCCAACTCTCCCACTGGAGTGTAGAAGGTGCCAATCTGGATATTGAACAATTCCAAGAGTGCAAGGAACATAGGCTTATTGAGATCTACGCCAGCCTGTGTGGCACGGATAGCGGCTGCCAGCCCAATCTCCTTAAGCTCAGCCTTGAACTTCGAAAGCACCCAAACGGTCAACTCGTCCCACTTCGAGATATGATGATACCAACCTTCGACCCTAAAGCCACCTTTCGGATACGTGACCCTCGATATCAGCATCCAACTTGCGAAGGTTGAGGCACTAAAGGCAAAAGTGTCATTTGGGACTTCACTGTAGAGGCTCCCAGGATGCAAAGTTCGGCAACTTAACGAGAGACCGGTTCGTGAAGCAGCCAGGGTATCCCTCTGATTCGAGGTAGCATAAATCGAAAGAGCACCCCCTAGGGCTCCCCCCTAAGAAGGAGTAAGATCCCAGGGCATCCTTCTCTTCGAAGCTAAACGATAGAAGGCCGTCAGCGGCAACTGACGGTCAAGTTGTCGCATGTACAGTACCATGCCTTTTGGAGAAAAGAACCAGTCTTCTTTGATCTTCAGTATCTTCGCTTCAGTGGAGATCAGGCGGTCGTCGAACAAAAAGGCGAGTTTCAAGAAGGTCACATCCTCAGATTCAGCAGATTTCAGTTTTCCGCTCTCCATTATACTCTGAAGGAAAGTCGACAACTGGTTCTGGATCTGCAGCACCCTCTGAGGAGGTTGATCCTGTAAGATAACACCCTTGGCAGGGTTGACAACCGCCTCATCAAAATCAACTCCCATTTGACAAAGAAAAGCATCCAGAAGGACCTCATTCAGCAAAGGAATTATCATCGATACTGGCACAACAAAAATCAAAAGTCAGGCAAAAAGACAAAGTGTGTCAAAGCAACCTGGCGCATCATCTGGGTTTAAACCCATGCGCCTCAGTAAAAAGCTTCGACGCATCATCATGGTGTAAACCCATACGCCTCAGTGAAAGGCTTTGACGCATCAACAGGGTATTAACCCATGCGCGTCAGCAAATAGCTTCGGCACATCATCAGGGTATGAACCCATACGCATCAGCAAGAGGCTTCGGCACATCATCAGGGTGTAAACCCATGCGCGTCCACAGTTAAACCTCGGTGCATGATAAAGGCCTAAACCTATGCACGTCGGCGGGGTAAAACCTCGGCGAGGATAGAAGTCCATGCGCGTAGGCAGAAGAGAGTTAGGGCACACCAACTCAGTCGCATGATCCAAGGATCGTCTGAACAAAGAAAGCAGTGGAAAAGACGACACCCACCCGTCACAGCGGGGCGAACGTCGGCCGAAGTCACAATAGTGATAGGGGCATCCTCCTCGGCATACTCCACCGGCTCCTTTTCTTTGCCAGCACCGCCGCGAGGAGTCTTGGGAGCCATTTCTTTGAGAGAAGAAAAGTTAGGGTTTTTTGAAGAAGAGCTCTAAACAAAGCAAAAGCAAGGAGAAGAAGAACTCACTCTCTCCATCTCTTACCTATTTATAGGGCTTGGTCGCACGCGTGAACCGATGATGTGTGATCTCAGCCGTCACCTCGGGTTCTGTGAAAAGATAACCACAAATAAAATAAAAAAAGATCATAATTAATCTTCTTTAGGTTACCGAGGCGTCATCATTTGCACCAACTGAGCGGAGCATGCGCCCCATCACTGATGCGCGGAGTATCTATGCGCCCTGACGGTCATGCGCCTCCACTACCATGCTTCTTATTCAAAGTATTCCAAAACTTATCCAAAAGTTTTAAAAACTTTGAAGGGGGTCTTGTAGAAGCATGGAATTTCAGAACCAGAAAGTCTATACGCCAGACTACATACGCCAAAGCTTGGACAAAGTACTTTACAGCAGAAAGCAACAAATATAGACATTGAAAGACGACTTTTTATTTAATATATAAAAGTCTATTACATGTCTAAGAAAGACTGTATAAAGAAGAATTTCTACAAAGAAAAGATCCTAAGTCTACAACCAGCAATCAACATGCGCCTTCAGCCAGGCGCATCCTAACATGCGCCCTCAGCCAGGCGCATCCCAACATGTGCCTAAGCCAGGCGCATCCTACCATGCGCCCTCAGCAAGGTGCATCCTTTTCAGCAGCTCAGTTATGTGCATCCTCAGTCATGTGCATCCCTTTGGCAGCTCAGTTATGTGCATCCTCAGTTATGTGCATCCCTTCAGCAGCCCAGTTATGTTCCATCCTTCCAGCCAGGCTCACCTGACCGAGCAGGACGAGGGTGGCAATTAACCCCCCATCCAGAGAAAGAGCCTCAAAAGCCAAAGGAAGAGAAGAGCACCGCAATCGACCCGCGGCTAAAGGAGCAGCTTCCAACCAGAATGGGCAACACCCACACAGAGAAGGAGCTCGCCAAAGCTCGAGGAAGACGGTCAGGGCACCACAATTCTGATCTACAGCTTTTTCTACACAACGAAGACGAGGCCCGAGCATCCCTATCTTTCGATGCAACAGGCACCTTCCGCCTGCCTCGGAAGACCTCGACTCCGACTTTTGGATGTAACAGTCACCTTCAAGTGCATCAACAAAGACACTACGTCGCATCTTCACTCTCGGAAGCATCTCGTCAACAAAATGCATTCGAGTACACAAGTTCATGTCGGAAAGACGTGAGAGAACGAGAAGCAAACCTTCTCTCCATGCCACTATTTATAGGCCGGGCAAATCAAACCCACGCACCAAGTGGATGGCTCTCTGAATTCCGTGCAATGAATTTACATTAAATGGATGAACCGGACGCTTCGAATTCAGCCAAGTCAAAACGGCTATTTAAAGCACTCGAAAAATGTGACAGTTGCACCATCAAAGATGTCTCACGAAGCGGATGTGCCGGCCAGACCGTGCATCACACAGATGTGCCCTTCAACATCAAGCACATCATACAGACGCGCCCTTCAGTACCAAGCACATCACAGAGGATGCGCCCCTATGCGTCCCCATACGCCTAGTGGAACGCCAACCGACGCACCCACTCAGCTGTCCATCGAATGTCACAAACATTAAATACTGAACTGACGGACTTGGCAGCACGCCTCCCAAAGTCTAAACAGTCGGCAGCTTTTTTAGAAGATGAAGTATCGCCAACGTCAGCATCATCATTACTTCCCTCCGACGGCTTCTGTCACGTGGCCACCCAACCATCTCGTATGCGCCTCCGCAGCCATGTGCCCAAATCTGCATACGCCTCAAAAGCTGTGCACCTCAGACTTTTCACTGATCCCTAAAGACAGAAGGAAAGTCACTGTTACAACTCTGCATGCGCCTCAAAAGCCATGCGCCCCAGACTTCTCCCTGATCCTAAAAGACAGGAGTAAAGTCACTACTGAAGCTCTGCATGCGCCTCAAAAGCCATGCGCCCAGAATGGTTTGTGACTCCTAAAGGTTACGAGCCAAAGTCTCCTCATGCGCCCAATCTCAGGCGCATCCTACCAGATCATTCCCCACCAAATCTGAGATCTCTGAGCCATGGGTCGATGACACGTGTCCTTTGACTCAACTCATCCAAGATCTCAGCAACAGAAAGATCTTCTTCTCTGCTACGTGCCGGTTCACAACATCAACATGAAGAAGTCAACCCCCTCGATCAGGGTGCATCGTCCATGTGCCACCATCAGCAATCAACACGTGGAGTTCCCGCGTACAGGCGCATCCTACATCCGTGCATGAGCAGCCAGCCTGCAAAACTATAAATAGAGGGACCATTTCCTTCTTCCATACATAGACGGACCGACCTACGTGCACACATATCAACCTCTACAATAAACAGACAGAGACTTCGCACCACCGGAGAGGCAGATACAGACACTCAACGTCTTCCTCCTCTCAGGAAGCTCCAGCACCCAGAGCAATCCAGACCTTCAGAGAATCGATAACCGTCGTCAGATCGTCAACGGAGTCAACGCATTACCACTTACTCTATCGGCACAAGGGACCCAGATTAAACAGTACTCCTAGGACTACGTCTAAGTCCTATATTGTAACACTGTTCTGTTTGTATTGAAATTTACAATCAAAGAATTTTAATGGCAAACACTAACCACATGAGCTAGGAGGTATATATATACATACATACTTATATATATATATATATATTATATATATATATATATGTTATTTTATTTTATTTTATTATTTTTTTTGTTTTGAGGGTGTCCACTTCTTACTGGTGCTTGAAGGCATGCCTCCATGGGAACTTGAACCTGTGCCACTGTGCCAGGATACTCCACCATTCTCAACGGACTACGGTTATAGGGATATATATATATATATATATATATTTTTTTTTTTTATAAATATATATATATATATATATATTTTTTATATAAATATATATATATATATATATATCTGTGTGTGTGTGTGTGTGTGGACACACATAAGAAAGAAGAAGAAACACTGTCTTTTCTTATTGGCACAAGGCACCACAAATCGAGTACGTCGGAGAGATCCTGTGCTGAGGATCCCCGAGAACAAAAAGAATTCTGGGGAATGGGACGATGGAGATCGAGCGGCAGTTGCTCCTTTACTCCGTTGACACTCCGATTACAAAAGTGGGAGAAAATCTAAGAAAATTGCTAACTCTATGCTCACTAGCAAGAAGGGCAGCAGTTTGGCTCTTAAAATGCTCTCCGTTCTGTCTTTTGAAGAGGTATGAGACCCCTTTTTATAGTCATTTTTGTGCTGGAATGATGTTATGCGCCTATATGAGAAAATACACTAATTTTCATATGGGTGCATAGTCCAGCTTTGGGCGCATAGAGTGTAGGCGGATGCAGACTACGTGATCATGGGTTGATCGTGTGGTTGACGTGGCCGCATGTTTCGGTACATGACTGCTCGTGGAGACTGACGTGGCCGTATGATTCGGTGCACAATTGATCGTGGGTGTTGACCGAGTCAGGGGCTATCCTGACTTGGGCGTATAGCCTGAAACAGGGCTATGCGCCCCCTTCTAGAGGAGTCTAGAGTGGGCGTATAGGGGGTGTATGCCATCAACATGGGTGCATAGTTTGCTCTAGTGACATGGGCGCATGTGGGCTGTCCTGGCTTGGGCACATATGACTCCCTGGCTTGGGCGCATGGTTGTCAAAAATGCTAAAATTTTTATGCTTCTACAAGGCCCCCTTCTCGTGATGCAGTAGGCGCATAGCATAGCTCTTCCTTCGGGTGCATAGAGTTTGACCAGACTGTCAAAGAGATGGCTATTGAGATCTTCTTCAAAAATCTGATAAATTCATCATAGTAGAATTTGAAGAGGTCCATCCTTCATGCGTTGTCCACGTAAGCAAGTGGTAGTCACATAATATACAAAAGACTGGGTCTTCATGTGAGCGCATAAGCCGTAGTGGGCGCACATTATGTAGTTGACGCATAGGCGCATAGTAGTAGTGGGCGTATAGTGTTTGGCCCATGCCTATAAATAGGCCTTGAAGAGAGAGAATATTCATTACCCTCTTTCCTTCAAAACTTTCAAAGGACTTTTCATCTCTTCTCTGCACGAACCATGTCTCCCAAGGCCGCCAAGAGATGTACGAAGGGCAAAGGGGCCTTACTGAGTGGCTCTTCTCCTGCGACAGCGTCCTCGCTAGTTCAAGACCCGATCCTGGGTGAGGCTATGCCTTAAAATAAAGTCTTGAGCGTTAATTTATGACGCTTAGATTTTTTCTCTGCCTGGGGCATGTGCCCAAGGCAACATATTTTTGTGATCATTCATGTGCACTCGTAGAAGCATACGCCCGTACTGTGGTGTGTTATACGCCCACATGCTGCTGTATGTTATGCGCCCATATGCTGTTTGTATGTTTATGTGCCCATATGCTGTTTGGGTGTATAACCCTTTGGGCATATAGGATTGCTCCAGCACTTAGTTTTTTTTGCAGATTCTGAGTCTGACTTTCTCTTCTGCCCTTGCAGTTGACATGTTTGTCCCAGAACTTGGTGGAATCCCTTTCGGCTCTGCTTGTCAAGTCCTCAACACAAGCATTATAACCAATATGGTCAGAAAGGTTCAGGCTAAGATCAGTCATAACCATCCTACAAAACGGACGATCGCCTTACTTGAACAGGACAAGACCTTTCTAAAGCAGATGATTAACGACAAGAAGCTCTTGCTCGGAGGGGCATGTCGTATCAAGAAGCCGTACTTCCTGTTCGGTGACTGTATAGGGTTCGAAGATGGCGAGACTATATGCTTGAGAATCCTACTGGTGGTTCGGCTGAACAATCAGAGGATATGGCTACCGTTAATGGAGAGTCAATATCATTGTCTGTGTTCACTATCTTAGCCATACGGCGATAGTTAAAATGGGAGCTAACCCCTGAGCTACATGGGGTCGTCTCCGGAAGAATACAGTTTGACTTGGGAGATCGAAAGAAGGACACTTTCAAGTGTGTCAGGGACATCTTACTCCACGAGGGGGTTGCAACCTGGTGCCGTAATCAACGACATCCCGACTGACCTCCACCCTTATGCTGCCGATACGCTTTGCAATCTGATGATGTCGGGGGACGTGTCGTATCCCGTGGGCTAGATACAGATAGAAGGATGGAGGTATCCAGTTTCATTCTGGAGTAATCTTACTGACTGGGTGCTTTCCATGTATGAAGCCACCTGAAGACTGCTGATATTTTTTATGCTATTAGGGCCACCCAATATGGCGTATAGGTCAACTGGCCAATGTCTGTCTCCTTGGCGAAGTTATACAACCTTCACACTTATACTTTCTTTACTCCGGGAGGGTAGATGGGATTGGCTCTCTACGAGATGCAGGAAGTATCGAAGCATCCTTGGGGCACAGAGCCGTATGAAGAGTACGTGCCTTGTGATAAGGAGTTTCGAGACCTGGAGAATGAGAACTCCAAGATAATAGATGTATACAAGGAGTTATTCTGCCACCTCCACATCTGCCATAGGATCAATAAGAAAGGAAGGACCGAGGGGGCCAATCTCCTCACAAGAGCTTGGATGGGCTACGTCTTTGTTCAAGGAGAAGGAGAGGATCCGACCTTCTTTTCAATTTTAAAACCTATGACCAAGTCCGAGATAGAAGTCCAGATGGCAGAATATGATACAGCGGATGTTGACGACAGTGATGATCATAAGGGGAAATTTTCGATCGGCCACTTCTTCCGTCAAGCTGAATATCCATTATCGGAGAAAGCCGTGCTGGCAGCTTTCTTGATGATCTGGCTTCATGACTGTATAGTCCCTGGGGGTTCAGGGACTATTGAGAGGATGAGCCAAAGAATAATACTTTCGGTTGTGAAGATGGGATTCGGAAACCGGCTTGCCTTGCTTCCCGCGATGGTCTATGGCACTAAACAGGGTCTACGAGATTTTGTTAGAAATGCGGTTACTCCTGACGGCAGAACCAACTTCGCCCGGACCGAACTTCTGTATCATTTCTTAATGGGGTGGCTACTATTAAATGCCAGGTGGCAGCCCTTGAGAGCATCGTCGGCTATGAAGAGCGGGCTAATGCTCTAAGGAGGGTTCTGAATGATCTGGAGGGTCAGGTGGCCAAATTTTGGGATGCCAAACAACGGAGCCCGACGTCACTATTTCGTACAGAAGACGAGGCCTTAGTCGCGGCTCTCGCAGAAGAGGGGGCTACTTTTCAAGCAAGGAAGGATGCCCTCGCTCATGAGATCACTGAATTGGCTGATCAGTTTGAGCAGTTCAACACTACGAGTGAGGCACGTGCTGCTTCGACGAATAAGCTGGCTGTGCAAATTACTGAGAAATATAATCATATTACACGGATCTAAAGTGAGATTGCTCAACTAGAGGCCAGCTTGAGGACAGCGACGTCTGAACAGGAGGAATATTTGGTTCAGGCTGCTATGATCGCTACAACTTTCGACCACTTAAAAAAATAGCTGGTGAAGTTGAAGGAAGAGCACGTGAATCTGATCCCCTTCGAGGATGAGGCTACTCATCAAGAAGAGGCACGCCGCCGTGCTACCGCGAAGTCGGAAGCCAAAATTACGGCTCTAAGAGATAGTATCAATCGATTATGTATCCTTTAGATTTTCTCTTCTAATAGGCTCAACTAGCCGTCAAGACTCCTGTATCTTTTTCTTTTCTCTGTCTTTTGATAGACATTTTTAATAAAGAATCTTTTTGGCTTTCAAAATTCATGAATAAAGTTTGGGAAATATCTGAACTAGAGGTAATGTGGACATAGTAAGGATATTTCTGGTGGGTATTCCGCTGGGGAATTTGATGTGGACTTATTATTCGTTTTATATTCAAGGTTCTTTGAATATAGATAATAATTTGAAAGAAACTGCTAATAGAGGTAATATGGACGTAATAGCAGAGGATGTTCTATATCTGACCAGAGGTAATATGGACGTGGAAGGATATATAACATTAGGTAGGAGTGGATAATTCAGAGGTAATATGGACGTGATTATCCTTGATGAATGCTTTGCTCAGAGGTTATATGGATGTGGTAAAATATTTCTTAATTATCACACTGGGAAATAATTATCGAAAAACAGTTCAGAGGTAATATGGACGTGACTTGTTTTTGTTAGACCGAGTTTGGACAAAGTCCAAAATGGAAATAATTCCACTGGGGAATCTTTTTAGAGGACCTATTATCCATGGCGTATTCAAGTCTTCTGAAATACGGATAGTAGTTAAATAATTTTTTTTGAATCACATAAACATTGCACTGTATATTTATATGACTAAAACATGGTATATGTGAACGCTGTTCATGAAGGTTACACATAATATTTATTCTGAAACTTGCCGTTGATCGGCATCATGAGCAAGTCACCATCAGGTTTGGTTAGTCGATACGCACCGTTAGAATACATTGTTTCTATAACGAAATGACCTTCCCATTTAGGCTAGAATTTTTCTTTTGTCTTGTGCATCATGACCATTGGTCTCTCACTGCTAAGACCAGATCACCAACTTAGAAGATTCTTTCCTTCACCTTTTTATTAAAGGCTCTGGAAAGACAAGCTTGGTATAGCTCAATACACTGCTGAGCTAATAAGCATTTTTCGTCTAGCGCTTCAACTTATTGTAGTCGCAAACAGTAACTTTCTTTGGCAGTCAACTCACTGGCTAAGGCTACTCGAAGAGAGAGAATCTGGATTTCTAGGGGAAGAACTGCTTCGCTCCTATAAACCAGAAAGAATGGCGTACTGCCTGTTGGAGTGCGGACCATTGTTTGATAGGACCAGAGACATTCGCCAAGCTTCTCATTCCAATCGTGCTTATTTGAAGACACGAACTTCTTGAGAATTTTAATGATGGTCTTATTGAAGGCTTTAGCTAACCCATTAGCCGCTGGATTGTAGGCAGTAGAGGCTACATTATGTATTCGATTCTTATCGCAGAACCGATAGAATGTATGGCTCGTGAATTGTGGACCATTATCATGGATGATCCTTCGAAGTAGGCCGAAGCGATAGATAACGTGATGTTTGATGAAATTGATCACGTTCGACGTCTTCACTTCGGTGAGCAGTATAGCTTTCGGCTATTTGGAGAAGTAATCGGTTATAGTTAGAATGAACCGATGTCCTCTGGAAGATGGCGGGCTGATTGGGCCTATGAAATCCATACCCCCGGCTTCAAAAGGCTAAGATGCTACCGTCGGGTGTAGAAACTCTGAAGGTTGATGAATAAAGTCGGCGTGAAACTGACAAGCCCTACACTTCTTTGCATATTCAACAACATCTGCTGTCATTGTAGGCCAATAATAACCCATTCGTCTGAGGCAATTTTATAATTTGGGGCCTGGTTGATGTACACCATAAACTCCATCGTGAGCCTCACAGAGTGCATGTGGCTTCTGTGTCTGATAAAAAGGGTTAAATTTTAAGTTAGGATCAAGTTTGGGATCAAAAGGGTTAAATTTAAGCCTCTAACATAACCAATCTAAGAAGTGGAATTAGTCTAAACTTACTAATTTAATTAGTGGGGTTTGTGGGCCATGACTAACTAATCTTGGGGTCTTGCCTAGAGTCTAAGCTACCCGGGTTACTAACACGTCGGAACGAAACAAAACTCAAACCCGACTAAACAAATCATGTAAAATCAATATTAAAATATAAAAAATCCCAAAATATTAAAATATAAAAAATAACCAAAATCACAATACACAATTTAAATATTATTAAAACAATCTAAAATTCACCAATTAATCAAAATCCTAAATAATTCAAAAGTCACAAAATGACCAAAATACCCTTAGCCTAAAAAGTGGTAGTTGGCTAATCTAATCACATGGGTTAGACCTCTATGATCATGGTTAGTCTCTAGGCTAAGCAGCTCTAAGGTTACACTAGCCAATGAACAAAATCACAAAATATTAATTTAATGATATTAAAATAATCAAAATTTACTAATAAATCAATAACATGATTTAAACCTATTATTAAATAATCAATTTTAGAAAAGTTCAAAATCACCCTTATTTTAGAAAAGTAGTGGTTACAGCGCATGACCCTGGGCGCATATTCTGTCGAAGAGAGAAGTCTTCTGGCCAGAGTTATGCGCCCACACACCCTCTTGGGCACATAGCTTTGGTCAGCAGCACTATTTTCTCCCAGTTTCGCCTTCTTCATTTGTGAGCCTCGCTGAGTTTGGCCAGAGTGTCGAATACTTCGATTCTTGGCATCGTAGTATTTTTCTTTGCCAAGTCTCGAGCATTGAATACTCTGTTGTTGATTGCACAAGAGTGATATAGTTGGGCTAGTAGAGCCCGGAATGATACGTGCCTTCTTCATTTTTGGAGCTTCTGTGGCAGAGCTATGCACCTACAAGAGAGCTCCATGCAACAACGTGGAAGTCCTATGTGCCCACGTGACAGAGTTCTTTGGCTGCATATCTTCTACGATACTGCCAGGATATGCACCACGAGCCTTCGGAAGCCAAGTCTTGCGAGACTTGTTCAGCTTCACTAATTTTGAGGGAGTAGTGCCATCCCTCGAGAGCATCTCTTCAAACGCCTGCTGATCGAACTTCACGATCAACATCTTCTGAGTGTTCCCAACTTTATCAGTATCGGATTGCATCACCACCTTCTCGTCAGAGGAAAAGGTAGTCCCCAGCTGAGTCGCCATTTTTGTGGATACACAAAAAAATAAAAAGAAATGCTGTCTCTTCTTATTGGAGCAAGGCACCACAAATCGAGTACGTCTGAGAGATCCTGCACTGAGGATCCCCGAGTACAAAAAGAATTCAGGGTAATGGGACGATGAAGATTGAGCGGCAGTTGCTCCTTTACTCCGTTGACACTCGATTACAAAAGTAGGAGAAAACCTAAGAAAAATGCTAACTCTCGGGTGACTGGCAAGAAGGGCAGTAATTTGGCTCTTGAAATGCTCTCTGTTCTGTCTTTTGAAGAGGTATGAGACCCCTTTTTATAGTCATTTTCGTGCTGGAATGATTTTATGTGCCCATATGAGAAAATACACTAATTTTCAAGTGGGTGCATAGTCCTGCTTTGGGCTCATAGAGTGTAGGCGCATGCAGACTGCGTGATCATGGATTGATCGTGGGGTTGACGTGGCTACATGCTTCGGTGCACGACTGCTCGTGGAGACTGACGTGGCCGTATGCTTCGGTGCATGATTGATCGTGGGTGTTGATCGAGTCGGAAGGTAGTCCTGACTTAGGCACATAGCCTGAAATAGGGCTATGCGCTCCCTTGTGGAGGAGTCCACAGTGGGCGTATAGGGGTTTTATGCCAGCAACATGGGTGCATAGCTTGCTCTGGTGACTTGGGCACATGTGGGCTATCCTGGCTTAGGCGCATATGACTCCCTGGCTTGGGCGCATGGTTGTCAAGAATGCTAAAATTTTCATGCTTCTATAATATAAGTTTCCCTTCTCCTATGGCTCAGCCGCCTACACGATTGAGCCATCTACCCTCCCCTCGGTGAGGCGGTGGCTGGCGCCGGGTGTGCCTCACTGCCCAACCCCTTATCATTAGATCTCCTCTCTTGTGTTGACCCTCCTCCATCTCCTTCTCTAACAAACCGACCCATGTTGATTCACTACCCACCAAAATAACCACTGCCTCCCTACACCTCGCCACCACATCCCTACACCTCGCCCCACCTCCTCCTCCTCATCCTCCGCCACCACGACCCCTCCTCCTCGAAATCTTTCAGACTCAACCGCTATTAGATTAGACCCACATCCCTGTCCGCCCAGCGTGGTGCAGTGGCCGCAGGAAGAGCGGTGGACAACCATACCATATCTCATCCACATCTTTCCAGCGGCTCGATGAGCGTAGACCACCGATCTTTTGTCGATGTGGTCTCCAACCCCCAACCCCCTCCTATTGCTCCACCAGAACCCAGCTGCTTGAGCGCTCGACAAAGAATCGAATGTACAACCTCGATTTTTGAGGGATCGACGGCCGTCTCATTCTCGCAGGAAACAGTAGAGGCCTTGCTGAAGCCCTTTCCCTTCGCCCTCAACGACAAATTCACACACAACCGAGCTCTTGTTGACAAGGTCCGAAGCACCATGTCAAGCCTTAAACTCGAAGCCCAGATCTCTGTGGGGCTCATCAACACAAAACATATGCTTCTCCGGCCACAAATAGATGCCGACTTCCTTCGCACTTACGCAGGAGACTCCTGGTTCATCGCCGGCTCAAGTATGGGGATCTTTCGTTGGTCCCCTGAGTTTTCCCCTGCAAGAGAATCCCTAGTGGCCCCGATATGGATCTCCTTTTCGGGCCTACCCCAACACCTCTTCAATATGCAAGCTTTGTTCGCGTTGGCTAGCTGTATCGGCACCGAGCTGATGACTAACCAAACCATATTTGCTCACTCTTGATCCTGTCTTGTGCACATCCTAGTAGAGATCGATGTCCGAAAGCCTACTCCACAGAAACTTCACATCTTCCTCCCGAAGAACAACATCATATGGCATCCCATCAAATACGAGAGAATCCCAGACTTCTGTTCTTATTGCCACCATCAAGGCCACTCGATCCACGTGAATAAGAGCATCATCAGAGTTTAGGCGGGCAACAATACAAAAAGATCAATCCGACCAAAAATTCTTCAAACTCCACCGCTCCCGCAGAAGAAGCAAGAAGACTCCCACACAAAGAGCTGTAGAAACGAATGCGGGAGAATTCATTCCACAGCAGATTATCATTCTTCCGTGACGAATGACCTCCATCAAACCCACAAATCTAGCCCCTCCTTCTATCCTTCAGTCAGAGGAACGCATGATGGTCCTCTTCGACGCCCCAGACCCTTCAATCAAAGGAACTAGCTGGAGCAAGAACCCAACCATCCCAGTGGACAAAGACACAGACGAGAGTAGGCCAGGCAACCAGATAGAACCTTCCTTATCCCCAGTATAGACACCCCTTCCATCATCAATCTTCTGATAACCTCCAAAAAGCCAAAACCAAAGGACATGCCACCTCCTCCACCCTCACCACCCTGCCTGACCCCATTGCAACATCTGAACCTAGCCCCATCACATTCGTAACCACATCCACCACAACCATGCCCCCACTAGAACTACCTCTTCGTTTCAAAAATCCACCACATCCCATACCAAACCCAAGACATCTCCTATGCTCGTTCGATCGGCCTCCAAACTCGGCCACCCACACAAGAAATTAGGTTAAGATTCCTATCTTGGAATGCACACAGGCTGGCAGGGAAGTAAATGTTTAGGCACCTCAAATCCCTCAAGAGGCAACATAATATCTCACTATTAGCCACGATCGAAGCAAAAGTGGACAGAGCCAAGCTCGACAAATTTTGTGTCAAGCTGGGTAACGCTTGTGCCTATGCCTACAATAATGACATTTGGCTAATCTGGAACAGCGAAATATCAGCCTTCGTCATCGATGTCCACCTTCAAGCCATCATGCTCTCCGCATCCTCGTCTCCAGGAAAAGGTATTGATCTCTATTATTCATGGCGGCAGAACCAAACAGATGAGACATCTCCTTTGGAAGAATTTGCGGCACCTACACAACCGATGCCCCGACCCCCCGTGGCTTTGTAGAGGCAATTTTAACACTATCTCAAGTGGCTAATAGAAGACAGGGTGCCTCCCCCCTTGGCTAGTTCCATGCTTGTGTTCGACACTTTGCATTTGAAGCTCATATCGTGCCCATTCTATATCATGGGAATGCTTTCACTTGGACCAACTCCCAAGAGGGCCATCGCAAGCAATCATCATGGCTGGACAGATTCCTCGCTAATCATAGATGGCACAACTTGATTCACTCATCTACGATCTCGTACCTCAATCGCTTAGAATTTGAATACTCGCCTCTTCTCTTGGAAATTATCATCGAGAAGCCAGCTTACATCAAGTACTTCAAATTCCTTCACTGTTGCAGCGATTATCTCAAATTTCAAAGTGTAGTGCAGGAGGCTCGGTCATCCGTACATCACTCTAATCCTCTCTTCCGCATCTCTCTTCAGCTTAAGGCGACCAAACGGGCACTGTCTTTTTGGAGCCGCTCCTCATTTGGCAGCATCTTCCAGTCCCTCCGAGCCGCGGAGGATAAGGTCTCCTAAAAAGACAAGCCTTCGACAATCATGTTTTTGCTGCCAACCGGGCTGCTCTAAAGGAGGCGAAGGTGCGTCTGAAGCAATATATTGCACATAAGACCTCCTTCTGAAGACAGAAGGCCAGGCAGCGCTGGGATATTGAGGGGGATCACAACTTCTAATACTTCTACGCCTACGTGCGTCAGAAAGGAACCAAATGCACATATAAAAGATTCAAAAAGAAGACGTTATGTAACGCCCCAGTCCCAAAATACTTAGTAACGGGTACGTAGACATGCCAGCTGCACATATACGAAGAATACTCCAATATATGGAATCCTCGTATACGTACATAAACTGTAAATATAAAATAATCACAGGCCAGAATATAATCATCTAATCTTATAACAGCTCAACACAGAAGATAATAGAGTCCAAATAATAAATGAGTATAGCAAAGAGATAGCCGTGTGTACATACCCACTCCTAACAACTATGATAAATAGTCTCAATGATCGGAGTCCAACCTCCACAAAATAGAAAGAAATAGAGGGTTCAATGTGACTATTGTCACTTCGGCCAAAACAAAAGATAAGACTTTACCACCATGGAGTTGCTTTTTGCTAAATGATGAGGGTGAAACTAAGTAAGATAGATATCGAATTGTCCACTAAAATGTCTCAAAGAATCAATAAGCTAGAAATCAGTGGGAGATGCCTCGTCAACAATGTAGGATGGATCTAGTGCCGCTCCGTACTCCTGTGGGAATTTGTCTATTCCTGGAGAGATAACCAGGTCCTCAGAGGGACGTAACAAGATACAAGAAAATACCATGCCATATAAACAGTGATATATAATAGAGAGTAAAAGCGAAATGCATGCAAAGGGTTCCTAACCATTCTACTGTGAATATGCAGTTGAGATATAATCCTTCGATGCATGAGCCCTGGCTGGTAATAGGATCCGGTATAGTCCCCTCTCGGGCACCAGTGACCAAGTGCATAATGTTCAAGAACGTCGGTGGCCAACCAGAGTGGATAATCATACCCGTATTTCCAGGGAGCTTCCGGATTATTGGGGAAAGTGTAATAGAAGCCCATACGTCATGTATTGTTCTCCCACCCAATGCCTAGTATCGTCATCTCTATGACAAATATGAACATCTAGTAATCGCCAAGTCCACTAGTATGCAATTCTACGTCAGGTATTATTACTCCTATCCGTCGCACGCCTCAGACATATCGGTGGCCAGCCGACTACACGAGTACGTGCCCGACATGTGACCCATCACACGTGATAAAGCATGTGTCAAAGCCATATGAGATATACCAATACCTCATCATTAATGGGTGGTCACTAGGCTAAGTCAATGCAAGAGAATAAAAGAAAATACGCAAAATGACCGATATAGTCGTTTGTACCAAAGTGTGACTTGGACGCACAATGATATAATACTAACAATAAATAAGTAACGCTGAACATAAATAAATAAAAATAAGAATAAGTAAATCATGGAGTAAGGTGGCAAGGAATCTTACCTGGCAGTGCGGAAGTAGCAACTCCAAGCAATCAATCACGTGAGCAAGAAATCTCAAAATCCACGAACGGCTTCGGGTGTTGAAACAAATATTAAGAATGTTTCCAGTGTAAAAGATATATCTAGGAAACGCCTGTCCAAAAGTCCAATTCTGGAACCGAGAAAAAATCATAATTTCTGGTCAAAACGATGTCTGTCGTTGGACCCGTTTTACACCGAAATGCATGCCAGTATCTATGGTCTCTAAAGTCGGCAAACTACATGTCTTCGGGTCCAATTTGAGGAGACAAACCCAACCATTTATCCAAAGTTGGATTCCGGCGTGCCGTGTACAATTTTGCCCGTTGGATCGGGTCGGGGGCCCGCCAAATAGGCATTCCGGTCGGCCTTCTCAGAATCAGACCAAACTTGGCACACAGGACCGAAATTTTGATACGGTCCTATTGGCGCAAGTTTCGTCTCGAACCGACGACTGTACACGAAGTTATAGCCTAGTTTGGAAAAGCTCAATACATGGGTATCTTAACGGATACATACTGATTTCTTCGCGCACAGGCAGCAAAATCAAGTTCCATAAGTTCTTATATGTCGGCATCATACATACACGCCTTTTGAATCGTATAGTTCGTGGCCACATTGCCCGGTTTGTCGGGGCACACGTCGTATCAGGAAAAGTTTTCTAATTTTTAATGTTTTAAAGGCTGTTTTTCTCGTAAGTTTATAATCAATTAACTTTCTGTACAAAGCATAAAAATTACGTCTAATAACAGAGTTTTACTCTTGTATATATTGTCTACAGAGGTATCAAATTGGTTTTCCAAAAGTGATATTAGGTCGGCCGTAGTTGGCCTTCCAAGTCGAGTTTTCGGGCGCTCATAAATCAGTTTTCGAACTGATTTTCGCTCGACTTCTTGTCGATTCTCTGGACTGATGTGTCCTCAATATCGAAATCTAGATCCTAGGCTTCCTAGATGGTCATATAGGCTATCCATAGAAGATTATATGATCGAAATTGATCGAATAACGAAAAAGAAAATATCACGCGAAGGTGGTTACCTGCGGGCGGCTGTGTTAGGGGGGTGCTCTGTTCGCGGGGTATTCCTAGCCACGTGGACAGTCGACGGCGGCTAGAGGCTGCACGCAGATGGTGCAGGTGGTTTGGTGGATACGAACGGGGTCAAGGTCGCCTAGATCGTCATCCAATTCACATATGAAGAGAATCTCATCAGTATTAGGACAATCAAATTTTTTCCTTATGGAGTATATAAATAGTTCACAACCTAGATGGACTTGGACAATCTATTAGAAAGGTTGTAGTGTAATCCGGTATTAGTCTTTCTTGAATATAGGTTTATACTAGTACACTTTGTGTGTATTGAACATGACCACTTGAGGTTGTTCTCTTTGTACTGACTACATAAATGAACAAATACCTCAGTTATTATGGATGCTTGTGCTCTTAATTCGGATATAATAACAGACATGTACATACAGTATGCATTACTTTGACTCATGAAAGAGTGAGATTTATTATGGGTCAACAACCTCTATAATATGTGTAATAATATTGTATGTATGATGGATTGTTGATTATAAATAGAATCCATGTCCCGATACATCGGGTTGATAATGTCCCCTTAAGGAGCTCATAAGGATTGTCATGTAAACCCTGCATGTAGATTATATCCGACATGACAAATAAAATTGAGCGGTACTACTTAAGGATAAAAAATGTCAAATCAATATAGTTGTCAGTAACTTAATTTGATCGACGGATATTCGATATCTTAACATGGGAGCCAAACGAGCATATAATAAAAGGAGCCCACAAACATAATTTGAAATTAGGGAGGTAGTGCAACAATAGCTCATTAGTGGACTGAGCTATTGTTAATAGGCATGGGTTGTGTCTTCGGGCTGAACACGGGATATCCAGATCCGTTAGGAGGCCTAACCCTAATTTTTTCTCATGGTCCCTGCCGTAGCCTATATATATCCTCTATTTTCTGGCCACCATATGACTGATCAGAAATCAAAAGCTTTCACTAAATTTGTGATTCACGTATGGAGAGAAAGAGAGGGCTGCCAAGGTGAAGAAAATGTTGGGAGATCGTTGCCCACACGACGTCCAACTAGAGGAAGGAATACGTGCAGAAGATCTTGGGGTCGTCCGCTCTAGATTTCCAGGAACTACTTGTCTTCTTCCCAACGCAGGTATAATTCGTAAACACTAGTTTCCGCCTATGAAGGGTTAGAGCATGTATTAAATCTGTTTAACTTTCTATCGATCAATATGCACACCGAAGTAAGGGTCCTGGGAATCCCTAGTTCCACCACTATCCAACTTAAAGAAATTTTATCCTCGAAATTAAACAAATGGTAGGGGTATGCAATACAATGAGAACAAAATGAAACTAATACGAAAAAGTCATACCTTGGTTTTCGAACAATTGCGGGTAGCGATTTCGAATGTCGTCATCACGCTCCCAAGTAGACTCTCCTGGCGAGTGATGCTTCCATGCCATGCGAACCAACGGTATAGATTGATTCCGCAACACCTTCACTCGGCGATCTAGGATACCTACTGGTTGCTTTTGGTACGACAAACTCGGTCCAACGGTGATCTCGGAGTGATCGAGCACATGACTACTATCTTCCACGTATTGCCTCATCTGCGACACATAAAATATGTTATGCACTCCCTCGAGTGACAGTGGCAATGCCAATCTGTAGGCAACCTCTCCAACACGTTCCAAGATATCAAAAGGGCCGATGTACTTTGGACTCAACTTGCTACGTCCTCCGAATTGAATCGTGCCTCTCGTGGGGGATATCTTCAAGAAAATATGGTCGCCTTCCTTGAACTCCAAGGGTCGATGATGATTATCGGCCCACTGCTTATGTTGATCTTGCACTGCTCGTACTTGATCTTGTATCTTCTTCACCTTCTCCATTGTGATCAAAACCAACTCGGGACCCAATATCTATCGTTCTCCAATGTTGCTCCAACAAACAAGAGATCATACTTCTTTCCATACATTGCTTCAAACGGAGCCATCTGAGTGCTCGCTTGATAGCTATTATTGTAGAAAAACTCTACAAGATGAAAATGGTCCTCCCATGATCCGGCAAAGTCAAGCATACACGCTCTCAACATATCCTCTGGCGTCTGAATAGTACGCTCTAACTGGATGTCTATTTGTGGATGGTAGGCTATGCTAAACTTCAAATGCGTACCCAAACTGTCTTGCATACTTCTCCAAAAGTACGAGGTGAACCTCGAGTCATAGTCCGACACGATGCTAACTGGTACACCATGTAGCTTCATTATTTGCTTCATATATATATTCGCTAAAACTTCTGTGGACTATCTTACTCTAAAAGGTAAGAAATAGGCCGACTTGGTAAGCCTATCAACAATCACCCATACTGTATCTCGTCCACTAGGACTCCGAAAAAATCCTGTGACTAAGTCCATAGTAATGTGCTCCCACTTCCACTCGGGAATGGGTAGCGGCTGCAATAATCTGGCCGTCCTCTAGTGCTCTGCCTTCACTTGTTGGCATATAAAACACTTGGCCACAAAATGAGCTGTCTTTCGCTTCATTCCGTACCACCAATAATACTTCCTTAAGCCCAGTACATCTTAGTTCCTCCAGGATGAATAGAGTAAGTCTAACTGTGTGCTTCCGCCATCAACTCATGCCGTAGCTCTCTATTAGGAACATAAATACGATCACCACAACGTAATGTTCCATCGGGATGAATCTTCAATCCCGTCTGCTCTCTTGCTTCAGTCCTCTCTCTAAGCCATCGAAATCTAGCATCCGTGGGCAATGCCACCTTGATCCTCTCTACTAGCGACGATTGCACTTGGAGATTGGCTAATACGTTATTCGTTCTAGGCAATACTACCTAATTGCCAAGCTGCTGCAAGTCTGCAATCAACTCTCTCTGTGTGGTTATGAAATGAGCCATGGGCTTACGGCTTAATGCGTCGGCCACAACGTTAGCCTTGCCCGGATGATAATGTTGCTCGATCTCGTAATCTTTCACCAACTCCAATCAACGTCGTTGTCGTATATTCAACTCTTTTTGTGTGAATACGTACTTGAGGCTCTTATGATCAGTGTAGATATCTACCTTCTCGTCGTACAAGTAGTGTCTCCATATCTTTAAAGCAAAGATAACCGCTACGAGCTTTAGATCGTGGGTTGGGTAGTTCTTCTCGTGTAGCCTCAACTGTCTCGATGTATATGCTACTACATGACCATGCTGCATCAATACGCATCCTAATCCCTTCCCAGATGCATCACTGTATATCATAAATCCTTCCGGGCCCGATGGTAGTGACAAGATAGGTACTATGGTCAAGCGCTTCTGTAACTCGTCAAAAGCGTCTTGACACTCGTCTGTCCGTACAAACACTTGGTTCTTGTAAGTTAGTCGAGTCATAGGCCCCGCTATTCGAGAGAAATCTCCTTCGAACTTTCGGTAATAACCCGCAAGTCTAAGAAAACTTCTCACCTAGGAAGCTGATATGGGAGCGGGCCATGCCTTGACTGCTGTGATCTTCTCAAGATCTACCGATATGCCATCTCCAGGAATAATATGTCCAAGAAATGATACCTCCTTGAGAAAGAAATTGTACTTGCTAAGCTTTGCAAAAAGTCGCTTACTCCTCAAGGTCCCCAAAATAATCCGTAGATGCTGCTCATGCTCCTCTTGACTCTTAGAGTAAATCAAGATATCATCTATAAATACGACTATAAATTTGTCCAAATACTAGTAAAAGATCTTGTTCATTAAGTTCATAAAAATTGTGGAAGCATTGATCAAACCGAAAGATATGACTAAGAACTCAAAGTGTCCATACCTCGATCGAAATACCGTCTTCGGAATATATTCCTTTCGAACCTTCAGTTGATGATAGCCCGATTGTAAATTAATCTCGGAGAATACTTTTGCTCCACTCAGTTAATCGAACAGATCATATATATGGGACAAGGGGTACATTCTTCACCGTCACTACATTCAAGGTTCTGTAGTCGATGCATATGTGCACTGTCCCATCTTTCTTAGGCACAAAAGAATGAGTGCTTCCTATGGTGACGTACTGGCACGAATAAAGACTTTCTCCAATAAGTCGTCAATCTGTCTTCATCTCTACAACTCCTTCGGTGTAAGTCGATATACTCGAGATGAAATAGGCTCGACTTCCGGAATAAGGTCAATAGAAATCTCGATGTCTCTGTTAGGCGGCAGTCCCGGTAAATCCTCGGGAAATACATCTTCGAACTCAGAGATGACAGGGTGTTGAGGGGATCCAGCATCATCATGTGAGTCCCTAATGTGGGTGCATCAATACTCTCTCCTTCTTCTTTTTTGAACTTGAACTCCGTCACATTCGGTCGACTAAAGACGATACTGCCCTTATGACAGTCTATATGGGCAAAATGCTGGCTTAACTAGTCCATTACGAGAACCACGTCGAATGTCGGCATCGGGAATACAAGAAGTCGTGCTTTCATCTCCCTACCACATATCACTATAGGACAAAGTCTACAAACACCACTAATAGGTACAACTCCTCCTCTAGTGAGGATTTTAATATTCTTAGATAAAGGTATGATGGGAATGTTGTGTCTAGTGGCAAAACTAGTAGCTATGAATGAATGAGTGGCTCTAGTGTCAAACAAAGTAATGGAAGGAAATGAAGCAACTAAAACCATACCTGCTATGACCTCTGCCTCTGTCTCTATCTCTGTATCCTCAACAGCTTGAGAGAATACCTATCCATAATTCTGTCCAAGGCCCTGAGCTCTAGCCCTCTCGAACTGTGCTGACTGGGGTGGTAATGGTGGGCGAGGTGCTCCTGCTGCTGGCCTTCGGTGCTGGAAATGCTGGGGTTGTCGGTCTTGGGTTCTGCTGTGCATAAACTAAAGACTTCTGCTCCGAACAATCTTTTTCCTTGTGTTGCCCTGACCCGTATGTCTAGCACGCTCCAAGTCGAGTTCGACAGTCCTTCAGGTGGTGTCCCTGTTTCCCTTAATAGTTGAAGGTGTGCTTCTGATAAGGTGTGGGCCTCTGCTGGAGCGGTCCTGTGCGCCTTCTGATAGGTCCACCCTGAGTAGCTCTAGCCGGTGCAACTGCTAGTGTATGGCATCTCGATGTCTGCTGCTGCCCCTTGCGAAGAATCTCCTGAGCACGAGCTTCTTCTAAGACAGCTGAATAGGAGACACGAGACTGTGTAATCATGTAAGACTTGAGCTTCGGTACAAGCCCTGATAGAATCTCCTTGTTTTTTCTAACTCAGTCGCGATCAATCCAGCACCAAATATACTTAGGCGAATGAACTCTGGGTCATATTCATCAACTGTCATATTCCTTTGCTTCAGGTGACGAAAATGATCGTATAGACCGTCTCGAACATGAATAGGGAAGAATCTCTTATAAAATGCATCATAGAACTGCTTCCAGGTGATCTCAGCGCCTTATCCTCTTTCTTTCATTTTCTACCAGTGGTGAGCATTATCTTCTTATAGTAGGTCCACTGCTGTCATCCAATCTAGAGCTGGCAACTGGAATTCCTTCAGTGGCTTCTCTGTACTAATAAGCCATTATGCCACCTCTAGTGGCTTCTCCGTTCCTCTGAAGGCCTTGGTGTTCATGTCTATAAAGTTCATAATAGATCCTTCATAAGGATACAGAGCCGGTGTTGGTGCTGGTACCGGTGCCGGAGGTAGAGGTAAAAGTGTAGCCAATGCTGCTACTATCGTCTGTCTTATCAACTCAGTCTACTGCCATTAAGCTTGCATCATGGCATACATAACTGGAAAGTAGGGCTCCTAACAGTCGGTGGTGGAGGCATCTGAGGTCTTGACTGTGGTAGAAACTATTAAGGGAATGGTGGTGATGGAGGTAGTGGTACATTCCCTCATGGTGGCACTGTAGTAGTCTGTCCAGCCTAGCTGACTGGGGGTGCTGCGATCTCTGGGTGCACCATCGTCGGAGTCATAGTAGGCTGTGACTGTCCTGGCTGGTATGGTGTTACCGGAGTCATCGAAGAATTTTGTCCCTCCAGGATAGCCTCTTCACCAGATGTGAGAGCCAAGGCAGAAGTACGTCCGTTTCTTAGATTCTTACTGTTGGCACGAGGAAGAATAGGACGATATTAGGAGAGGTTGGATATGAAGTAATTCAAGTAATCAAAGAAATTTGAAAAGATTGGAAGTCAAAGGAAGTAGTAATTCTGGATGAGATACTATTCCTGTTCCTATATGCAGGCTTATTGGGCACAGTCATGTAACCCAACAATATTTTTGACATGCATGGGCCACCACAAAAACATGTAACGCTCAGTCTGAAAATACTTAGGACCAAGTACGTAGACATGCCAGCTGCACATATACGAATAATACTCCAATATATGAATCCTCGTATACGTACATAAGTTGTAAATATAAAATAATCACATGCCAGAATATAATCATCTCATCTCATCACAGCTCAACACAGAAGATAATAGAGTCCAAATAATAAATGAGTGTAGCAAAGAGATAGCCGGGTGGACATACCCACTCCTAACAACTATGATAAATAGTCTCAATGATCGAAGTCCAACCTCCACAAAATAGAAAGAAATATAAAAATGTCCACTAAAATGTCTCAAAGAATCAATAAGTTAGAAATCAGTAGGAGATGCCTCGTCATCAATTTATGATGGATCCAGTGCCGCTCCGTACTCCTGTGGGAATTTGTCTAATCCTGGAAAGATAACTAGGTCCTCAGAGGGACGTAACAAGATATAAAAAAATACCATGCCATATAAACTGTGATATATAATAGAGAGTAAAAGGGAAATGCATGCAAACGATTCCTAACCATTCTACTGTGAATGCAGTTGAGATACAATCCTTCGACGCATGAGCCCTGGCTGGTAATAAGATCCGGTATAGTCCCCTCTCGGGCACCAGTGACTAAGCACATAACGTTCAAGAACGTAAGTGTCCAACCTGAGTGGATAATCATACCCGTATCTCCAGGGAGCTTTCGAATTACAGGGGAAAGTGTAATAGAAGCCCATACGTCAGGTATTCTTCTCCCAACCCAATGCCTAGTATCGTCATCTCCATGACTAATATGAACGTCTAGTAACCGCCAAGTCCACTAGCATGCAATTCTATTGCCAGTTACTCCTATCCGTTGCATGCCTCAAACGTATCGGTGGTCATCCAACTGTGCGAGTACATGTCCTACATGTGACTCACCACACGTGATAAAGCATGTATCAAGGCCGGATGAGATATACCAATACCTCATCATCAATGGGTGGTCACTAGGCTAAGTCAATGCAAGAGAATAAAACAAAACAAGTAAAACGACCGATATAGTCGTTTGCACCCAAGCGTGACTTGGACACACAGTGATATAATACTAACAATAAATAAGTAAAATTAAACATAAATAACTAAAAATAAGAATAAGTAAATTATAGAGTAAGGTGGCAAGGTATCTTGCCTGACAGTGCGGAAGTAGCAACTCCAAGCAATCAATCACGTGAGCAAGAAATCTCAAAATTCACGAACGGCTCCAGGTGCTGAAACAAACATCCAGAACGTTCCCGATGTAAAAGTTATATCAAGGAAATGCCTGTCCAAAAGTCCAATTCTAGAACAGGGGCAAAATTGTAACTTTGTGTCAAAATGATATCCCCGTTGGACCCATTTTGTACCGAAACGCGTGCCAGTATCTATGGTCTCTAAAGTTGTGAAACTAGATGTCTACGAGTCCAGTTTGAGGAGACCAACCCAATCGTATGTCCAAAGTTGGATTTTGGTAGGCCGTGTACAATTTCGCCCGTTAGATCGGGTCGCAGGCCCGCCAAATAGGCGTTCCGGTCGACCTTTTCAGAAGTGGGCCAAACTTGGCACACAGGACAAAAATTTTGATACGGTTCTGTTGGCATAAGTTTTGTATCGAACCGATGACTGTACACGAAGTTATAGCCTAGTTTGCAAAAGGTCGATACGGGGGTATCTTGACGGATACGCACTGATTTCGTCACGCACAGGCAACGAAATCGTGTTTTGTCAGTTCCCACATGTCGACAACATCTATACGCGCCTTTTGATGTATATAGTGCACGACCACGTTGCCCGGTTTGTTGAGGCGCACGTCGTATCGGGAAAGGTTCTCTAATTTTTAATGTTTTAGAGGTAGTTTTTCTCGTAAGTTTTTAATCAATTAACTTGCTGTACAATGCATAAAAATTACTTCTAACAGCCGCATTTTACTCTTGTATATGTTGTCTATAGAGGTGTCAAATTGGATTTCCAAAACTGATATCAGGTCAACCGTAGTTGGCCTTCGAAGTCGAGTGTTTGGGCGGTCTCATAGCTCTGTTTTCCATCATATTTTTGCTCGACTTCTTGTTGATTCTCTAGACTGATGGGTTCTCATATCAAAATCTAGATCCTAGTCTTCTTAGATGGTCATATAGGCTGTCCATAGAAGTATGTATGATCGATAACGATCGAATAATGAAGAAGAAAATATCACGCGAAGGTGGCTACCTGCAGGCGGCTGTGTTAGGGGGTGCTATATTTGCGGGGTGTTCCTGGCCGCGTGGGCGGTCGACGGCGCCTGGAGGATGCGCGCAGACGGTATAGGTGGTCGGGTGGATTTGTACGTGGTCATGGTCGCCTGGATCATTGTCCAATTCGCAGGTGTTGTTCTATCTAAGGGTTTCAAAATCCTTTCGCGGATGGGTATAGTTTTATATAAGCCGAGATTAAACTCTAAATTTGATTCGGTTTCGGACAAAAATTAATTTGGTTAGGGTTAGGATTCGAAGAGAATCTTAACAGGAATAGGTAACCAAAATTTGAAGCAATTTTGTCCAGAGATTTGAAAGATTTAGATTTCAAATCTTTGAGTTTTCTCGGTTTTGTTCGTGTACACGGGAGGGTCGGAAAACGCTGGGTACTGTTCAGATTGTGAACAGTACTCGAGTGGATTAAATTTTTTCTTCTCATTTATATATATATATATATACACACTTCTAGATATATGTAACCATATATACATATGTATAATTATGTATATGATACATAATTTACATATACAATTTATGTATAATTATTTATATGATTCATATACAATTTAATAGGCTAAAATTATTATCTATTTATATATATACACACATACATATTCGCACTAAATTCTTAAGTAAATTCATAGAAATTTTCTAAATTCAAAAATATTATACAAATATCATTTTAACCATTAATTTTAAACATTAATTGTAAAAGTTCATAAACCAACTAATTTTAATGTAGTCTTTATCTGCTACCATTATCAAATCCTAGTATAATTAGCTTATTTAAATAAGTATAAAAAATATATTGTAAAGATATTAATAATAAAAACTCAAATATTTTAGAGGATTTTACACGTTATTTGGGCAAGTAGCAGGGAGGAGATCACAATTGAGGCAGTAAAGTCTTTTGAAAGACTTTACACTAAATAGATGATCTATAAGGACGTCGAGTTTTTAGATCACATCCCTTCCCTCAGCACTCAAGAAGAAAACAACATGCTATCCCGTCCGATCGTGCTAGAGGAAGTCCTTGCTGCAGTAAAAAATATTGATTACTCAGACAATTCTTCCGGCCCCAATGGCTTCTCCAGCCATTTCTTCTTCTTTTTTTTGGAGTTTATTGGGACTGACATCGTCGAAGCAACATTGGCTTTTATTGGCGGATTGGAGCTTCCTGTAGCTATCTCTAGCGCGAATCTGACCCTCATTCCTAAAAAGAAAAACCTAGTGTCATTCGTAAATTACAGACTAATCAGCATCTAAAAATTCACCGACAAAATATTCTCCAAAATTATTGCTACGGGAATGTCTCATCTGCTTCCAAAAATCATCTCTAACGAACGAAGTGGCTTCGTCAAGGACAGAAGCATTATTGACAACATTTTTCTAACCCAAGACCTTGTTCACAAGTTGGAATAAAGAACTAGGGGGAAACGTAGCGATCAAGCTCGACATGGAGAAGGCATATGAACACCACGACTAGCAATATCTCATATGGGTGCTAAGAAGATTTGGTTTTGTCGAGAGCTGGATCAATATCGTTTAGAGAGCGATTGGCAAATAATGGTCCTCTATCATGATCAATGGAGCACCGTCGGGCTTCTTCCATTCTCTACGTGGGGTGTGACAAGGCGAGCCGCTCTCGGTATCCCTCTTCATTATCACTGCTGAAGGTCTTAGCAGAAACCTCATCGAGCTTGGTTCTAACGGTAACTACTTTCGGTATTCCTTCTCCAATGGTTGTCCCCTAATCTCGTACCTTGCCTTTGCCGACGACTACATCATATTCTCCTCGAGAGACAAAAAAAACCATTTGCCTAATCGCTCAGGTCTTGCATCACTTCGAAAGAGTATCAGTTCAAAAAATTAACCCTTCCAAAAGCTCCATTTACATTCACCAAAACACTTTCCAGCGTGCTATACAGGATATGCCCGATATCATAGGATTTCTTGCGTCAATGCCACCGTTCACATACCTGCTAAGTCCGGTAAACTGTGGAAAGTGGAACAGCGCCATATTCGAACCTCTCATCTCCAATATATAGAGGAAGATCAGTGGATGGCAGTCGAACCTCTTGTCTATTGGAGGCCGAATAATTCTGATTAGACATGTTCTTTCTTCTATGGCCATCTTCATCATTCGGTGAGTAATCCACCAAAAAAAGTGCTTGATACAATTGAACACTCTTTCAATAGCTTCCTGTGGGACGATCAGCCGGGTCGTCCTCGTCGGCGTTGGTCCAAATGAGAGGTCATCGCCTGCCAATCATCGAAGGTGGGCTTGGAGTCCGTTGACTGCAGGAGATTACAGCGGCACAGACAGACAAGCAATGTTATTGGTTGCGGTCGTTCGATCCTCTCTGGGGTCACTATTTACAGGCTTCCTATTTCCCCCACGTCCATCTGTCCGCCACTGTAGCCAACAGCTGCGCTTCACCGGTTTGGCGGAGGCTATTGATGGAAAGAGACTTGGGTGAGAGTTGGATGTGTCTCACTGTCCTGCGTAGGGAGGCCAACGTATTCAAGGGGACATGGTGCGGTAACTCCCTCATTTCCGTCCCTCCCTCCTCCACTATCGACGTCAACTTCCAACACACCCTCCAGATCAAACTCCTTTGGAACGAAGCAGCGCAGGACCGGGACATGGCCGTGATTGCTCAGTTATTAGGGATCATTGTGGCCAATAGCATTAGAGACATAGGCATTCACATCAACGGTCATTCGGACGTCCTGACTTGGTCACCCTCTGTAGGAATAAAATCGTAAAGCAGAATACTCTAGAGGGGGGATGAATAGAGTAGGCAGAAGAATATTGCTAATTAAAAACTTGTTAGTAGTTAGATCACAGAAATAATAATAATCACAAAGTAATAACTGTAAAGAAAAGAGTTCAGAAGGCAAATGGAAACACAGAGATTTATACTGGTTTCCCTTTTGTGAGGACTAGTCCAGTCGAAATAACTGTAACTTCCAGTTGAATCCACTATTGGAAAATCCCGCAAGTTTTCATACGAAGTCCTTGCAACTTCTACAGACGCGAGCTTTGATACGAAAAACTCGACCAACTTCAGTTTTAAAGAGTCTTTCTTCAATCAAGCCTTTGATTACACTTTCTCTGAAATCTTCTAGACCGCACCGTACAAACAAATTGACTAGAGAATTGTAACTGGCTTGGGATTTGAAAATGAAAGCTTTTATAAAACTCTTTTGAAGAAACGTAAGATTTAGAAGAGAAGAGACGAAAGTGAATGAGTGATTTAAAATGATCAGAATTCCTCTCTATTTATAGTTTTTCCAAAGACATAACTCTGGCAGAATTCGGGCAGAATTCAGACAGAATTCTATGTAACAAACACAACTGAAGGAAGACCAAGTTCAAAAACCAACGTTTATATAACGTTCACCTTGGCCGAACTCTGGCCGAATTCTATCAGGGTTGATCAGGGTTATTTTATGAAAAATATTTTAGGACTTTTTGAAATCCTTCAGAAGCTTTTGTAAATAATAGATGTTTTTCAAAACATAGGTCAATTTTAAAAATAATTTTGGATAGCAATTTTGAAAATAATTTTGGATAGCCTATTTGCCAGTACGACTCGGTGTATAATGTATTCCTAGACTCAATAAAAATAAAAATGACATTACATAAGAAAATACAGTCTCGAGTGGCAAACAAAGCTTCGGTCTTGAACAGAGTAGATATCCAATCTTGATCAGTGTCCAAAACGTCTTGAGTAAACATCTGAGTTGTTCTGTATATCGAAAGAAAGTTTGATTAATTATTAAAATCAGGTTTGACTATGACCAATGGGCCAACAATCTCCTTCATTTTGATAATTGATAAATCTTGACCGATATAACATCATTGGTCTTTATCAAATCAAAATTGTACCGATATAATGTACCAAAAAAATGTTCCTGTAGAGATTGTTCATAACCTGTATTCATGAAGATGTTAGATCTTATTTCTCCCCTATTGTTACTTAGCAAAATAATTACAAAAGAGAAAGCTCCCATGCAATATATGCATAAGTAACAATCAGTAAAGAAACACAAAAATTTGGATATATAAAAGCATTTATCACAGGCATGGTATAAATATCACAGACAGGAAAAATGTGATAAGCATAGAATATTTCACAGGCAGTGTAAATAGAAGCATAAATAAAAGATAATGGTATGAGAAATGCTAAACTGTCTAAACTGAATAAAATGCTAAAGAAAGCATATAGCATGTCCATCAAACACAAAAGTAACAAATCATAACAAAATAAGAGTACTGATATTAGCTTGGAATGTCAGAGCATTTCCAAGTAAACAAAAAGACAAAATTATCAGTCCTAAAAGTATGACAAATCAAAAATCATCCTCATCGTCATCATCATCATCTGCAGTGCCAGCATGTCCACCATGTCCGGATAGACCAGCTCCAGATATGCCAGCTCCAGAGGTGTGTGGAGTATCACCAGAAGTACGATACTAATTGTAAGCGTTCCCTGCTGGAACATAGAGTGGACTGCCTCATCATCAATGCCGTAACTTGATGCAGAAGGGTCTCTAGGAAGAGAGCTAGCAGAGTGACCCATCTGAGCAAATCTGAGATCGTTAAAATAGTTGGCAGTAGCCTGGAACCGAGTCACGTCACGGAACTCACGTTTCCTGGAAGTGTCAACAAAGAAAGTTTGCAGATCCAAGAGGTACTGATGAATACCCTCAAAAGTCATAGGATAAGTCTAAGGTAGAATAGGTACAGTAGGAGCAGGTGCAGGAGGTGGAGGAGCAGTAGCAATGCTACGACGAAAAAGCTTAAGAAACTTGGGCTCAGGGTCCAGAGCGCAAGTGGATAAGTCTATGACAAAATGCTGAAAGATGCGTGGGATAAGTATCGCATAAGAGAGGTTGTGTTCTCTTCCGCGACATCTACCCGTCATCTGGATAATAGTCTTAGGGGCAAAAAAAGGAATTCCCTTAAGAATGTGATAGAGGGCAGAGAGTTCTAGTACAGTGACATCATCTTTTGAAGTGGATTTGGGAAGAATAGTGGAATAGATGATACGATTTAACTCGTAGTAAAACAAGTTCAAGTTATTAGCCTTGAACTTTCCAGGGCGAGAACGTGCGGGCTCATAAAGCTCATTCTTGAAACTAACAAGAGTCGTGCCCTCGGGAAAATAGAAGTCGGTGATGTCATCGAACGGGGCACCTTCGTTTGGAATACCAAGGATTTCCGCTAGTAATATATCATCGAACTCGTTATCGATCCTGCCAACACGAGTTCTTACGGTAAAAGTGTCTAACACGAAGTTACAACAGAACAATCTAAGGGCATTAGTAGCTATAGGGAATTGTAGGGTAGCAAGATGGTGTAACCCTAATGCCTCAAAGAAGGAACGGTGATTAAGAAATATAGTCCATTTAATCGGAGCGTCGGTGCATATAGTACGCATAGCAAAATCGGTATACTAAAGCAATGCTTGATCATGAGTTTTGAAGTAAAACTCATCCGATACGCCGTCACCCGATTGGACCGGGGAAAAGAGAGAATCCGTCTTTGGATCAGAAGAGGATGCCTCTTCACTGGCAAGGGTCTTCTTCCTTTTAAAAGGATTGAATCCCTTAGGCAGTCTTTCCCAAAACTAAGAAACCCTAAAAATTTGAAAGTGGAGGAGAGAAGGAGTTATACCTTCCGAGAATCAAGTATGTTGTAGAGGATACGATTCTCCGCACGAATCCAAATTTTTGATGGAAATCTCCATGTAGATTGGAAGAGAAGTAGTGGAGAATAGCTAGGGTTTGGGGTGTTCTTCGACTGCTGCTGCTGTGATGACGAATTGGTTTGGAGGAGATGAATAAGAGATGGCCTCGGGTTCTGACTTAAAAACATACAGCACCAACAGAACTGTGGCCGAATTCGGACCGAACTCGGGCCGAATTCGCCAAGGGTTCTCCTAGGTTTTTTAAAATAAAATTTTGTGGGCCATACCATTTTTATCAACTCATTTCAAATGTTTAATTCAAAGTTTAGTAATTTTAAACTTCAAATAATATAATTAATATTATTTTATAAATTAATTTTTTTTACTCAGCATATGTTTCAGATTAGATGTAGGAGTACTGTCCCAGATAACGAAAGTTCACCGGGGAACAATTAAGTACCGCTTCGCTTCGACGTAGTCGTGGTGACAGACAAGACTCTTTGTAGGCTTGTCTCGAAAACAGTTATTGATTATTGAATAAATTAATTAATAAAACAAAATTAATTAATATTATTGACATCTAGAATTCCTAATTCTTGACATTAATAATTAAAACGATCTTCTGTTAGAGGTTTTGTGAATATGTCAGCCAATTAATTCTGTGTGTCTATGTAGACAAGGTCTATATCTCCATTTTGTTGATGATCTCTAAGAAAATGATGTCGAATCTCGATATGCATAGTACGAGAGTGATATACTGGATTCTTAGTCAAATTAATAGAACTAGTGTTATCACAGAAAATGGGTATATGTGTATAATGCAATCTAAAGTCTTCTAAAGTTTGTTTTATCCACAAAATTTGTGCACAACAACGACCTGCGGTGAAATACTCAGCCTCAGTTGTCGATAATGCAACAAAATTTTACTTTTTGCTAAACCAAGAGAATAGTGCTTTTCCTAGGAAATGATATGTACCGCTGGTACTTTTTCTGTCTACTTTGTATCAGGTAAAATCAGCATCAGAATAACCGATTAGGTCAAATGATGTGGTTTTAGGATACCATAAGCCGATTGAAGAAGTGCCTTCAAGGTATCGGAATATACGCTTAACTGCGCACAGATGTAATTCCTTATGATTGGCTTGAAAATGTACACACAAGAAAATACTAAATATAATGTCTGGTCGACTAGTAGTTAAGTACAGTAAGCTACCGATCATACCTTGATACTTACATATGTCGACGGGTTTTCCTTGTTCATCAATATCAAGCTTGGTTGAAGTCACCATTGGAGTACTAAGTGGTTTGACTTCTTCCAGGTCGAACTTCATTAATAGATCTTTTGTGTACTTTGCTTGATTTATGAACGTCTCATTGTTGGTTTGTTTGATTTGCAATCTGAGAAAAAATTTCATCTCTTCCATCATGCTCATCTCAAACTCATTCTGCATATACTTTAAAAATTCTTGACAAAGAGACTCATCAGTAGCTCCAAAAATAATATCATCTACATAGATTTGAATCAAAAGAGGATTGTTATTCAAAGATTTTATAAATAATGTAGTGTCAACCTTTTCTTTTGAAAAATCGTTGTCAAGTAGAAAAGTGCTTAGACGATCGTACCAAGCACGAGGGGCTTGTTTCAAACCGTATAAGGCTTTCTTCAACTTGAAAACATAATCAGGATTTTTGAAATCAGTAAAACCTAGAGGTTGAGCTACATAAACTTTTTCTTTTGTAAAACCATTCAAAAATGTGCTTTTAACATCCATTTGAAATAACTTGAAATTAGGAAAACATGCAAATGCACATAACATGCGAATGGATTCTAATCTCGCAACTGGGGCATAAGTCTCATCGTAGTCGATACCTTCTTCTTGATTGTATCCTTGAGCTACGAGTCGAGCCTTATTACGAGTCACTCGACCATTCTCGTTCAGTTTGTTTTGGAATACCCAACGGGTGCTAATGACCAGATGATCAATGGGCTTGGGAACAATTTCCCAAACTTGATTTCTTTTGAATTGGTTTAATTCCTCGTGCATAGCATCTAAACAAAAATTATTACTATATGCTTCTTCAATGTTTTTGGGTTCAAACTATGAAACAAAAGCAACACAAGTTATATCTTTATTAGAGGATCGAGTACTTACACCCTTGGTAATCTTACCAACTACCAAGTCCATTGGATGATCTGCCAAGAATCTCATCTCTTTTGGCGTATCATCAGGATTTTTGGTTCCGGCTTCTTTGATTGAAGGTTCTACATCTTTGTGTGAATGTTTTGCTGTAGCTGTACTTGGTGTAATCACGTCTTCATTATCGTCATCGACTGAATATTGATTTAGTTCATCAAACTTGATATTAATTGATTCTTCGATGATCATAGTTCTCTTGTTGAAGCCTCTGTACCCTTTGCACTTTGCTGCATAACCTAAAAAGATACCTTTATCGGCCTTTTCATCAAATTTACTAAGATTGTCTTTAGTATTAAGAATAAAGCATTTACAACCAAATATCTTAAAATATAAAACGGTGGGTGTTCTATCAAACCATAACTCATAGGGAGTCTTCTTCGATATAGGTCAAATTAGAACCCTATTGAGAATATACCACACTGTATTGACAGCTTTAGCCCAAAAGTATCTAGGTAGACTAAACTGGTTTAACATTACTCTAGCCATTTCAGATAGAGTCCTGTTCTAACGTTCCACAACTCCATTTTGTTGTGGAGTCCTAGGGCAGGAAAACTCATGCAAATAACCGTGTGTGTCACAGAATTGCTGGTACTCTACATTCTCAAATTTTCTGCCATGATCACTACGAATGCGAGAAATCATGAAACCTTTTTCATTCTATACTTTCTTGCAAAAGGTGACGAATTCTGACAAAATATGGTTCTTGCGTGCAAAAAAATATACCCATGTGTATCTAGAGAAATCATCTACAATGACAAATGCATATAACTTACCACCTAGACTAGCAATTCTACTGGGTCCAAATAAGTCCATATGCAACAATTGTAGAGGTCTAGTGGTACTTACAGCATTCTTATATTTAAAGACAGATCGGGTAGCTTTGTTCTTTTCACATTCGCTATATACTATATCCTTCTTGAAAGATATGTCTGGTAAGCCGCGTACCAACTTCTTTGCGGATAGTTTCGAAATTATGTCCATATTTGCATGACCGAGTCTCATATGCCATAGTTGACTATAAATGCTCTTGGCCATCAAGTATCTACCTGCTTTGTTAGCATCTTCTAACAGATAGAAAACATATATGTTGTCTTCCCTGATACCTTCAAAGATAGTACTACCAGTTGAGCAATCAACTATAGTACATTTGTCTTTGACGAAGTTAATGCCATAACCGTGATAAGCTAAATGGCTTATGCTGAGCAGATTATGTTTTAACTCGATAACTAGACAGACATCTTTAATCATAGGATAAGGAGCCTTACCAATGTCACTGATACCGATTATGTACCCTATGAAATTATTACCGAAGGAGACGTATACTTCTTTATTCTTCTTCGATAGTATTGCGAATAATGAAGCACCACCGGTCATGTGCCGTGAGCAACCGCTGTCGAGGATCCATTTGCTTCTAGCATGTGAAGGGCGTTCCACCTACAAAATAGTTTGCTGATGAAACTTTTGGTACACATTTCTTGTAGGGTCCTGACAGGTTAGTTTTTGGTATCCATGCATAAACATTTAAATTTACTAACTTTCTAATTCTACATGCAGAGGATATATGACCAATGAGGCCACAATAATGACATTTTGCATGTAGAGTATTAAAAGTTGTGTGAGGTGCTTGATTGGTAGGTTTTGGTTTTCTATTATAGAAAAATGTATGCTTATTAGTCTTCTTGGTCATAGGTTTGGTATGGTTTGGTCTGACAGTGTTTGGTTTGGGTGTGTTCCGATGATTCGGTAATTGACACCTGTTAGAATAGAAAGCAGCAACTTCAGGCCGTTTTCCTCAAGTAGTTTTCAACTTTTTGGAGGTGTCATATAATCTAGTATAGTCAGATGTAAGTGTTTCTATTCTGACTTGTGCACACTAGAGATTCTTTCTCTCCTTAAATAGGTCTTCCTTTAGCTGGATGATAGTTTGTTCTTTTTCTTTGTTCTTTTTCTTCGGATAACTTGGTAGTCTCGTGTAACAACAGCTTAATAGAAGAAAGCTCACCAGACACAATAGAAGAATTATTATTTCTAACATCAGCTAGTTGGTCGGTAATTCTTCCTATCTCACCTTTGTACTCTTTGAGTACCTTCTTAGAGGTTTCATATTTACTACCCAGTTTCCTATAGTAATTTAACAGGTCACCGAAAGCCTCTCCTAATTGCTCAAAGGTGAAATCATCATAAGGATCAAACAGAGGATTAGTGATTACCTGATAGCAAGCCATCAAGCATACATTTGTAGCATCATCCGATTGTTCGTCTTCTGAATCGCTGGCTTCGCTTTTATGCCTTATGCTTGTATTGGTGTACTTCTTTGATGTAGATCTCTTCATGTAGCCTTTGTCATATTTTCTACCTTTTCTTGTTGATGATGATGTTGTTGGACAATCTTTCTTTATATGTCCTTTCTTCTTACATCTGTAGCAAATAAGATCTTCTTCGTTGTTGTTGCTGTTGTTGTCATTTTTTCTTCAGTTGAATCTCATGAATTTCTTGAATTTTCTTACCAGAAGAACTTGATCTTCAGAGTCAAAGTCATTGTCGTCAGAATCATCTTCGACAGTTCTTTTATGTTGAGCCTTCAAAGCGATTGACTTCTCTGACTTCTCCTTTGGTGTAGCATCTTTAAAGTCTTGAAGTTCCAACTCGTGAGTGAGTAGCTTACCCATGAGTGTTTCCAGAGACATTGTTGAGAGGTCGTTCAATGATTGATATAGCCTTTGGAATCCAGTTCTTTGTGAGACCTCGTAGAAGTTTGCGAATCTTCTCATGGTTATTGTATTCCTTGTCTAATAAAGACAAAGAATTTAAAATATCTAGGAATCTCGTAAACATCTGAGTGACAGATTCATTTGGCTTCATCTTGAACGTCTCGTACTCTTGAGTAAGTCTACTGATCTTTGACTTCTTAACTTGTGTTGTTCCATCGTGGGTTACTTCGAGAAGTTTCCACACTTCATTTGATGTTGTGCAAGTCGACATCCTGTTAAATTCAGTTCTGTCTAAAGCACAAAATAAAATGTTAATAGCACGTGCGTCAAGACTAGTCTTTTTCTTTTCATCCTCAGTATATTTATCATGGGGTTTTTCAACTAAAAGTCCCTCAACAGTAATACGAGGAGGCTTTTTGTAGCCATCAATAACTATAGACCATAAGTCAAAATCAAGAGATTTTAAGAAGAAACTCATCCGTGTTTTCCAATAAGTGTAGTTTGTGCCGTCAAACAGCGGAGGTCTATTTATGGCTTGGCCTTCACTTGTGAATTTCACAGTTACCATGTGTAGTGCTGTGATCTATATAACAATTAAATATAACTGCAGTTTTACCTTGCTTTACCAGTATAACCTGCTCTGATACCAAATGTAGGAACAAAATCGTAAAGCAGAATACTCTAGAGGGGGGTGAATAGAGTAGGTAGCGAAATATTGCTAATTAAAAACTTGTTAGCAGTAAGATCACAAAAATAATAATAATCAGAAAGTAATAACTGTAAAGAAAAAAGTTCAGAAGGCAAACGCAAACATAGAGATTTATACTGGTTTTCCTCTTGTAACGACTAGTCTAGTCGAAAAAAACTGTAGTTTCCAGTTGAGTCAACTATTGGAAGATCCTACAAGTTTTCATACGAAGTTCTTACAACTTCTACAAACGTGAGCTTTGATACGAAGAACTCGACCACCTTCAGTTTTGAAAAGTCTTTCTTCAATCAAGCCTCTGATTACAATTTCTCTGAAATCTTCTAGACCGTACCGTACCGACAAATTAACTAGAGAATTATAACTGGCTTGGGATATGAAAATGAAATCTTTTAGAAAACTCTTTGGAAGAAATATAAGCTTTAGAAGAGAAGAGATGAAAGTGATTGAGTGATTTTAGATGATCAGAAGTCCTCTCTATTTATAGTTTTTCCAAAGACAGAACTCTGGAAGAATTCAGACAGAATTCGGACAGAATTCTATGTAACAAACCGCAACTGAAGGAAGACAAAGTTCAAAAACCAACGTTCATATAATGTTCACCTTGGCCGAACTCTGGCCGAGTTCTGCCAGGGTTGGTCAATGTTATTTTATAAAAAATATTTTAGGGCTTTTTGAAATCCTTCAAAACATTTTGTAAATAATAGATATTTTTCAAAACATAGGTCAATTTTGAAAACGATTTTGGATATCAATTTTGAAAATAATTTTGGATAGCCTATTTGCCAGTACGACTAGGTGTACAATGTATTCCTAGACTCAATAAAAATAAAAATTACATTGCATAAGGAAATACAGTCTTGAGTGGCAAATAAAACTTCGGTCTTAAACATATTAGATATCCATCTTGATTAGTGTCCAAAATGCCTTGAGTAAACATCTGAGTTTTTCCGTATATCGAGATAGAGTATAATCAATTATTAAAATCAGGTTTGACCCTAACCAATGGGCCAACACCCTCCCCCTCAGGCTGTAATGTCCCGCTCCGCATGGTGCATTATACTGAGTCATTGACTCGAAGAGTTACGTTGACCCGATTGCGTATCGATGCGAATCGATACAAAGTGTTAAGTTGTCCCGAGCAATACATCGAACTAAGTCGATGCGAAGAGTTGCCTTGTCCCAAAGAATGCATCGAGTGAATCGATGCGAAGCGTCGCGTTGCTTCAAAGGATAAGTGCGTTGAGACGGCTCGAAGATTCTAAGAAATCGAATCGACCAAGGCGCAAGTCCGAATCGATGCAAGTATTGATTTTAGTTGGTTACATGTGCAGGCTATACGTTTACGCTGAAATGTTAGAGGTCGATCTTTTACCTTATTCAGTAAGGGGTCCGCGAAAGCAAATCGTCGCCTTGCGACGGACTGAGGCAGTGGCACGGCAAGCCCAAATCGAACGTATAATTCAATAAGCACGAAGTGCTCGAATGGCTAAGTCAGGAGAGTGGCCGTGCAACAAAGTTATGGAATCGAGCCGCATCGGCTCGGCAAAACGACAAAGGCGTATCAACTCAAGGTGGGGGGACATTAACTCTCTTTCCTATTCCGTCATGCTTAACTAAAATACATATCATTGAATGCTGAGTTAACCTATCAACGCCACGGGCGTGGCTCGATAGAGAGATAAACGTAGTGCGTGTCGAACTCTAGATAGAACAACTGAAATGAATCGTACGACAAACGTACGAGTCGCTATGGAACATTGGATATCACAAAAGCGACCGCCTTGGTACGCAAGCCGCAAGAACATGGAATAACTGTACTCGGCGAGTGCCTTAGTGCACGAACCATACCGTGCCTTCGCGTACACGTTAGAACGGCTAGAATATTGAAAGACAATAGGCGAGCGCCCTAGCGCGCAAGCCACGGACATTGAATACTAAAGCATGGAAATACGGCTTCGACGAATGCAGCAAGTGCACGACTCGAAGGATAGATGATAAATGTGTGAAACGTGCCTACGTGCACAAGATAATAAAAGGTGGCTTCGTTGCCAAAGAATACAGTTGTGGCATGAATGTGGCAGAACTGTCGGATATGACATAATGCCTCGAAAGGTGTTCGAGACCTTCGGGTCGTTCGGTTGACGAGCATTGAGTTGAGGCATGATGCCATTGAAACATTGAAACGAAGTATGAAACGTAAGAACATAGAAAGTTAACGGAAGAAATACGAGATGATAATGCGGCATGGTGCCCTTCGAAATGTTCACGGCCTTCGGGCGTTCGTTGAGAACATTGGGGCGTTGTGCCAATTTAAATAGAGATAAGCGAACTTGCTTGGTTGTATGAAATATAAGATTCGTTGCATGGTCAAATGGACTTAAAGATATAAAAGCCCGTGCATGGGTATTCCCTCGAACGCGGCGTGCCAGGGCACTGGGACCGTTCGGCCTAGGAGGGATTCGTTTTCGGTATTGTTGGTGCACTTCATTTAGAAGGGTAGCGACCTTCTGGTGAATGTGATAAGCTACTTGCTGCGATTATTTCGGTAGCCTCTGATGTTGGTTAGCAACCGTACAGAGTTAACATCGTCTTATGTTTCGATTCGATAAATATAAGTCCATTCTAGCCCAAAAAGCTAGTAACCTTCATATAGTTAAGGGCGACGGGTTTGGAAGTGCAAGGTATGCATATATCCTGTATGGACAGATCCTGAATAGCGAGCACTTATAACATGACAGGGAAAACGGATAGGCGTATTCACTTTGCGTCGGTGCAAGGGCGAGTGCGTCGATATTGCTAAGTTGTGCCACGAATCAAACACGAGATTGCTTGCCTGTTTACTTATGCGAATTGAATAACATGCTTGCCATGCTTTATAGTCTTCGAATATGCCATGAATTCACCCTAAAGAGAACATAGAAAGAGAACTAAATTGTATATTTGCATGAATCAATACAATACTAAATGTCGGTTTGTTAAGTGGGTTTTTGATCAGTATAGCGAGGACGAAAGTACTAATCCCCCACTAGTTTGCTAGCAGGTTCCGGGATTGGTCTGCTCGCGGCAGAGCTTCACTTGAACGCGTTGAGGCTTGGAATGCCGAAGCGTATTGAAGCGTGCGATCGCATTGACGCTCGGATATGCAACAGGATTGATGCGGCCGAGATATAGAAGACATGATGTATGGAACGGTGAAATCCTTTGTGGGCAAGAGAGAACCTGAGTGTTGTAGCCAATCTGGCAAATTCCGTTGGGCTATCGAAAGCCTTTGTAATCAGATTTCGAATATCAATAAAGTGAATCGTTTTCGTATACTATGTTTTGCCTTTCGTTGTTAACGTTCAACTCAAAGATAACCATTTGAGAACTTGTCATCTTGCCATGCACGAGCACAACTCTAGGCTCGTGCGTCATCACACCCCAATGAGGACGATGATTCGGGTGATTGCGGGTCGGGGCATGACAAATTGGTATCGGAGCCCCAGGCTAAATTTCCCCTGGACGCTTGCTTCATTTCAGTTCTAAAAGTTGCCTACCACCAATCGAAATCACTCTTGACTCTACTCGATGCCGCACTGAATGTTCCATACAATAAGTCTAATACAAATCATGTAATTTTGCCACGTGTTGTTTTGGAAATTACAGGGTGTTTGCGGGATAAGTTGAAAAAGGTTTGTTGCTATAAGCGCAACAAGTTGCGAGATGTAAATTCAAGGATTTGTTGCCGTGGATGCAACACGTCGTGAATTATAATTCGAGATATTCGTTGGTTGCAACGAACGATACGAGAAATATTGGTTGCATCGATACAATGATAGTCGTGGAATGTTGCTGCAGCAATTGTCGCGTATTGATTGTAAATGATGCGTTGAAAAGAAATTGAAAGTTGGTATGGAATTGTCGAACGGATTCACATATCAATTTTGAATGTGCGTTTGCGATGAAAAGCGATAAGTCAATATCGAATGTGTTGAACGGATTTGAGCATTGACTTTGAATGTCGGAAATAAAATGTTGTACGAGGTGCAACAGATGTCGAAGATAAATCGATGCACGAGGTGCGGTGAATATCGAAAATAAATCGTTGCACGATGTGCAATGCGTATTGAAAGTAAAGTAAAATCTTGCACGAATGTGCAACGCGTGTCGAAAGTAAAATTATTGCACATGGTGCAACGCATATCAAAGTGAAATTGCTGCACGAAGTGCGACGAATATCGAGAATAAATTATTGCACAAGATGCAACGAAAGAAAACAAAAGTTATAAATTGAGAAACGAAATCAGTTCTGTTGCGCACCGAGCTTGTGTTGGCAAATGAATGCTTTGGCCGAGTTGCGTCGGATTTTGATTAATCAGAGTTACGGTTGTGATCAAGCACGATCACTGCAGAAATCGTGAGTCGAAAGAGATCGTTGGTTCGTAAAGAGTACGTTACGACGGAAGTAACTTGATTTTCGGGTGGTATATGGCATACCACCGATGCAATGAATGGCTCGATTCCGAGTGGTATATGTGATACCACTTGTGCGATGAATTGCATCGACGTTTTATGAGAATTGCGGAAGGTTTGTCCGCAACGGACGGGGTAGCACCGAAACTCGATTGAGAATTTGTATAACGGCATGTTGATGCAAGTGTTCTTCGATGATCGGTTAGAATGGTATGGCGGGACTCGTATCATTGAATGATACGTCGATTGAAAATTTATGTGTCGGTCGAATGACGGGAACTAGCGAAACGATTATACCTTGAGGCAACAATCGGATCGATGGGATAGGAAACTCGAAACGTTGAAATCGAACCGCACGACTTGCGAGCTCGATGAAAATGTTGGACGATACAAATTATAATCGAATTGTACGACTTACGATCCCGATTGAAATGTTGGACGAGACAAATCGAATCGCACGACTTGCGATCTCGATAGAAATGTTCGGTTAGGCGAATCGAATCGCACGACTTGCAATTTCGATAAAAATGTTGGGCGATACGAATTGTAATCGAATCGCACGATGTAGACTTCGGTGAAGAGTTGGTTGACGTGAGTAATCGTGCCTAAGAAATAGTTGGTTACATTATGGCGAAACTCATTCGAGTACGACTGAAAACACACAAAACTTAGAGGGCGAGATCGTATGACTTGAGGGTTCGATGTTGGATAATCAGTAACTCAGTTACGCTATCGAAGTATAGCGGGATGCGGCAAATCGGAGAACGAGTCGATACATATGGAAAAGTTTATTGCGAACTTGGATGTATGCGATGCGAGTTAAGTTGACGTTGAAACGGATTCAAAGTTGGCCCTTACGTTATCGAAATGGATACGGCGTATCGAGATCGATACGTAAGGAAATGTAAATGACGTGAGAATACAAAATAGAGTGTGCCTCGCGCTATGAAATTTTGTAAGTAACGATACGAGAATGAAACGAACTGGTTGATCGTAAATTTTGTGATTGATCGGGGCGAGATTATAAGTCATCGACGATTGCTCGATGCGTATAGCATCTCGTGTGTCGACCGCAAAATAAGATAGACTCGAATTCGGTACAAGTAGATATTTTGTAAATTACGGAATTATCGACGATAGTGCATGACTTTACTCGAAAGATAGTTGCGCATCAATTGCGTCGATAGAAATGGTTATGTACGGATTTGGGTAGTCGCATAGAAATCGTCGGAACGTGATTTGGCTCCAAAATAAGATATAGCATGGTTCGTAGTAAACTTTCCTTCGGTGATGATCCACAATTATCGAGCGTAGCTTCGGGATAGCTGACCCTAGAAGACTTGACCGCAAAATCAAATTGAATGCTGCAGACCGTAAGATGACCCATGTGATATCGCATATGAGATTACACCGATAACAAATATAAAACAGTGCATGTTGACGATAAGTCTAGGCGATCGAGAATTGTTGGAACAACTTTCGATTGAGAATGATATAGTTAGATTTGAGTATTCGTCGGATAAATATTTGAATGGTTATGTTTGTCGACGATCAAACTAGAAATTTACCAAAGAACTTGGTGATTCGGATAGGCGATTACGAGAGTCGTGCTATGCACGAGAGGGAACGATAAAGAATGACTTACGAGCCATGTCGTTAGATTTGATTCACCTTGCAATTGAGCTTGCGTGAATCGAAATTATGTTCGATGTTGCGAGACGGATAAGTTGGAATTTGGCTAGTGAATTCCTACTCATTAGGAATCGAACGTAAGGCGTATCATAAGGACCTTCGTGTAAAAGGCAATCGTTGTCTTGTGCACCGTCGCCTCGATGTAAACTGTCATGTCGGATAGATTGTAGCCTTTGTGCAATGTCAATTTAAACTTGCGTCGGAAGGATTTGAGCACGGTGTCTAGGTAAGTCACCTAGCGGACGTAGTCCTGAATGTTGATGCTTTTGCAAGTCAACAAAAGAGAATCATGTCGAGATAAGATACGAAGTAAAACATCAGAAATCGTTAGATAAGTGACGCCGAACGCAAGGCATTGTGGAGACTCATTGTGATTGGATGCGCGACGGCTTGACGTGACACATAGAATTGATAGTCCCGATGAAACATACAAATTGAGAAATGCAATTTTGAATCGCATCGTGTGCCTTGACTTTTGTTAGAGGATCGCGTATGCATCAATATGCATATGCAATAGAATTGCGAGAAATTATAATAGAGCCCAAGTCCGATCGAGAGTACGAGATGGCAAGTAATTGAAAATGAGAAGTTACGTATTTACGTTGTTCCGATATCTTAGAACTGAGCTTGCATGAAATGCATATATTGGTGGGACGCCTAAAATATGTGTATGATTTCAAACTAAGTTGTACGATCCAAGCGATAGTGAGACGAGATCGTGGAACGATCTAATGAAACCCTTGGAAATTTAGTATTAGTTTCGGTTCGGGACGAACCTTGTTTTGAGTGGTATATTATGTAATGTTCCGCTCCGCACGGTGCATTATACTGAGTCGTTGACTCGAAGAGTTGTGTTGACCCGATTGCGTATCGATGCGAATCGATACAAAGTGTTAAGTTGTCCCGAGCAATGCATCGAACTAAGTCGATGCGAAGAGTTGCCTTGTCCCAAAGAATGCATCGAGTGAATCGATGCAAAGCGTCGCGTTGCCTCGAAGGATAAGTACGTTGAGACGGCTCGAAGATTCTAAGAAATCGAATCGACCAAGACGCAAGTCTGAATCGATGCAAGTATTAATTTTAGTTGGTTTCATGTGCAGGCTATACGTTTACGCTGAAATGTTAGAGGTCGATCTTTTGCCTTATTCAGTAAGGGGTCCACGAAAGCAAATTGTCGCCTTACGACGGACTGAGGCAGTGGCACGGTAAGCCCAAATCGAACGTATAATTCAATAAGCACGAAGTGCTCGAATGGCTAAGTCAGGAGAGTGGCCGTGCAACAAAGTTATGGAATCGAGCCGCATCGGCTCGGCAAAACAATAAAGGCGTATCGACTCAAGGTGGGGGGACATTAACTCTCTTTCCTATTCCGTCATACTTAACTAAAATACATATCATTGAATGCTGAGTTAACCTATCAACGCTACAGGCGTGGCTCGATAGAGAGATAAATGTAGTGCGTGTCGAACTCTAGATTGAACAACTGAAATGAATCGTACGGCAAATGTACGAGTCGCTATGGAACATTGGATATCGCAAAGACGAGCAACTTAGTGCACAAGCCACAAGAACATGGGATAACTGTACTCGGTGAGTGCCTTAGTGTACGAACCATACCGTGCCTTCGTGTACGCGTTAGAACGGCTAGAACATTGAAAGATAATAGGCGAGCGCCCTAGCACGCAAGCCACGGACATTGAATACTAAAGCATGGAAATACGACTTCGACGCGTACAGTAAGTGAACGACTCAAAGGATAGATGATAAATGTGTCGAAACGTGCCTACGTGCACAAGATAATAAAAGGTGGCTTCGTTGCCAAAAAATACAGTTGTGGCATGAATGTGGCAGAACTGTCGGATATGACATAATGCCTCGAAAGGTGTTCGAGACCTTCGGGTCGTTCGGTTGACGAGCATTGAGTTGAGGCATAATGCCATTGAAATATTGAAACGAAGTATGAAACGTAAGAACATAGAAAGTTAACAGAAGAAATACGAGATGATAATTCGGCATGGTGCCCTTCGAAATATTCACGGCCTTCGGGCGTTCGTTGAGAACATTGGGGCGTTGTGCCAATTGAAATAGAGATAAGCGAACTTGCTTGGTTGTATGAAATATAAGATTCGTTGCATGGTCAATTGGACTTAAAGATATAAAAGCCCGTGCATGGGTATTCCCTCGAACGCGGTGCGCCAGGGCGCTGGGACCGTTCGGCCTAGGAGGGATTCATTTTCGGTAATGTTGGTGCACTTCATTTAGAAGGGTAGCGACCTTCTGTTGAATGTGATAAGCCACTTGCTGCAATTATTTCGGTGGCCTCTGATGTTGGTTAGCAACCGCACAGAGTTAACATCGTCTTATGTTTCGATTCGATAAATATAAGTCTATTCTAGCCCGAAAAGCTAGTGACATTCATATAGTTAAGGGCGACGGGTTTGGAAGTGCAAGGTATGCATATATCCTGTATGGACGGATCCTGAATAGCGAGCACTTATAGCATAACAGGGAAAACGGATAGGCGTATTCACCTTGCGTCGGTACAAGGGCGAGTACGTCGATATTGCTAAGTTGTGCCACGAATCAAACATGAGATTGCTTGCCTGTTTACTTATGCGAATTGAATAACATACTTGCCATGCTTTACAGTCTTCGAATATGCCATGAATTCACCCTAAGGAGAACATAGAAAGAGAACTAAATTGTATGTTTGCATGAATCAATACAATACTAAATGTCGGTTTGTTAAGTGGGTTTTTGATCAGTATAGCGAGGACGAAAGTACTAATCCCCCACTAGTTTGCTAGCAGGTTCCGGGATTGGTCTGCTCGCGGCGGAGCTTCGCTTGAACGCGTTGAGGCTTGGAATGCCGAAGCGTATTGAAGCGTGCGATCGTATTGACGCTCGGATATGCAACAGGATTGATGCGGCCGAGATATAGAAGACATGATGTACGGAACGGTGAAATCCTTTGTGGGCAAGAGAGAACCTGAGTGTTGTAGCCAATCTGGCAAATTCTGTTGGGCTATCGAAAGCCTTTGTAATCAGATTTCGAATATCAATAAAGTGAATCATTTTCGTATACTCTGTTTTGCCTTTCGTTGTTAACGTTCAACTCAAAGATAACCATTTAAGAACTTGTCATCTTGCCTTGCACGAGCGCAACTCCAGGCTCGTGCGGCATCACGCCCCAGCGAGGACGATGATTCGGGTGATTGCGGGTCGGGGCGTGACAAATTGGTATCGGAGCCTCAGGCTCAATTTTCCCTGGATGCTTGCTTCATTTCAGTTCTAAAAGTTGCCCACCACCAATCGAAATCACTCTTGACTCTACTCGATGCCGCACTGGATGTTCCATACAATAAGTCTAATACAAATCATGTAATTTTGTCGCGTGTTGTTTTGGAAATTATAGGGTGTTTGCGGGATAAGTCGAAAAAGGTTTGTTGCTATAAGCGCAACAAGTTGCGAGATGTAAATTCAAGGATTTGTTGCCGTAGATGTAACACGTCGTAAATTATAATTTGAGATATTCGTTGGTTGCAACGAACGATACGAAAAATATTGGTTGCATCGATACAATGATAGTCGTGGAATGTTGCTGCAGCAATTGCCGCATATTGATTGTAAATGATGCGTTGAAAAGAAATTGAAAGTTGGTATGGAATGTGTCGAACGGATTCACATATCAATTTTGAATGTGCGTTTGCGATGAAAAGCGATAAGTCAATATCGAATGTGTTGAACGGATTTGAGCATTGACTTTGAATGTCGGAAATAAAATATTGTACGAGGTGCAACAGATGTCGAAGATAAATCGATGCACGAGGTGCGGTGAATATCGAAAATAAATCGTTGCACGATGTGCAATGCGTATTGAAAGTAAAGTAAAATCTTGTACGAATGTGCAACGCGTGTCGAAAGTAAAATTATTGCACGTGGTGCAACGCATATCAAAGTGAAATTGCTGCACGAAGTGCGACGAATATCGAGAATGAATTATTGCACAAGATGCAACGAATGAAAACAAAAGTTATAAATTGAGAAACGAAATCAGTTCGGTTGCGCACCGAGCTTGTGTTGGCAAATGAATGCTTTGGCCGAGTTGCGTCGGATTTTGATTAATCAGAGTTACGGTTGTGATCAAGCACGATCACTGCAGAAATCGTGAGTCGAAAGAGATCGTTGGTTCGTAAAGAGTACGTTACGACGGAAGTAACTTGATTTTTGGGTGGTATATGGCATACCACCGATGCAATAAATGGCTCGATTCTGAGTGGTATATGTGATACCACTTGTGCGATGAATTGCATCGACGTTTTATGAGAATTGCGGAAGGTTTGTCCGCAACGGACGGGGTAGCACCGAAACTCGATTGAGAATTTGTATAACGGCATGTTGATGCAAGTGTTCTTCGATGATCGGTTAGAATGGTAAGGCGGGACTCGTATCATTGAATGATATGTCGATTGAAAATTTATGTGTCGGTCGAATGACGGGAACTAGCGAAACGATTATGCCTTGAGGCAATAATCGGATCGATGGGATAGAAAACTCGAAACGTTGAAATCGAACCGCACGACTTGCGAGCTCGATAAAAATGTTGGACGATACAAATTATAATCGAATTGTACGACTTGCGATCCCGATTGAAATGTTGGACGAGACAAATCGAATTGCACGACTTGCGATCTCGATAGAAATGTTCGGTTAGGCGAATCGAATCGCACGACTTGCAATTTCGATAGAAATATTGGGCGATACAAATTGTAATCGAATCGTATGATGTAGACTTCGGTGAAGAGTTGGTTAACGTGACTAATCGTGCCTAAGAAATAGTTGGTTACGTTATGGCGAAACTCATTCGAGTACGACTGAAAACACACAAAACTTAGAGGGTGAGATCGTATGACTTGAGGGTTCGATGTTGGATAATCAGTAACTCAGTTACGCTATCGAAGTATAGCAGGATGTGGCAAATCGGAGAACGAGTCGATACATATGGAAAAGTTTATTGCGAACTTAGATGTATGCGATGCGAGTTAAGTTGACGTTGAAACGGATTCAAAGTTGGCCCTTACGTTATCGAAATGGATACGGCGTATCGAGATCGATACGTAAGGAAATGTAAATGACGTGAGAATACAAAATAGAGTGTGCCTCGCGCTATGAAATTTTGTAAGTAACGATACGAGAATGAAACGAACTGGTTGATCGTAAATTTTGTAATTGATCGGGGCGAGATTATAAGTCATCGACGATTGCTCGATGCGTATAGCATCTCGTGTGTCGGCCGCGAAATAAGATAGACTCGAATTCGATACAAGTAGATATTTTGTAAATTACGGAATTATCGACGATAGTGCATGACTTTACTCGGAAGATAGTTGCGCATCAGTTGCGTCGATAGAAATAGTTATGTACGGATTTGGGTAGTCACATAGAAATCGTCGGAACGTGATTTGGCTCCAAAATAAGATATAGCATGGTTCGTAGTAAACTTTCCTTCGATGATGATCCACAATTATCGAGCGTAGCTTCGGGACAGCTGACCCTAGAAGACTTGATCGCCAAATCAAATTGAATGCTGCAGACCGTAAGATGACCTACGCGATATCGCATATGAGATTACACCGATAACAAATATAACACAGTACATGTTGACGATAAGTCTAGGCAATCGAGAATTGTTGGAACAACTTTCGATTGAGAATGATATAGTTGGATTTGAGTATTCGTCGGATGAATATTTGAATGGTTATGTTGGTCGACGATCAAACTAGAAATTTACCAAAGAACTTGGTGATTCGGATAGGCGATTACGAGAGTCGTGCTATGCACGAGAGGGAACGATAAAGAATGACTTACGAGCCATGTCGTTAGATTTGATTCACCTTGCAATTGAGCTTGCGTGAATCGAAATTATGTTCGATGTTGCGAGACGGATAAGTTGGAATTTGGCTAGTGAATTCCTACTCATTAGAAATCGAAGGTAAGGCGTATCGTAAGGACCTTCGTATAAAAGGCAATCGTTGTCTTGTGCACCGTCGCCTCGATGTAAACTGTCATGTCGGATAGATTGTAGCCTTTGTGCAATGTCAATTTAAACTTGCGTCGGAAGGATTTGAGCACGGTGTCTAGGTAAGTCACCTAGCGGACGTAGTCCTGAATGTTGATGCTTTTGCAAGTCAACAAAAGAGAATCATGTCGAGATAAGATACGAAGTAAAACATCAGAAATCGTTAGATAAGTGACACCGAACGCAAGGAGTTATGGAGACTCATTGTGATTGGATGCACGACGGCTTGACGTGACGCATAGAATTGATAGTCCCAATAAAACATACAAATTGAGAAATGCAATTTTGAATCGCATCGTGTGCCTTGACTTTTGTTGGAGGATCGCGTATGCATCAATATGCATATGCAATAGAATTGTGAGAACTTATAATAGAGCCCAAGTCCGATCGAGAGTACAAGATGGCAAGTAATTGAAAATGAGAAGTTACGTGTTTACGTTGTTCCGATATCTTACAACTGAGCTTGGATGAAATGCATATATTGGTGGGACGCCTAAAATATGTGTATGATTTCAAACTAAGTTGTACGATCCAAGCGATAGTGAGACGAGATCGTGGAACGATCTAATGAAACCCTTGGAAATTTAGTATTAGTTTCGGTTCGGGACGAACCTTGTTTTGAGTGGTATATTATGTAATGTTCCGCTCCGCACGGTGCATTATACTGAGTCGTTGACTCGAAGAGTTGTGTTGACCCGATTGCGTATCGATGCGAATCGATACAAAGTGTTAAGTTGTCCCGAGCAATGCATCGAACTAAGTCGATACGAAGAGTTGCCTTGTCCCAAAGAATGCATCGAGTGAATCGATGCGAAGCGTCGCGATACCTCGAAGGATAAGTACGTTGAGACGGCTCGAAGATTCTAAGAAATCGAATCGACCAAGACGTAAGTCTGAATCGATGCAAGTATTGATTTTAGTTGGTTTCTTGTGCAGGCTATACGTTTACGCTGAAATGTTAGAGGTCGATCATTTGCCTTATTCAGTAAGGGGTCCACGAAAGCAAATCGTCGTCTTACGACGGACTGAGGCAGTGGCACGGTAAGCCCAAATCGAACGTATAATTCAATAAGCACGAAGTGCTCGAATGGCTAAGTCAGGAGAGTGGCCGTGCAACAAAGTTATGGAATCGAGCCGCATCGGCTCGGCAAAACAATAAAGGCGTATCGACTCAAGGTGGGGGGACATTAACTCTCTTTCCTATTCCGTCATGCTTAACTAAAATACATATCATTGAATGCTGAGTTAACCTATCAACGCTACGGGCGTGGCTCGATAGAGAGATAAACGTAGTATGTGTCGAACTCTAGATTGAACAACTGAAATGAATCGTACGACAAATGTACGAGTCGCTATGGAACATTGGATATCGCAAAGGCGAGCAACTTAGTGCACAAGCCACAAGAACATGGGATAACTGTACTCGGTGAGTGCCTTAGTGTACGAACCATACCGTGCCTTCGCGTACGCGTTAGAACGGCTAGAACATTGAAAGATAATAGGCGAGCGCCCTAGCACGCAAGCCACGGACATTGAATACTAAAGCATGGAAATACAACTTCGACGCGTACAGTAAGTGCACGACTCGAAGGATAGATGATAAATGTGTCGAAACGTGCCTACGTGCACAAGATAATAAAAGGTGGCTTCGTTGCCAAAAAATACAGTTGTGGCATGAATGTGGCAGAACTGTCGGATATGACATAATGCCTCGAAAGGTGTTCGAGACCTTCGGGTCGTTCAGTTGACGAGCATTGAGTTGAGGCATAATGCCATTAAAATATTGAAACGAAGTATGAAACGTAAGAACATAGAAAGTTAACAGAAGAAATACGAGATGATAATTCGGCATGGTGCCCTTCGAAATGTTCACGGCCTTCGGGCGTTCGTTGAGAACATTGGGGCGTTGTGCCAATTGAAATAGAGATAAGCGAACTTGCTTGGTTGTATGAAATATAAGATTCGTTACATGGCCAATTAGACTTAAAGATATAAAAGCCCGTGCATGGGTATTCCCTCGAACGCGGCGCGCTAGGACGCTGGGACCGTTCGGCCTAGGAGGGATTCGTTTTCGGTATTGTTGGTGCACTTCATTTAGAAGGGTAGCGACCTTCTGTTGAATGTGATAAGCCACTTGCTGCAATTATTTCGGTGGCCTCTGATGTTGGTTAGCAACCGCACAGTGTTAACATCGTCTTATGTTTCGATTCGATAAATATAAGTCTATTCTAGCCCGAAAAGCTAGTGACATTCATATAGTTAAGGGCGACGGGTTTGGAAGTGCAAGGTATGCATATATCCTGTATGGACGGATCCTGAATAGCGAGCACTTATAACATAACAGGGAAAACGGATAGGCGTATTCACCTTGCGTCGGTGCAAGGGCGAGTGCGTCGATATTGCTAAGTTGTGCCACGAATCAAACATGAGATTGCTTGCCTGTTTACTTATGCGAATTGAATAACATGCTTGCCATGCTTTACAGTCTTCGAATATGCCATGAATTCACCCTAAGGAGAACATTGAAAGAGAACTAAATTGTATGTTTGCATGAATCAATATAATACTAAATGTCGGTTTGTTAAGTAGGCTTTTGATCAGTACAGCGAGGACGAAAGTACTAATTCCCTACTAGTTTGCTAGCAGGTTCCGGGATTGGTCTGCTCGCGGCGGAGCTTCACTTGAACGCGTTGAGGCTTGGAATGCCGAAGCGTATTGAAGCGTACGATCGTATTGACGCTCGGATATGCAACAGGATTGATGTGGCCGAGATATAGAAGGCATGATGTATGGAACGGTAAAATCCTTTATGGGCAAGAGAGAATCTGAGTGTTGTAGCCAATCTGGCAAATTCCGTTGGGCTATCGAAAGCCTTTGTAATCTAATTTCGAATATCAATAACGTGAATCATTTTCGTATACTCTATTTTGCCTTTTATTGTTAACGTTCAACTCAAAGATAACCATTTAAGAACTTGTCATCTTGCCTTGCACGAGCACAACTCCAGGCTCGTGTGGCATCACGCACCAGCGAGGACGATGATTCGGGTGATTCTGGGTCGGGGCGTGACACAGGCAGCTTCTCATTAGCGTTGGCGTGGACGATCACACACACATCCAGGGGCCACAATTACCATTTCCATCGTAGCAGAGATGGATCCCCATCAAGTGGTCCATCCTTCTTTGGCGGTTGATGCATTATAAGTTACCTTTGGACGATGTCCTCCGTTCCACATGATTCGCTATCACGTCCAGATGCCATTGCTGCCAAGAACCAGATGTCGAAACGAACGATCACATCTTCTCTACTAGGAAGAAGGCTACAGGAGTTTGGAACTACAATGAGTCGGCCTGCAATATCGTCGGCTATGATGGAGATCTTCTCCCCAGGCTATTTCATTAGGGAAGCAACACAAATTTGCCCTCACTCATCGGGATCGTGTCAGCAATCATTTGGGTTATTTGGAAGAATCGTAACAAAGTAAGATACAAGGACCATTCCCATCATGGCAGAGATGGATCCCCATCAAGTGGTCCATCCTTCTTTGTTGGTTGATGCATCATAAGTTACCGTTGGTCGATGTCCTCCATTCCACAGGATTCGCTATCACGTCCAGATGCCACTACTGCCAAGAACTGGATGTCGAAATAATCGATCACATCTTCTCTACCGGGAAGAAGGCTACGAGAGTTTAGAACCACTGTGAGTCAGCCTGCAACATCATCAACTATGACAGAGATCTTCTCCCCATGCTACTCCATTGGGGGAGCAACACAAATTTGCCCTCACTCATCTGGGCCGCGTTAGCAATCATCTGGGTTCTTTAGAAGAACCATAACAAAGTGAGATACGAAGGGACGCGTGGCCTCTCCTTTTGCTGATTAGTGATGTAGCTCGACAGTTTAGCAAAGCTTGGAGTAGTAAACACGGAGGGAAGGGTCCCTCATCGGCTTTTATCAACCAGATACTCTACAATTAGGATCTTTTCATAGAGATACTTTTTCGTTTCTTTTTCAGATACAGGCTGTGGTCTTCTCTATTTTGTGATCCGCCATTTTATAACCCTTTTCGGTCGTTTAATTAATGCATTCTCCTTTCTTTAAATATATATATATATATATATATATATATATATATATATATACATATATATATATATATATATTATATTATTTTATTTTATTTTATATATATATGTATATATACATATATATATAAAATAAAATAAAATAATAATAATATATATATGTATATATTATATTTTATTATTATATATATATATATATATATTTTTATTATATATATATATATATATATATACGTATACATATAAAAAATAATAATGTGTGGATGTAATTTACCTATATATATGTACAGTGTTGTGACAGTGGATTGAAATAAGAGAGATCCTATCAGTGATGAGCAATGGTGATATACCCATTTCTGATAACAGGAAGGGTGAATAAAAAACAATTGTGAGGGTCTTGTCACAGTGCATGTGAGTTTCATGTTCAGGTTCAAGGGAAGGGGGATTTGGGTGTAGTCCAATGTAAGTACAGGCAGCCAGTTAGGGGCATAGATCCTGGACATTTGGGTGTGTGCACAGGATTTGAGATATATGTGTGCAGGTCAAGAGGGGGAACACAATACATGTAATAGGCTATAAGGGGAAACATGGGACTGTTTGGCCTTGCAAAATACAGGCAATACAAATAATGGAGTACAGGAGTATGGCAGGGCATATAGGTTAGTATTTTTTGTATTAGATAGGAATGGGCAGGCAGTAAGGAAAGAAGATCCATGTTCTATTGGGTGGTCGGTCGGGCAAGGATGTAGGCATGCTAGTGCTTGGCCTTTGGCCGTGCAGCATGGTCAGTAGCTTAGATTCATATATAGGTTGTAAGGGAGGAACCCTGTACAGGCATTTAGTGGTCGGGTAAAGGACTTCACAGGATTTGGAAACTAAAAAAGAGATCAATAAGCAATATAATATAAACTATTACAGTGGCTAGGGGAGCCACTACAGATAATTCATTGGCTTTAAGGGTTAGCCAATGACCAATATAGGTTAGAGGAGGAGGAATTTCAGTACAAGGCAGGACATGTTCGTGGGTTCTAGGTTTAAAAAGAATGCCAAGGCATTGACAATGCAGCTAAGATTGGAAGGAATTTGGGTAGCAAGGGCTTATGCCCTGTAAGTGATGGTAACTAAAGAAATAAAATTTAGTGGTGGAGAAAGAGGCTTTGCTTGTGTAAAATACGATATAAGAAGAAAAGGGAGCGACTGACCCCTCTCTTGTGAATGTGTTCAAGTGTAGAGTGTGTGTTGTGTGTTAATGTAGAGTAAAGTAGGGTGGGACTGAAATATTAGAAATGGACTGCAGCAGTAGCAAAAGAGGAAGACCCCCTGTCCATATTTGTTTGTGTGTGTGTTGTGTAGCACACACTTGTGTGTCGTACTAGGGTGTAGGAGTATAGGATAGATATGTTGTGTTTAATACCAGTTAGGTCATAGGATAGGTAAGTTTATACAAATAGATTTGATATTAGATACATTAGCGTATATGGATTTAGTGTGAAGCTGTATCACAGACACATGTGTGTGTATGTATTAGATAGGTAAAGGTGATGTAATGCTAGTAGGTATTAGGCATTATCCATGGATAAGAAATGCTAGGGTATAGGTCATGGGGGTTTACCTTGGTAAGTATAGGTAATTGAGACTAATGTTAGGGTATTGAAGTATTCCTACATTAAGGAAATATTTAGGTAAAACTATGAAATATAATAAAAATTACTTAGGTAATATTGGTTTGAGGTAAATAGGTTGAGATACCATCTTGAAAGCTTCGGTACATTGTTTGCCATGAACAAAAGTTTTATAAACTTTTTGTATTTCCAAACAAGAAAAGTATAAGAGATTCCTAAACATGAAATCTAAGTACAGTTTTAATTCTAAAAAAGTATGATGAGGGAGATTGAGCACTGTAGTAGTACCTTTACTCCGTTGACGATCTGATGATGAGAAGAACTTCCTCTAACTCTCTGAATTCCTATGAGTGGTGATCTGGTTTGGCAATCAAGCAGCAGTCTCAGGATCTTGAATGTAGGAGGACTTCTTCTATTTATAGGCGGACACATATACGATTTGTGCAGGGGTTGTTGGAGCGTATGAGCACTATGTACATAAAAAAATAGTTGAATCTGTTGTAACTACACCATTTGAGCTGCTACTGAGCCGACATGTGGCAGTTGTTGATATTTGTCTGTTGGTGATATCTTGGGTGGTTAGCACCCATTCATAAACATGACTGAGTTAACATCACATGTTGTGTGCACATTACTCGAAGATCTCATTCAGTTTAAAGAAATTTGATTTGATAGTATCTAAAGAGATACAGTTGCCATACTGCCACGTGGTCTTCTTCTGCCATGCTGTGAAGATGCATGCGCTATTGGGGTTGCGCTTTTGGATATCAGCAAGGCTATGCTTCTAAACATCTATGTGGCTGCGCTTCTGGACGTCTCTGAGACTGCGCTTCTTGGAGTCGCATTCGGAGACTATTTGACAACTGACAACATAATAGCTGTCAATAGTTGTCTTATGATACTTTATTTGGTGTGTCATAAATGTTGAAGTTATGACACAGTATATGTGTCTCATTTTGAGCGCTGCACTTCCAGGTCCCGAGGGTACTTCACTTTTGGGGCGACGAGTCACTGCGCTTTTGGGGCGACGAGTCACTGCACTTTTGGGGCATTGAGTCACTCCTCTTTTAGATCCTTAAGTCAATGCCTCCTTAATTGCTGCCACTTTTGAGAGGCTTGAAAAGTGGTGACTAAAAGACTTAGTCAGAGGCTTCAATAAATGAGATTCATTGTGATGAATTCTAGGTTCATCCATTTAATTTGGTGCCTTTTACTTATTGCCATGTGGCGTGCGGGTTTGACCACACACATCCTATAAAGGAGAGCTTTTGAGGGCACCATTGTTCATTACTTCATGGCACTCCTCTGTCATTCTCGATCATGACTTAGCTTCAAATGGCCGTAGGCTTCACATAAGTCAACCTTTGGTTGTCGATCTCTTCTTCCAAGGAAGTTGTAGTCTTGGTGCAGGACAACTTCAGAGTTTAGAGATATACTTGAGCATTTGACATGATGGGTTCGAACCTGAACAACACCTTGGCCGTATATTGCTTTGAAACATCGAGACATTTGCTACAGGGTTTGGGTTGATTGCATACCCTTCATTTTGCTGGAAGGGCCACAGTTTGGCTGAATAGGAGGACACTCGCTCGTTGACAAAGAAGTGATTCGCTCTGACGAGGAAGTGATTCGCTCTGGTAGATAGTCTTTATATGTAATCATGATGAATTTATAATAAACCTTTGTAATCATGATTTAAAAAAGCATCTTTCTTCATATACTGTGCTTTTCTGTTCTTTGATGTGCGCAACAACTTTGTGCCTCCTAAGCTTTTGTAGATACTACATTTTTGTCCACGTTTCTATAATATGTTATAGTATAAATACCCTAGAATCCTATATAGCTAGTGTAGCCAAGATACTTATTGTATGGACACAGTAGCTTGGATATAGATACATACAAGTTGGAAATAGCTAGTTTGACGAGGTTTGACTAGTTTGACCTAGAGTTGACCTAATTTGACCAATTGACCTATAAATGACTTCATGATCTAGAATTGGACTAGTTTGACTTGCATGTCATTCCAAAATATGATATTGATACAATATTCCATATTTAGGTCTTCGAGGAATCATATCAGACGTCGTAGATATATCATACCAGATTGCAGACAAGTACATTCTCTGATAATTTTCTATCAATGTTATTTTCTATTTTTCTTGTATTTAGTGTAGATATCCCTGATTTCTTGACACATTGGTCACACGAATTTGGTATCGTCTAGATCCCATCATAAGATATTATTCCTGTATATCTGGTATACACCGTACAAGCCTCGTTATTGTTCTTGTGCATTGTATAGACACCGATTTCTGAGAGGATTAGCTATCTTCTCAGAGTATCCTGTGTCATAATATGTCATGGTTGGATCAAATATAATAGTAGGGGGCGAGGAGTATTAGTGTAGATATGTGGTGAATACCTTCATTGTGTATGTACTGTTTCTTGTGAGTGTTAATCATACCCTCACGTATGATTGACCAGGCCATAAAATCTTGTGCAAGTTCCCAAGCTGGCCACATGTCGAAGCTAGTACTCACTCACATTGTTATTATAGATTTCCAGACTTATATAAATGATATAACCTGTTTTACCTACTCTTGCTCTTGTTTACAGTTTTACCTTTCCATGCTACTTTTATGTACATTTTACTCATTCTCGTATATTCTCTCTATTTACTGTTACATAGTCTATATCATTTACTAAAACTGTTGTTAGAAGTGTACTTCGCTCAATTTTGACTAGATATATCTTTAAGACGAGGATGAGTGCACTATCTATTATGGTCCGCATGACGTAGTAGGCATAGATCAAGTGACCTTGGCACAGGAGGGCCTAGTTCCCGCTGAGGAGACTGTAGTGGCAACCCAGTAGACTAGGTATTGTACTGGATTTTGTCTCCAGCACTATCTGATTAGCCTATTTATTCTTTCAGACTTGTTTTGCTATATTTGACTCTAGACTCTGGATATTTATTGTGATACTTTGTACTTCTGGATATTTCTCTTTATGTTAGTATCATCTATCGTGCTATTTCATTCTTCCTTATAGACATGTGATTGAGTATGCTATATCATGATTATCCCAATCGAAGATGTGATATATTGATAGGTTACCATATTCACTCTTAGTATAGTATACCTAGACGGAGTACTACCGTCGAATCTGCGACGTAGGCTGGACACTATTATGCACTTGTGCCCTACACCGGGTGTCGGCTGTGATACATTTTTAGTAGCGGCCCATGCAGGTCAGGCTTCACCATTAGAGCATTGTCGTAGTAGTACAATGACTTAGTTGTACCAATGCAAGCCTGCGATATGATATAAGAAATAGGATAATAGGATGAGAGTATACTCAACCACAATTAGGATTCCTTGAGAGATTCCTGGGACGATCCATGAGAATCTTACTATAAACTCTAACTCGGAGTCTGTTTCCACTTGTCTTAGTCTACTTTCCCATATTTGTCGTTGAATTTCATTCTTGGTGATCATTGTTGAGATTCATTCTTGGAGTTCGTTGTTGATTTTGATATCAGGTGAATTTTATGGACTAAGTTAAGGTAAATTCTGATGACATATTCGATGAGGATAGTATGAAAGGTAAATGTCTGTCTTGGTGATGAAGTCTAGAGTTTATCATAGCTATACTAGCTGGCATGGCGAAGACCTAAAACTAGATTTTGGATATACTTATATTAATTATGGAACTTAAAGATTCTCACAGCCATATCGGTTTACGTGGTAAAAATTCTAGATAACATAATTATAGAAGTATATACCGTAGACATGGACTCTATCACTTATCGTAGCTATGTTTACTGGCGTGGCAAAGATTCTGGGTGACATGATTACAGATAGACATATGCGATTATCAAATTGTATCTTAATTTGGTTCTTCATATATCATCTCTATTTATCCACTCTTGTTATTATAGAAATTATTTCAGTCACCTTCCTCAGCTCCAGGAAAAGGGATATCCTTAGTTTTCTCAAAGCCAATTCCTTATAGGGTTTCATTCTATTATTTCTTAGGTTCCTTCGATGGTGCAGTATCTTGGTATCTTACAGATAGGTTGTGTCTTTGAGTATCAGTGTTGGTTATTAGAAGTATAGCTTGTGGGTTATGAATAGTTTCTGGTTGGGCATGTGAGCTATATGCATCAATCTAGAAATGACTCATAGTGCAGCACCTTTCTAGAAATAGTTCTCTGGAAAGTGTCAGTATTGTTAGTATAGGTACAAATAGTAGATGGAGAGTATAATATCATTTGTTATTCCAGGATTTGGTATCGATGTCATCATGTATATTTTTTTATGGATGTTGAGTGAGCTAAGTAGCTAGGGAGTATCATAATTCGAGCCTTACTATTCTATTGGTGCTTGACACTTAGTTGTGTCATGAAGAGAAGAATGTATATTTATGAATGGATCAGTGAGCATGCCATAGTAGAGTGGTGCCCAAAAATATATTGGAAAATATGGCAGTATTAGAATGTATGGTGCTAATGTAGTAGGACTTATGACGGGTATATCGCTTGATATTGAGGCATGAAATATTAAGTGCATGAGTCGAGGACAGTCGTGCACAGTCGTGGGTTACCTAATAAGAAAACTAGTGTCCAGAAATAGTAGTTTTGTGGTGAGCTGTTGTGAGTATTAAAAAGTTAGTTCCCTAGAGCAGTAAGTACATATGTTGTGTATAGTTAGAAAGCTAGTATGTCTTGTGCCTAGAGAGTAATAGTATCCAGGGTATGTCAGTGATTAGTTGAGTAATGTGCTAATATCAATAATTATTTTATGTAAAAATATTAGATGGGTGTATCAGTTAAGATAGATGAAGGAGTACTTAGAAGAGTGCAAGTGATCCAAACAGTAAAGAAGAGGGGCAATGTATATAGAGGTAAGTTTAGTAGGTAGAGCACCTTGCTAGCTTGGGTATAGAAGTTGTATGTATCAGGGAGTAGTATGATGGGTATAAGGGTACTAGGGGATGTCATGGTGTCATAATGGTTTGGAATTAATTGTGTACGTATTTTGATAACTAATCATAGATAAGGACCCTAAAGTGATTAATAAGTGTCAAAGTATGAGTTTGCACCAGGTATCAGGATAGAAGGGGTACCCTAGTAGCAAGAGCCAGCGTATCTCAAGTATTATAGAGGTTTAGGCACAGACATTTTTGTGGCTAGTATAGAGAAGAGACATGAGTAACCTAGAACGAGAGTACTATCCAAGTACCATATATAGAAGTTAGTGCCTTACATAGACAGTGTCGGGACTTGGGTTGGACACCCTAGAGAGAGTATTCTAAATAGATAAGGATGTATTAATAGAGGGCATGAGTGTAGGTGTATACAAGTGTTCATTACAAGAAGAAGAGTTAAGCAATTTTTTGGTACAAAGACAGATAATAGGAGATAGTATCCTATAAGGTGTAGTATAGTATCCTGGATAGTGTGTGCCAGTGAGTTGAGTATGTCCATGGCCTAGAACCATAGTGTTCCAGTAGTATTAGAAGTGGTTACCCATGATGTTAAATAATACAACAATTGTATAGTTAGCAAGTGACCCTAATTGAGAGTGTGACAGCTAGAGACTATATCCTTGTATGGTTGTTCCTTCAGAAGAAATGCAGGATTGTATATTGTGTAAAAGGACTACCTCGGACTATGATTGGGGGGAGGGGGGAGGGAATTGACCGTAGAAAAATTTGATTAATAGGTTATGACTGGCCTAAGAGAGAGGGGCGAGGTGTCTCAATTTCAATGGCAAGCATTTTCTGGGAGGTGTAGATTTGTAACTACCTAAATCAAGAAGGGTTTTTTTGGTCATTTCATGATTACATTATATTGTGAATATTTATTCATAAAATATTGTGTATATTTATTTATTTATTTTGTGTTAGTTAATACAGTTAGTGGCTAGCCTAATTGTTAGACTTGTGTTAGTGGACCGGTTAGCCTAGACACTAAACTAAAGCCCGATAATTAGCATGACATGACTCATAGACAAACATATTGGACTAGGCCCATTAGGCTCGTTATTCATGAGCAATTAGTCATAATAGAGAGTATACTATTGACCAAAATATGTCCAAACCCTTCCATCCATTAAACTTTAGTGTTCACGACGACTTGAGGGGTAGAATGGACATTTCAAAGTAGATTAGGGTAGCCCACTCTTGGCTGGTCATATAAAAGGTGTCTCCTTATTCCTCTTCATTTATTAGAGCCTCCAAGAAACCCTATTTGAGCTTCCTACTACTCCACTCCATTTTCCACTCTTTCCTCCCCCAAAACTCTTCTAAAATCCTTCAAAACTTCCCCTAATATTCATCCTAGAAAGCTTGGAGCTTGGAGACCAAGGAGCAAGAGAAGAGGAGTCTAAAATCTTGGAAGATAGTGTCATACTTGACACTTGAACCATCTCTAAGAGTTTTATTGAAAATCCATCTTCCAATAGGTAAACCTCTTATCATTTATCTTAGTTAAGACACTATTTTCATGCATGACACTATTAGAAACTCACCAAAGAGGTACCCATAGGGAGAAGTGCAAGGCTCTAACTATCATTTTGTATAAGTTACACAGAGCTTTTGTGTTATTTTTGGAGAAATCCGAGGATGGTATAGCAAGTGTTTGTCATATTTTTTCAGAGGTAAATGGACATGTGAATAATATATATGGCTAGTATAGTGTCCACAAGTGGATACTAATAGGTTGTGTCATGTTATATTAGGACACATGATCAATTTGGGGGTCTTTGGACCCCGACACATATGATGCACATACTCTATTCTCATGATAGTTTTGACATTAACCTAGTAGCTCACTAATTTCGTGTCTATCTATATATATGTATAGGTGTCATATATATTGTATATATATATTTGTGTATGTTTCATACATATAAAGTGTGTGTGTGTGTGTGTGTATATATATATATATATATATATATATATATATATATTATATATATATATATTTTATATATATATATATTTTTATATATATATATAAAAAAATAAAAAAAATATATATATATATATATTTGAAAAACCCCTTCGATTTATTAATGAAGGCTCGAAATGCCGAAGCCTGAACACGTATACAAGGCGCAAAATGCCGAAGCCTATACAAGTATACGACCAAAAGGAAGGAAGAGGGGGAGAGACGAGTCAACCGCCAAGAGCTAGGGTTGTAGATCAGACCAGAATGCTCTCGGACTGTAGGAGCACAGAGTGCTCCATTTACGGTATTGGCGAAAGACTTTCCGAATGAGCTGATCGGCTGAGTATTGGTGACCTTCGTATCTCGGCTAGTTGCGATTCTTCCAAATCGCCCACGTTGCGGCGGCTGCGACGATCTGGTGGCCATGGGAGGCTGAACCCAGGAAGCCGCTAGATCGTGGAAGCATCCACCACCCGGATCGATACTGAATTGCTGGTAAAGGGTTCTCCATATACTGCCTAGCAGGCTCCCCTGGCAGAAGATATGGTCGATAGTCTCCATCTGACGCTCAGAGCAGCAAATGCATGCTAATGCTAAGCTGATTCCAATGGTGTTGAGGATATCGTCTGTAGGCAATTTTTTTCTAATGACTCTCCACATAAGGAAAGACCACTTCTTAGGAATGCAGGTATGCCAATAGTGCATAATAGAATAGTACGGCTACCGGTTTCCTGGACAGCAATTCTCGTCAACCTTACCGAGAATGCCTCCGATGCCTCGAGCGTCTATCTCAGCGCATCGGTCTCACCACCGATACATAATCTGCTCACTCGGATGCTGTCCGCCATTTTGTTACCGGACCATTCCCGAATCTGATCCCAGTTCTAGTCGTCAGTAATGGGGTTCCACAAGTCTCTAATTCTACTATCTCTCGAGGTTTCCGTGAGACTCGGGATCATGTTATCCCCTACCCATCTCTCAAGGAATGGGTCTGAATCGCCCACACCCAAGTAGAGTCTAATGGTAGGCTCGGCAAGGTCTCGCCTGATAAGGATGCGACGCCAAGCCGCTGAGGATCTGCTGTTGGATATGGCCATTGAAGGGTGGATGTGTTTAAAGTACCTGACCTTCAAAAACCTGCCCAATAAGTTGTTGCCCGTGCGGACTTTTCACCATAATTTCATCAAGAAAGCTTTAACGATGTGATTGAGTTTGGTGAATCCCAGACCCCCATCGCCTGTAGGATGAGACATGGATTCCCAGCTAGCCTAGTGATGCTTATCTTGGCCGTTGCAATGCCCATAGAAGAAATTACAAAAGGTCTGTTTGATCGAAAAAAGAACCTTCTTTGGCGGGGAGCACGCTGCCAGAGTATGGATGGGGATGGAGGTGAGCACGTGATTGATGAGGGTTATCTTGCCACCTAGGGATAAGATGGCATTATGCCAACCTTCAAGTTTCTTCCTGATTCTAGTGATCAAGTTCTCAAAGATGCCAACGTTGGATCTTCCGTACACAAGAGGATAGCCGAGATAGTTGAACGGAGGATGAGCAACAGAAAAGGATGTTAAGTTGGAGAGATTGATTGCATGCTCTCTATTAGTGTTGTGGTGTGCATAGATAACGCCCTTTGAATGATTGATCTTCTGGCCGCAGCATCTCGAGTACCTCTGCAGGATGTTGTGAACCACTGCCACCGCTCCTTCATCTCTGGAGGAGAAGATGAGTAAATCGTCAGCGAATGCCAGATGGGTGATGATAGGGCATCCGCTGGATGTGTGATAGTACTGGAAGTTAGGGGTGTTGACCATGTTGTTAAGGTTCCTGCTCAGGACGACCGCTGATATGATTATTTGCCATTGATTATAAAAGAACAGAACAGTTTTATGGGAAGACTGAACTTTTAATTTATAATACAAACTCGCTCGTACAAAGAGAGCCTAGGAACAAAACCTAGAAAAAGCAATCTAAGTACAATTGTTTAGTTTTTCTGGGGGGTGACGCTAGAGGCTCGGGAGAGTGCTATCAACTCTGCCTTACTCCTTGGACGATCGGACGTAGCTTCTGCTCTGGCAAAGAAATGCTCTTTGTGTATACGGGGGTTGCTAGTCTCTATGTTCGGGCTCTGTGCATATTTCTCTGTGTGTGTCCGGGCTTTGTAAGGGAATAGCACCTTGCTATTTATAAGAATTTGTGATGAGTGGGTTGTACAATAATTGTGCCTTGAAAAGTGAGCGGTTGGGGATTGGTTAAGATTAGCCTTGATCTTCTTTGTTGGAAATCAATCTGGACTGTTTATGTTGATTGCAACAAATCTGTATTGTTTATTGGAAATCGATCTTGGCAGTTATAATGATTGCAATAAATCTGTATTGTTATAATTTGTTGGTTGCTAAATCCGAGTGGATTAGTCTTAGTCAATCTTCTGCCACGTGTCCCAGCTGTCATTTATGATGCGAGCCGCATGAACGGGGCATCCTGGCAGAGCCGTATGAGTGTGGTTTGCTAATTGAGCCGCAAGAGGATGGCCTCACAACCGAGCCACATGAGGATGGCCTCACAACCGAGCCGCATGAGGATGGCCTCCAACTGAGCCACATAAAGGTGGCCTTCAACTGAACCGCATAAGGATGGCCTCCAACTGAACCACATAAGGATGACCTCCAACTGAGCCGCATAAGGGTGGCCTCCAATTGAACCGCATAAGGATGGCCTCTAACTGAGCCGTATGAGGATGGCCTCCAACTGAGCCGCATAAGGGTGGCCTCCAACTGAACTGCATAAGGATGTCCTCCAACTGAGCCGCATGAGGGTGGCCCCCAACTGAACCGCATGAGGGTGGCCCCACAACCGAGCCGCATAGGGTGGCCACCATAACTGAGCCGCATGAAAGTCTTTGTAGCGATCCGCATAATGAGCTTTAGAAATGGTGGATTGTGCCAGCCGCAATGATTTTTCACGTCTCTCTAGGGGCACGTCATTATGTCAGAGTCATCATTTTACCTTTATGTCAGAGCTGTCAATCTTTTGTATCAGAGCTGCCGTATTGCGTCAGAATATTTAATGAGCCTGCTGCACAGAGCAGTTATGGCCAGCTGTAGAGGCCTATTTTTGAACCGTACAGAGCCACGTGGCTTTTCTCGAGCCGCATGGAGCTATCGGGGCCTTTCGAGCTGCATGAAGCTCTAAAGGTCTTTTGAGCCGTATGAGTCTCTAAGGGACTTTTGAGCCGCATGAAACTCTAAAGGATGTTTGAGCCGCATGAAGCTCTAAGGGACTTTTGAGCCGCATGAGACTCCCTCTGTTTTGAGCTGTATGGACTTTTCTGTTCTTTTTCATGCTTCTACAAGACCCCCTTCAAAGTTTTCAATTTGTAAAATTGAAATACTTTGAATGAGAAGCATGGCTATATCCGCATAATCTCTTCTTACCGCAAAGACTCCTCTGGCCGCATAGGATGTTCTGGCCGTATGGACTGTTCTGGCCGCATGGACTGCTCTGGCCGCATAGTGGTCCCGTGCCACGTAGGCATCTCATTTAATTGCCTTTGATTTGCTTTGATTTAAAGCCATCTTTTGGGATAGGATCCAAAGAGTCAGCTTTAAATATTTAGATTGTCTTAATGATTACGACTAATCTTTTACATGCAGGGGATAGAAATCCAAGAGTCGGCCTTATCTTCTAGACGGTGCGTAATGTAAAGCGTCTATCGATTTGCACGCCCCTTGTCAGCCTATAAATATGAGTACTTTTGGAAGAGAGAAACTCTTTACATTCTTTTCTTTTCAACTTTTCTTGCCTTTAGTCGCCGTCTTCTCTTCCTTTTTCGATCAGCAATGGCTCCCAAAGCTTCCTCTAGCACCGCAGCGAAGGGTAAAGGAGCGGCTTCCTTGTCGACTGAGGCGCCCACAGTTCATTTCGACGTCCACCATGCCATTGAGGGTAAGGATATTGGAAGAAGTTGTATGAACTCAAAGCCCTAACTAGCATGGCTATGCCGCATATTTTATGCACGGGCCTTCTTCGTCTTCATTGAACTGTTCAAGTTCTTTGTGCTGAATCCGCATACTGTGCTGTATGTGCCGCATGTACATCTCATGTCTGAGCCGCATGGGGGTATGCCCCATGTCCGCGCCGCATGGGAGTCGTCTTGTGGCTGCATAAGCACTTTGCAAACTGGGCCGCATAAGCTTCCTTTGAAAAGGGGCGCATAAGCTCCCTCGAACTGTGCCGTATAAGACCCCATCAAATCAAAGCCGCATAAGCACTTTTAAATTGGGCCGCATAAGCTCCCTCGAAGTAGAGCCGTATAAGCTCACTAGAACTGGGCCGCATGAGACCCCGCTAAACAGAGCCGCATAAATTCATCTGAACTCGGCCGCATGAGATCCCGCTAAACAGAGCCGCATAAGCTCATCTGAACTCGGCCGCATGAGACCCCGCTAAACAGAGCCGTATAAACTCATCTGAACTCGGCCGCATGAGACCCCGCTAAACAGAGCCGCATAAGCTCATAGGAACTCGTCCGTACGAGACCCCGCTAAATCAGAATCGCATAAGCTCTTTTAAACTGGGCCGCATGAGCACCCGCTAAACAGAGCCACATAAGCTTATCTGAACTGGGCCGCATGAGGCCTCGCTAAACAGAGCCGCATAATCTCACTTTAATTGGGCCGCATGAGGCACCATCAAACCAGAGCCGCGTAACCTCTTCTAAAATGTGTCGTATAAGCACCCGCGTAATAGAGCCGCATAAGCTCACTTTAACTGGACTGCATAAGCACCACCAAAATGGAGCCGCATAAGCTCCTTTAAATTGTGCCGCATAAGCACCCGCCTAATTAGAGCCACGTAAGCTCGAAAACACTAAGCAGTTTTTCCTGGCCATCTTCTAACTTGTTTCTTCTGTCCTTTTTTCAGTGAATCTGCCAGTCAATCCTGCGGGAGAGCCTTTGGTAGGCCGAGCCCAGTCTGTTGTGGGTGTTAGGTACGACCATATAGTCGAGTATGTGGTGAACCAGCTTCCCACAGACGAACCTGTGGAGAGGCTGAGAGACATAGAAAAACCAGTCCTTCTTCTTTATCTCGGGGATGATGAACTCAGGGCTGCTGGGGGGCAAACACCTGAAGCCTGCGTTCCTCTTCGGGGGCTCCCTGACTGTGAAGAACTCCCAAGTTCTGGATATATCCGAGAGTTGGAGTTTTACTACTGACGGGATGGCAATCCATATTCCTCTGATGGAGCGTCACTTCCTACTGTCGTGGTTCAACATGTTGCCCATGGACAGGAAGATGGAGGATTCCTTGACTCTGACCCATAACAGGATATTTGTGGGTGAAATTTACTTTAACAATAACATGCGATCAGTGTACGCGGGCAGGGTACCGGTCAGCCGCTACGTGATGGGGTTGGCACCAGACAACTTCTTGAATGTACAGGGTCCCAATTTCAGGTTCTCTCAGGCTGATACTTTCCTGAACCAGCTTGCTCGGAAGGGGTCCTATCCCGTTGGTCGGTTGTCGCTGCTGAATTGGATACACCCTCTCCCTTCATGGACCAACCTATCTACGTGGATCGTACGGAAATACGAGACTCTCCTGCGCGAGATCGGACTCTACCATGCTATTCGGGGCACCTCTTACGGCTTGCCCATAACAAGAAATTATTCATGGCTCTGTTGGAGATGTACAACTGCCGTATGGGGACCTTCTTTACACCCGTAGGGGAGATGGGGCTTGCTCTCCATGAGATGCATGACGTCTCCAAGCTACCTTTGGGAAATGAAGTCTTTGAAGTATATACCCCGAGGAACGAAGAGTTCTAGGATTTGGAGCAACGGTTCCCGGGTTTTGTATCTGTCTACCGAGAATTGTTGTGTCATCACAGCACATGCCAGCAGATGTCGAAAAGGAAGAACAACAGCTCGGAAGGGAACCTTCCGCATACAAAGGCCCGGCTCACTATCTTTTTAAGCTCGGCATCTCAGGCCGGGTTTCTCCTCGAAGTCCTCGAACTCGAGAGGAGGTGCAGGACCAAGTGTCGACTGCCAAGAGGGTAAGAACCACCGGCGATAGATTCGGGAGTCAGTCTGACTCTTTTGCTTATTTTTATCAAGACACTCAGCCGTTGTCCGAGAAGGCTCTTTTGGCAGGCTTTCTGATGGTATGGCTACGGAACTGCATGGTCTCAGGAGGGGCTGGTTCTATTAAGAGGATCAGCCGTAACTTTATCCTCCCTGCTGTGAAGCTGGTCTTTATGGTCAGACTAGCTGTTCTTCTGGCAATGGTGTGCAGCATACATCAAGGCCTTCATGCCTTCTCGTCCAAGGTCATCGCCCGTGACACGATGAAGGACTTTGAACGCATTGAGCTACCCTATCATTATCTAATGGGGTGGCTGTTGATGCATTGCCGGTCTTTGATGAGGCCTGGCCCTAATGATGGTGTAACTGCCGAGGATGCTTTCATCTTCCAGTATCGCCGCATGCCTTGGGATTGCGAGACTATACGTGCCTATCGGATGGCACTGGCGAGAATTGACAGATACACTTTTTTCATACACTTTTTCGTGTCTGTTCCTCAATTTACTGCTGAGGAAGTGAGGGCCGTACATCTTGATGGTATTGGGCCTCCCCACTTCTTATCTGACAAGATGCTCCTTTGGTTGCTTAACATTCATCCCTCCCATCTGTTATACCGTAACCGTAATACTGTCCACTTGGAGCCTTACTTGCCAAGTAGGTTCTCCCGACAGTTTGGGTATAGCCAGCTATTCTTGGACAGTCCCAGCTCTTGCCTGAGCTTTGAAGGTAGCATCCTTGACGGCATCAGGGCCTGACACTATTATAATACGGTTCACACACGTACCAGCTTCTCAGTTTCTGATACTGGAGAGTCAGGGGAGATCTTGTATTTGGCGGCTCTATATCATGTCATGGCGAATAAGCCTCCTATTGATTTTGACTCGAGTACCAGCTTCATTGTTGGTATCGGCTTGGAGGAGAAGCCCAAGGGGTCCAAGGCGAGAAAGAATAGGGAGAACACGGTTGCTGTGTCGGACTCGGAATCTGCCAACGCGGACGAAGAGGATGACGAGCATGATCCCGATAACTCTCTCCCTTCCGCAGAAGATGTGGTGACGGATCAGCCGCCTGTCGTGCCTGGTCCTTCACGCAAGCGAAGCAGGCATGAGTCCGCTGATCACGGTTGTTTGCCCTTGATTATAAAAGAAGAGAACAGTTTTATGGAAGGACAGGACTTTTACTTCACAACACAAACTCGTTCGTACAAAGAAAGCCTAGGGACGAAAACCTAGGTACAACAATCTAAGTACAATTTTTTAGTTTTTCTTGGAGGTGACGGTAGAGGCTCGAAAGAGTGATATCAACTCTGCCTTACTCCTTGGACGATCAGGCGTAGCCTTGGCTCTGAAGAAATGCTCTCGGGATGCGTGGGGAGATTCTTCTGTGCGCCGTCGCTCTCTTTGTGTATTTTTCTCTCTCTGCGTCTCTCCTCTGTATGTCTATGTGCTCCTCTTTTAGCAAGGGAGTGGCATCTTGCTATTTATAAGAGTAAGGTGTGGTAAGTAGGGTTTGTATTGATTGTCCTTGAAAAGTGGACGGTTGGATTGGTTGCGATTTGCCTTAATCCTGTTTTGTTGGCAATTAATCTGGGCCGTTGATCTTGACTGTAACAAATCTGGGCAGTTAATATTGATTACCAAATTTGTATGAGCAATTAATGTTGATTGCCACAAATCTATATGGGCAGTTAATATTGATTGCAAAAATCTGCCTCAGATGATTTGTTGATATCAGCAAATCCGAGTGAATAAATATGGTAATCTTTTGCACGTGTCCCAACTGCCTATTATGTTGATCGCCAAAATGAATTAGGATTTAATTAATTCCTGCCACTGTCCAACTGTTGCAAGCCGCATGAGCATGGCCTTTAACCGAACCGCATGGAAGTCCTTTGATCTGAGCCGCATGGAAGTCCTTCACTCTGAACCTCATAGATGTCCTTTAATTTGAGCCGCATGGACGTCTCTAATTCGAGCCGTATGGACTTCTTTAGTTTGATCCGCATGGACGTCCTTTAATTTGAGCCGCATGGACGTCCTTTAATTTGAGCCGTATGGACGTCCTTTAGTTTGGGCCGCATAGACCCTTGCGACTGAGACACATAAAGGCCCTTGCAACTGAGCGTATAGAGACCCTTGCAACTGAGCTGCATAGACGTCCTTGAAACTGAACCGCATAAAGGGTTTTCGAAATGGATCGTACCAGCTGTAAAGAGTTTCCTCGTCTCTCTAGGAGCACGTCGAGGGTCATCATTTCTACTTTATGTCAGAGGTCAATCCGTCATTATCAGGGCTGCCACTGTTAGGGCAATTAATAAGCCAACTACTCAGAGCATTTATGGCCCGCTGTATGAGGCCACGTGGCTTCCTTATTTTGTGAGTCGCATGAAGCTCTCGAGCCTTTTGAGCCGCATGAAGGCTCCTTCAGCTATGAGCCGCATGGGACGATTTCCTGGCCGCATAGGAGTTTATTTATATTTTTCCACGCTTCTACAAGACCCCCTTCAAAGTTTTCAATTTACAAAATTGAAATACTTTGAATAAGAAGCGGATATGTCTGCAAAAATTTCTGCCGTATAGACTTTCTGGCCGCATGGGATTCTGGCCGCATGGATCGCTCGGACCGCCTGGATCGCTTGGCCGCATGGACCGCTCTGGCCGCATTGGATGTTCTGCCGCATGGATCGCTCGGACCGCATGGATCGATCTGGCCGCATGGACTGCTCTGGCTATGGATCACTCACATAATGGTCCTGTGCCACGTGGGTGTCTTATTATTGCTCTTGATTCTTTTGATTGAAGCCGTCTTTGGGATTAGATCCCAAGAGTCAGCTTTAAATATTTAGATTTTGCCTTAATGATTAGGATTAATTTTTTGCTTGCAGGGTTGAAACCCAAGAGTCGGTCTTGTTTTCTAGGCGGCGCGTCATGCGAAGCATCCCTTGATCCTCACGCCCCCTTTCAGCCTATAAATATGGGGTTTTTGGGAGTAAGAGACTCTTTACTTTTTTTCTTGCTCAAGCTTTTCTGCCATCGTCTTCTCTCTCGATCACCGATCAACGATGGCCCCCAAAGCTCCCAAGGCTTCCTTGCCGCTTAGGGTAAGGGAGCGGCTTCTTCGTTGACTGCGACGCCTGAAGTTCATCCTGACGTCCACCCTTCCATTGCTGGTAAGAATTATGTGGGGGATCGTATGTTTCAAAAACCCTTAACAAAGAGGCTCTGTTGCATGTTTTATGCACAAGCCTTTAATGCGTCCTTATCTTCGTTGAACTGGCCAAATTTAGTATAAGGAAGCCGCATATTTGTATGGGGCATGAACTTCTCATATCCGAGCCGCATGGGGTACACTCCATGTTTGAACCGCATGAGAATGATGGGCCGCATAAGCACCTTTAAAACTAAACCGCATGAAGCCTCACTGAAATAGAACCGCATGAACTCTTGATGTACTGGGCCGCATAAGCTCCAACGGATTAGAGCCGCATAAGCTTATCTAACTGTGCCGCACAAGCCCCACTAAACAGATCTGCATAAGCTCATCTGAACTTAGCCGCGTGAGACTCCATTAAACAGATCCGCATGAGACTCCGCTGCACAAAGCCGCATAAGCTCATTTGAATGCGGCCGCATGAGACCCCACTAAACATAACCGTATGAGCTCCGCTAAATAAATCCGCATAAGCTCTTCTGAATTCGGCCGCATGAACTCCTGATGAACTGGGCGCATTGAAGTCTCTTGAACATAACCCATCTAAGTAGAGCTGCATGAATGTTAAAACCGAACCACATAAGGATCCATCGAACAAAGCCCATAGACTCTATTGAAACTGAGCCGCATAAGGTCACATCAGAACAGAGCCGCGTGAGCTTATGTGGACTAGGTCGCATAAGCCTAAAAACACTAAGTAGCATTGTTTAACTTTGTTTCCTTCATTTTTTAGTGAATCTGCCAGTCAATCCAGCGGGAAAGAACCCCTGGTGGGTTCGGCCCAATCTGCTGTGGGTGTGCGATTCGACCACTTAGTCCAATATGTGGCGAATCAGCTCCCCACAGACGAGCCTATGGAGAGGCTGAATTCTATCAGGAACCAGCCCTTATACTTTCTCTGTGCTAAGATAAACTCCGGGCAATTGGAGGAAAATACCTGAAGCCGGCGTTCCTCTTTGGGGATGCCCTTACTGTGAAGAACCCCCGAGTGTAGATATATCCGAGAGCTGGGACTTTACTCTTGACGGGTGGCGATCCATATGCCTCCGATGGAGCATCATTTTTTTTTGTCATGGTTCAACATGTTACCGTTGGACAGAAAGATGGTGGACACCTTGACCCCGAGCAAGTCGGGGATGATTGTGGGTAACATCCATTACAACAGGAATTTGGGGACAGATGGGACTGGCCCCGGGTACCTTCATAAATGTATCGGGTCCCAACTTTACGTTTTTTCAAGATGACACCTTCTTGAGCCAGCTTGCTCGGAAGGGGTCCTATTCCGTCGGCCGGTTGGCGCTGCTGAATTGGATAAACCCCATCCCTGCGTGGGCCAACTTGACCACATGGATTCTGCGGAAGTATGAGACTCCCCTGCGTGAGATCGGCCTCTACCACGCTATTCGGGGTACCTGTCATGGTCTACCCATAAATAAGCTGTTGTTCATGGCTGTCCTAGAGTTGTACAACCGGCAGACGGGAACCTTCTTCACACCTGGAGGGGAGCTGGGACTCCCTCCACGAGATGCACATCTTTTCCAAGCTGCCCTGGGGTGACGAAGTCTTTGAAGTGTACACCCCTACGAACGAAGAGTTCGAGGATTTTGATCGGCAGTTCCCGGGCTTTGTTGCTGTATACCAGGAATTGTTATGTTACCACAGTACCTGTCACCAGGCGTCCATTAAGAATGATGGTAGCTCGGAAGGTTGTATTCCTCATACCAGGTCCTGGGTCTCATATCTTTTTACATTAGGCACCTCAGGCCGGGTTTCTTCCCGAGATCCTCAAATCCAGGAGGAGGTACAAAAACTAGCATCGACTGCCAAGATATCGAGGTCCACGGGCGACACTTTTGGGAGTCAAACTGACTCCTTTAGTTATTTTTATCATAGTACTCAGCAGCTGTCAGAGAAGGCACTCCTGGCAGGATTCCTGATGGTGTAGCTACGAAATTGCGTGGTCTCAGGAGGGGCAGGTTCCATTGAGAGGATCAGCCGCCACTTTATCCTTCCTGCCGTAAAGCTGATCTTTGGGGCCAGACTGGCCCTTCTTCCGGCCATGGTGTGCAGCATACACCATGGCCTTCGCGCCTTCTCGTCCATGGTCACGTCCGTAAGACGGCGATGGATTTTGAGCGCATAGAGCTGCCATATCATTATTTGAAGGGTGGCTGTTGATGCACTGCCGGTCTTTGATATGGCCTGGAGCAGAAGACGGCATTACAGCTGATGATGCTTTTATTTCCAATATCACCATCATCCCTGGGAGTGCAGCACTATGCCAGCTTGTCGGAGGGCGTTGGCGAGAGTGGACGGATATGACTTTTTTGTGTCTGTTCCTCGTTTTATCGCTGAAGAAGTGAGGGGCGTACATATTGATGGTACCGGACCTCCTCACCTCTTGCCTGAGAAGATGCTCCTTTGGTTGTGTAATATCCGTCCAACGCACCTAGTATGCCGTAACCGCAACAATGTCTACCTGGAGCCCTACTTGCCCAGCAGGTTCTCCCACCAGTTCGGTTATAGCCAACTATTCTTTGATAGTCTCAGCTCTTGCCTGGGCTTTGAAGGTTGCATCCTTGACGGTATCAGGGCATGACATTATTATGACGCAGTTCATACCCGAACCAGCTTTTCGGTTCCTGAGGCTGAGGCGCCAGGGAAGATTTTGTATATGGCGGCCCTATACCATGTTACGGCGAGCAAGCCTCCCGTTAATTTTGACCCGAGTACCAGCTTCATTGTAGGTACTGGCTTGGCGGAGAAGCCCAAGGGGTCTAAGACGAGGAAGAAGATGGCGAATACGGTTCATGTGCCTGACTCGGAGTCCATAAATGCGGACGAAGAGGATGATGAGCACAATGCCGATAACTCTTCCTCCTGCGGAAGAGGTGGTGGTGGATCAGCCGCCTGTTGTGTCGGATGAGGTGGTGGCAGATCAGCCGCTGTTGTGCCATATGAGGTGGTGGCAGATCAGCTGCCTGTTATGCCCGGCCTTTCACGTAAGCGAGGCAGGCGTGAGTCTATTGGCGACATAACCTTCTCCGTGAAGCGGGCTGCGGTAAGACGTCGCGGGTTGCTCATTAAGGAGAGAGACGAAGGTGATGACACCATTTGGAGGTAAATTGAATTGCGACCATCTCCTTCTTTAGCCCTTTCTCTTCCTGAACTACGATCTAATTATTTTTCTCTTCTCTGTAGGCATCAGAAGAGTCGGACTCTCGAGAATCGACCGCTATTTTTGAAGTCAATTCGGCCCTGACCACTTTGATTAGTGACATGTGTGACGAGATTATTTCTGCCGGGGTTCTTTCTGCGACGGCTGAGGGATCTCACGTTGCTGAGGTCTCGACCCAGGGCGACGGTGGCTCCTTGATCCAGTCGTATCTTCTTTCGGGATGGCTGGGGCAGAGGAACCAGAAATTTGGCTTGGAGGTCGCTGGTGAGGGACGAAGACGGCTGTGAGCGAACCTCAGCCTCCATAACCCTCCCCTGGTAAGATAAGCCAAATCTTGACTAGTAAGGAGGCTCATTTGCTCTATCATCATCCTTCGGGTTAGGCTGATTGATGGTTGCTCTAGACATACATGTCCTGTCTCTTCACTGCCAATGGCGGATATTGTCAGGATAGGCTCTGCCAACGGGGATCTGGTGGAAGGGAGTGTGCCCCCTCCCCTTCTGACTTATATTGAAGGGCCTCTCGCTGTATCGAGTTCGGGAGGTCAGATGGCGGCACAGCCGGGGCAGAAAGCAATGGTCCCTGCATCTTCCTCTGTTCATGTGGCTTCGGGGGTCGACCTTTCCGCCTTGCCGAGTATCCAGATTCTTCGGGCCGCGGAGGAGGAGTTAGCTGCTATCCAAGCATCTTTTCGCTCGAAATTTGTTTCCCTGGTGGCAGGGGTAGCAAGTTCTGGTGCGTCTCCTTCGACACTGCCAGCTACAATTCCTTTGACCCCGTTCTCTACGGATGTTCTGGATGAGGCGTCACAGGATGTGGTTGACAGTTTCTACCGCCACTTGAAGAAAGGGGTCGAAGCTGCTATGGAGCGGAGGACCCCCTTTGCCTTGGCCCGACAATGCGCTCATGGATAAATTGAAATTCTTAAAACCCTCCGTGGTGGGGCAGAGATAGTTGCGCTTCTGGAGCCCAAATTGCTAGAGGCTGATCAGCTCGTGGCCCAGTTTCAAGTGCTGCGGTAAGCTGATCTGTCTGCAACCATAGATCAAGAGCGTGACTTCCTCACCATTGCCCTGGAGAAGGTAAGGGCTGCCCGAGATAAGTCTAAGCCGGTTATAATGAAGGACCTCGGTGACCTATCTCTCCAGTATGACCAGCTGAGCCGCAGGAGCGAGGATTGCATGGCTCGGGAAGCGGCCGCCTCTCGCAGAATAATTGATACAAGGGAGCAGATCCTCGAGCTCCAGCGAAAGCTGGCTTTCTTGGAATCTGAGCTCGAAGCTTCCCGTGCGGATAAAGAGATGATCGTTCAGGAGGCCGAAAAGGTCCCGAGCTTCTGCTAGCCTGAAAAGTGCTCTGAAGAAGCTTGAGGATGGATGGCGGGCTCATGCGCATCTGGAGGATGCAGAGCGGCTGACTCAGGAAGCCGAGTACCGGGCCAAGCAGAAGTTTGAGCGGTCGACTGTCTTGCTGAGGGATCGTCTCATGGAATTATGTATCGTCGAACCATAGTCGGCCTTTTCCTTCTTTTGTTTGTGTTCTTTTCCTTTCTTTTTTTGAGAATGACGTGGTCCCAGAACATGTAGTACTTTTGACTTTCAAATAAACGAGTATATTTTATTTTACCCTTCATTTGTATTGCTTATTGAGTTTGTGGTGTTGTAGTATTTGCCTCACTGGGGGACTGTTTGTGGACTTGTTACCCTTGCTATACCTTTGTTTTAGGTATGGATAACAAGTTTGATGGGGATAATTAGAACAATTCCACAGTAAGGTGGCCATGGACTTTTCTGGTATCGCGAGAAAGAATGCCATAGAGCAGCTGGGCTCCCGGGGCATGATGAAAATGAGGGGCATGTACTTAGTACAGCATTTGTGGTCAACAGAGGACATTTGTCGGCCTATTATCCTTGGCGTACTCCGGTCTTGGGTACGGATAATAAGTCGAGAGGAAAACTAACATACTTACTCATAGGTAATGAGGACGTGGTAAATATGAGGGTTTCTTCGATGGAGCCTTCCTACTCAGAGGTAATGAGGACGTGGCAGGAGTGGGCTCCTTGAAGGGTACATAGAAAACTCAGAGGTAATGAGGACGTGGAAGTTCTACGTGAGGGGTAGTTTTTTTGATGGAAGTGAAAACAACTCAGAGGTAACATCGACATGGTTGTTTTAGAAAATTTGTGGATCTGTTACCCTTTTTATGCACTAAAAGTACGGGCATTGGATCATGAGGAGGGGGCTCTTTTAGGAGAAAGTTCAGAGGTATGCTCATACATGACTTACTACCTAAAAGATGTAATACAGATTCATCTGGAGTGACTAGAGTGTAAGTTCAGCGCTACCTGTGGGTACATAACTCAACAATCTGGAAGATTTGGAGTCGTAATCCGAGTCCAGTGGTACCAGAGGGTACATAACTCAACAATCTGGGATTTGGAGGATGTCATTTTAGACATAATACTTCTTCAGGAACTTACCGTTGATGGGCAACATGAGCAAGTCTCCGTTTTGTTTGTGAGGCGGTAAGCACCATTGGAGAATACAGCCTCGATGACAAATGGGCCTTCCCACTTTGGCTGGAATTTGTCGTCGATTTTGTGAGTCATAACCATCGGCCTCCGAACTGCCAGAACGAGATCGCCCACTTGGAATGTTCTAATTTTAACCTTCTTGTTGAAAGCTCCGGAGATTCGTGCTTGATACAACTCAATTCGTTGTTGAGCTAACAGGCGCTTTCATCTAGGGCCTCCAACTCTTGTAGTCGGCGATGGTGATTATCTATCGTCAGTCGGTAGGTGAGAGCAACATGGAGTGAGAGGATTTGAGTCTCTAATAGGTGAACTGCCTCACTTCCATATACCAGAGAGAACGGTGTGTTCCCAGTGGCCGTTCGTACTGTAGTACGGTATACCCATAAGCATTCGCCAAGCTTCTCATTCCAGTCGTGTTTGTTGGAAGACACGAACTTCTTGAGCAGCTTGATTATAGTTTTATTGAATGCTTCCGCCAAACCATTCGCCGCGGATTGTACGGCGTTGAAACAACATTCTGGATTCGATGTTTGTCACAGAATCAATAGAAGACGTGGCTTGCAAACTACGGACCGTTGTCATGGATGATCCTTCTGGGCAGTCCAAAGCGATAGATGACGTGATGCTTGAGGAAGCTGATCACGTTTGAAGTCTTGATTTATACTAGCGGAATAGCCTCCGTCCATTTAGAGAAGTAATCTGTGATTGTGAGTATGAAGCGATGTCCTCGGGATGAAGGCGGAGTAATCGGACCGATGATGTCCATTCTCCATACTTCGAATGGCTAGCATGCTACCGTCGGATGTAGAAACTCGGATGGCTGGTAGATGAAATCTGCGTGGACTTGACATGCTTTGTATTTTCACGCATAGTCTATTACATCAGCAACCATCGTGGGCCATTAATAGCCCATTCGGCGAAGGCGGTCTTGCAATTTTGGGCCAGGCTGATGGGCACCGCAGACGCCGTCGTGAGCTTCGCGTACAGCTTCCTTGGCTTCTGTATTTGACAGACACCGAAGCAGTAATCCATCGTATTATCACCGATACAGCATTTTTGTCTTTGTATCGTAGAAGAATCTGAGGGAACGTCTTCTGATAGAAGTAGCTTCCTTTGGATTCTCTGGCAGAATGTTGTAGACTACGAAGTCGATGAATGGTTGTCTCCAATCTGGTGCTTCGTTGACTGTCAGAGCGGAGTAACTCTCAACACATTGAACATTATTCTTGGGACAGACCAATTCATGGCCTATTATGTCAACCAGATGATGAGCATAATTTGGCACTGATAGGGAGGCGGCCAGGCCTGCTAGGGTATCGACCTCAATATTCTGGAGTCTGGGAACATGTTCTATGAAGAATCCTTCCAAGGACGAGATGATGTCGATCGCTATTTGGTGATAAGGGATCATATCTTCATGGCAAACTTTGTATGAACCCCGGATCTGATTGACGATTAACTACGAATTGCCGTATGCTTCAAGATACTCTACTCCCAACTCCTTTGCAAGTCGGAGGCCAATGACCAAAGCGTTGTACTCGGCCATATTATTTGAACAGGGCTCCGTGAGGGAGTAAGCCCGATTGATCACCAGCCCGGAGGAAGAAATCAGCACCACTCCGACTCCAGCGACGATGTTGCCCTTGGGCCCTGTTCTGGAAGCGCCGTCGAAGAACATTCGCCATACGTCATCATGAGAGGCCACATTTTAATTGGCGACCTCATCTGGAATCTCTTCATCTATTCTGGTTGACTCCGAACCTGGATGAGCTGCTAAAAGTCTGCCAGAGCTTGATCTTTAACTGCCTTCTGTGGGACAAAGATCAGGTGGTAGGGTGTCACGACCTGCACCCTAGAGTAAGGGCACGAGAAGTGGGTACGTCCAGCCTACGCCGCAGTGTCGGCGGTAGAACGTTGTCCTATGTCAATCATCTAATATATAAAAATACCTGTACAGTTTATACTCTCCGAATGGAGGTGACATAACAATATACATCTCAATCACATCTAGGGTAGAAGAATGAAAGATAGATAGATAGACAGTAACTCAAAGAGAACAGTAGAATAGATAGATGAAAATGTCCAAGTGTCTAGGATAACATAACACCAGATGTCAACTCATAATACAATAAGTCTAAGAGTCTATATATCTCAACATCTCAAAATACAACTCAGATGTGAGACAGAAAGATAATACCAAAAGACTGTCTAGCTAAACTAGCCTAGACTACCGGGGCAACATCCTCAGCTGCAGGTGGATCCTGCTGAGGGTCCACAACATAAGTATCATCTAGTCCTGCTCCATAATAGGTGGTCACCAGGGCCTCATCCTCATCCTCTGTAATATTTTCAACAGGTCCAGTCAGACAGGACAGGAACGAGCACAATACATCTCACGCAGTGCATAGTATGATAGGAAATATAAAGCATGCAATAGAGTAAAATACAGGAAACTCTGAAGGAAGATACATGTAGTAAAAAAGATAACTGTAATGAAATATCTACTATAATAGAGAACTAGCAGTGACTAGTGAGTCAGAGTAAAATATAGACATGTGAATGGCATAGGAGATTCATGACTACAGCTGAAAGTGATTCATGACTACAGCTACTGGGGTAATATCCACATGACTATTTCCACTCCCCCATCCCCAATCAATACACAAGGATCCGTTCAAGTTATGTTAAGATTCGTGATAAGCCCATAAATGGGTGATATATGAGTGATTTATGAAGATTCATGAAGGCTCGGTGATCATGAGAGTACATGAGTCACTAGCTGATACATGAAGATTCATGATAATAGAAGCATGAGATACATGATGATTCGTGAAACGTACAACATACTATATCTGATGCTCCCGAGAGGGATAACATCTCATGAAAAGATCCATATAGTACCAATCCGTGATAACAATCGTGTCAGCATCAAGTAAAGTAATCTAGAGCAAGAATATAAATCCTGGCAAATATAAAACGGTCATAGAATATACTCGCCTGATAACTGAATGTCTGAAGAGGATATACTGTCTGAGGAGAGGTGTATGGCTCCTAATCAGAGCAATACGAGTCACAATGTATCCACAATGTAAAAATAAAGTATACAATGCATACTACATGATTCTAGGTTAATCTGGTCAAAAGTCAACTCTTGGTCAACTCAACAGTCAAACTAAGTCACAGGAAGTCATACTAGGTCACAGGAAATCAAACTAAGTCAATTAAAGTCAAACAAGGTCAAATAAGTCAAGGTTAGTCAAATCTAGGTTAAAGTCAGCTCCTGGTCAACATTTCTAATCAAACTAGTCAAATACTAGTCAACATGATCAATCTGGGTCAAGTCTAAGTCAAACTTAGACCAACTAAGGTATTGGTCAAACAAAGACTAGTCAGCAAGGTAATTAGGTCAAACATGGTCAGACTAGCTAAACTAGTCATTTTAGGTTAGTCCTAGTCAATCTAGGTCAATTAGGTCAAGGTTTGACCTAAGGTTGACTTTGGTCAACCCTTAGTCAACAAGGGTTAACTTGTAGGTGTTTAGGTCCATTAGGTTAATTGGGTTAGCCCCAAGCCATAGGCTAGTCACCTTGGCCATAGGC
>JANAVB010011598.1:9367212-9397212 GCA_029216955.1 Iris pallida
TTTTGGGGAGAGTCACTCCTCTTTTGGCCTTAAGTCAATGCCTCCTTAATTGCTGCCACTTTTGAAGGCTTGAAAAGTGGTGACTAAAAGACTTAGTCAGAGGCTTCAATAAATGAGATTCATTGTGATGAATTCTAGGTTCATCCATTTAATTTGGTGCCTTTTACTTTGCCATGTGTGCGGGTTTGACCACACACATCCTATAAAGGAAGCTTTTGAGGGCACCATTGTTCATTACTTCATGGCACTCCTCTGTCATTCTCGATCATGACTTAGCTTCAAATGGCCGTAGGCTTCACATAAGTCAACCTTTGGTTGTCGATCTCTTCTTCCAAGAAGTTGTAGTCTTGGTGTAGGACAACTTCAGAGTTTAGAGATATACTTGAGCATTTGACATGATGGGTTCGAACCTGAACAACACTTGGCCGTATTTGCTTTGAAACATCGAGACGTTTGCTACAGGGTTTGGGTTGATTGCATACCCTTCGTTTTGCTGGAAGGGCCACAGTTTGGCTGATGAGGAGGACACTCGCTCGTTGACAAGAAGTGATTCGCTCTGACGAGGAAGTGATTCGCTCTGGTAGATAGTCTTTATATGTAATCATGAAATTTAATAAACCTTTGTAATCATGATTTAAAAAAGCATCTTTCTTCATATACTGTGCTTTTCTGTTCTTTGATGTGCGCAACAACTTTGTGCCTCCTAAGCTTTTGTAGATACTACATTTTTTCCACGTTTCTATAATATGTTATAGTATAAATACCCTAGAATCCTATATAGCTAGTGTAGCCAAGATACTTATTGTATGGACACAGTAGCTTGGATATAGATACATACAACTTGGAAATAGCTAGTTTGACGAGGTTTGACTAGTTTGACCTAGAGTTGACCTAATTTGACCAATTGACCTATAAATGACTTCATGATCTAGAATTGGACTAGTTTGACTTGCATGTCATTCCAAAATATGATATTGATACAATATTCCATATTTAGGTCTTCGAGGAATCGTATCAGACGTCGTAGACATCATCACACCAGATTGCAGACAAGTACATTCTCTGATAATTTTCTATCAATGTTATTTTCTATTTTTCTTGTATTTAGTGTAGATATCCCTGATTTCTTGACACATTGGTCACACGAATTTGGTATCGTCTAGATCCCATCATGATATTATTCCTGTATATCTGGTATACACCGTACAAGCCTCGTTATTGTTCTTGTGCATTGTATAGACACCGATTCTGAGAGGATTAGCTATTTCTCAGAGTATCCTGTGTCATAATATGTCATGGTTGGATCAAATATAATAGTAGGGGGCGAGGAGTATTAGTGTAGATATGTGGTGAATACCTCATTGTGTATGTACTATTTTTGTGAGTGTTAATCATACCCTCACGTATGATTGACCAGGCCATAAAATCTTGTGCAAGTTCCCAAGCCGGCCACATGTCGAAGCTAGTACTCACTCACATTGTTAGTATAGATTTCCTATTATAAATGATATAACCTGTTTACCTACTCTTGCTCTTGTTTACAGTTTTACCTTTCCATGCTACTTTTATGTACATTTTACTCATTCTCGTATATTCTCTCTATTTACTGTTACATAGTCTATATCATTTACTAAACTGTTGTTAGAAGTGTACTTCGCTCAATTTTGACTAGATATATCTTTAAGACGAGGATGAGTGCACTATCTATTATGGTCCGCATGACGTAGTAGGCATAGATCAAGAGACCTTGGCACATGAGGGCCTAGTTCCCGCTGAGGAGACTGTAGTGGCAACCCAGTAGACTAGGTATTGTACTGGATTTTGTCTCCAGCACTATCTGATTAGCCTATTTATTCTTTCAGACTTGTTTTGCTATATTTGACTCTAGACTCTGGATATTTATTGTGATACTTTGCACTTCTGGATATTCTCTTTATGTTAGTATCATCTATCGTGCTATTTCATTCTTCCTTATAGACATGTGATTGAGTATGCTATATCATGATTATCCCAATCGAAGATGTGATATATTGATAGGTTACATATTCACTCTTAGTATAGTATACCTAGACGGAGTACTACCGTCGAATCTGCGACGTAGGCTGGGCACTATTATGCACTTGTGCCCTACACCGGGTGTCGGCTGTGATACATTTTTAGTAGTGGCCCATGCAGGTCAGGCTTCACCATTAGAGCGATTCGTAGTAGTACAATGACTTAGTTGTACCAAGCCTGCGATATGATATAAGAAATAGGATAATAGGATGAGAGTATACTCAACACAATTAGGATTCCTTGAGAGATTCCTGGGACGATCCTGAGAATCTCACTATAAACTCTAACTCGGAGTCTGTTTCCACTTGTCTTAGTCTACTTTCCCATATTTGTCGTTGAATTTCATTCTTGGTGATCGTTGTTGAGATTCATTCTTGGAGTTCGTTGTTGATTTTGATATCAGGTGAATTTTATGGACTAAGTTAAGGTAAATTCTGATGACATATTCGATGAGGATAGATGAAAGGTAAATGTCTGTCTTGGTTATGAAGTCTAGAGTTTATCATAGCTATACTAGCTGGCATGGCGAAGACCTAAAACTAGATTTTGGATATACTTATATTAATTATGGAACTTAAAGATTCTCACAGCCATATCGGTTTACGTGGTAAAAATTCTAGATAACATAATTATAGAAGTATATACCGTAGACATGGACTCTATCACTTATCGTAGCTATTACTGGCGTGGCAAAGATTCTGGGTGACATGATTACAGATAGACATATGCGATTATCAAATTGTATCTTAATTTGGTTCTTCATATATCTCTATTTATCCACTCTTGTTATTATAGAAATTATTTCAGTCACCTTCCTCAGCTCCAGGAAAAGGGATATCCTTAGTTTCTCAAGCCAATTCCTTATAGGGTTTCATTCTATTATTTCTTAGGTTCCTTCGATGGTGCAGTATCTTGGTAGCTTACAGATAGGTTGTGTCTTTGAGTATCAGTGTTGGTTATTAGAAGTATAGCTTGTGGGTTATGAATAGTTTCTGGTTGGGCATGTGAGCTATAGGCATCAATCTAGAAATGACTCATAGTGCAGCACCTTTCTAGAAATAGTTCTCTGGAAAGTGTCAGTATGTTAGTATAGGTACAAATAGTAGATGGAGAGTATAATATCATTTGTTATTCCAGGATTTGGTATCGATGTCATCATGCATATTTTTTTATGGATGTTGAGTGAGCTAAGTAGCTAGGGAGTATCATAATTCGAGCCTTACTATTCTATTGGTGCTTGACACTTAGTTGTGTCATGAAGAGGAATGTATATTTATGAATGGATCAGTGAGCATGCCATAGTAGAGTGGTGCCCATAAAATATTGGAAAATATGGCAGTATTAGAATGTATGGTGCTAATGTAGTAGGACTTATGACGGGTATATCGCTTGATATTGAGGCATGAAATATTAAGTGCATGAGTCGAGGACAGTCGTGGGTTACCTAATAAGAAAACTAGTGTCCAGAAATAGTAGTTTTGTGGTGAGCTGTTGTGAGTATTAAAAAGTTAGTTCCCTAGAGCAGTAAGTACATATGTTGTGTATAGTTAGAAAGCTAGTATGTCTTGTGCCTAGAGAGTAATAGTATCCAGGGTATGTCAGTGATTAGTTGAGTAATGTGCTAATATCAATAATTATTTATGTAAAATATTAGATGGGTGTATCAGTTAAGATAGATGAAGGAGTACTTAGAAGAGTGCAAGTGATCCAAACAGTAAAGAAGAGGGGCAATGTATATAGAGGTAAGTTTAGTAGGTAGAGCACCTTGCTAGCTTGGGTATAGAAGTTGTATGTATCAGGGAGTAGTATGATGGGTATAAGGGTACTAGGGGATGTCATGGTGTCATAATGGTTTGGAATTAATTGTGTACGTATTTTGATAACTAATCATAGATAAGGACCCTAAAGTGATTATAAGTGTCAAAGTATGAGTTTGCACCAGGTATCAGGATAGAAGGGGTACCCTAGTAGCAAGAGCCAGCGTATCTCAAGTATTATAGAGGTTTAGGCACAGACATTTTTGTGGCTAGTATAGAGAAGAGACATGAGTAACCTAGAACGAGAGTACTATCCAAGTACCATATATAGAAGTTAGTGCCTTACATAGACAGTGTCGGGACTTGGGTTGGACACCCTAGAGAGAGTATTCTAAATAGATAAGGATGTATTAATAGAGGGCATGAGTGTAGGTGTATACAAGTGTTCATTACAAGAAGAAGAGTTAAGCAATTTTTTGGTACAAAGACAGATAATAGGAGATAGTATCCTATAAGGTGTAGTATAGTATCCTGGATAGTGTGTGCCAGTGAGTTGAGTATGTCCATGGCCTAGAACCATAGTGTTCCAGTAGTATTAGAAGTGGTTACCCATGATGTTAAATAATACAACAATTGTATAGTTAGCAAGTGACCCTAATTGAGAGTGTGACAGCTAGAGACTATATCCTTGTATGGTTGTTCCTTCAGAAGAAATGCAGGATTGTATATTGTGTAAAAGGACTACCTCGGACTATGATTGGGGGGAGGGGGGAGGGAATTGACCGTAGAAAAATTTGATTAATAGGTTATGACTGGCCTAAGAGAGAGGGGCGAGGTGTCTCAATTTCAATGGCAAGCATTTTCTGGGAGGTGTAGATTGTAACTACCTAAATCAAGAAGGGTTTTTTTGGTCATTTCATGATTACATTATATTGTGAATATTTATTCATAAAATATTGTGTATATTTAATTTATTTTGTGTTAGTTAATACAGTTAGTGGCTAGCCTAATTGTTAGACTTGTGTTAGTGGACCGGTTAGCCTAGACACTAAACTAAAGCCCGATAATTAGCATGACATGACTCATAGACAAACATATTGGACTAGGCCCATTAGGCTCGTTATTCATGAGCAATTAGTCATAATAGAGAGTATACTATTGACCAAAATATGTCCAAACCCTTCCATCCATTAAACTTTAGTGTTCACGACGACTTGAGGGGTAGAATGGACATTTCAAAGTAGATTAGGGTAGCCCACTCTTGGCTGGTCATATAAAAGGTGTCTCCTATTCCTTTCATTTATTAGAGCCTCCAAGAAACCCTATTTGAGCTTCCTACTACTCCACTCCATTTCCACTCTTTCCTCCCCCAAAACTCTTCTAAAATCCTTCAAAACTTCCCCTAATATTCATCCTAGAAAGCTTGGAGCTTGGAGACCAAGGAGCAAGAGAAGAGGAGTCTAAAATCTTGGAGATAGTGTCATACTTGACACTTGAACCATCTCTAAGAGTTTATTGAAAATCCATCTTCCAATAGGTAAACCTCTTATCATTTATCTTAGTTAAGACACTATTTTCATGCATGACACTATTAGAAACTCACCAAAGAGGTACCCATAGGGAGAAGTGCAAGGCTCTAACTATCATTTGTATAAGTTACACAGAGCTTTTGTGTTATTTTTGGAGAAATCCGAGGATGGTATAGCAAGTGTTTGTCATATTTTTCAGAGGTAAATGGACATGTGAATAATATATATGGCTAGTATAGTGTCCACAAGTGGATACTAATAGGTTGTGTGTTATATTAGGACACATGATCAATTTGGGGGTCTTTGGACCCCGACACATATGATGCACATACTCTATTCTCATGATAGTTTTGACATTAACCTAGTAGCTCACTAATTTCGTGTCTATCTATATATATGTATAGGTGTCATATATATTGTATATATAATTTGTGTATGTTTCATACATATAAAGTGTGTGTGTGTGTGTGTATTATATATATATATATATATATATATATATTATATATATATATATTTTATATATATATATTTTTATATATATATAAAAAATAAAAAAAAATATATATATATATATTTGAAAAACCCCTTCGATTTATTAATGAAGGCTCGAAATGCCGAAGCCTGAACACGTATACAAGGCGCAAAATGCCGAAGCCTATACAAGTATACGACCAAAAGGAAGGAAGAGGGGGAGAGACGAGTCAACCGCCAAGAGCTAGGGTTGTAGATCAGACCAGAATGCTCTCGGACTGTAGGAGCACAGAGTGCTCCATTTACGGTATTGGCGAAAGACTTTCCGAATGAGCTGATCGGCTGAGTATTGGTGACCTTCGTATCTCGGCTAGTTGCGATTCTTCCAAATCGCCCACGTTGCGGCGGCTGCGACGATCTGGTGGCCATGGGAGGCTGAACCCAGGAAGCCGCTAGATCGTGGAAGCATCCACCACCCGGATCGATACTGAATTGCTGGTAAAGGGTTCTCCATATACTGCCTAGCAGGCTCCCCTGGCAGAAGATATGGTCGATAGTCTCCATCTGACGCTCAGAGCAGCAAATGCATGCTAATGCTAAGCTGATTCCAATGGTGTTGAGGATATCGTCTGTAGGCAATTTTTTTCTAATGACTCTCCACATAAGGAAAGACCACTTCTTAGGAATGCAGGTATGCCAATAGTGCATAATAGAATAGTACGGCTACCGGTTTCCTGGACAGCAATTCTCGTCAACCTTACCGAGAATGCCTCCGATGCCTCGAGCGTCTATCTCAGCGCATCGGTCTCACCACCGATACATAATGCTCACTCGGATGCTGTCCGCCATTTTGTTACCGGACCATTCCCGAATCTGATCCCAGTTCTAGTCGTCAGTAATGGGGTTCCACAAGTCTCTAATTCTACTATCTCTCGAGGTTTCCGTGAGACTCGGGATCATGTTATCCCCTACCCATCTCTCAAGGAATGGGTCTGAATCGCCCACACCCAAGTAGAGTCTAATGGTAGGCTCGGCAAGGTCTCGCCTGATAAGGATGCGACGCCAAGCCGCTGAGGATCTGCTGTTGGATATGGCCATTGAAGGGTGGATGTGTTTAAAGTACCTGACCTTCAAAAACCTGCCCAATAAGTTGTTGCCCGTGCGGACTTTTCACCATAATTTCATCAAGAAAGCTTTAACGATGTGATTGAGTTTGGTGAATCCCAGACCCCCATCGCCTGTAGGATGAGACATGGATTCCCAGCTAGCCTAGTGATGCTTATCTTGGCCGTTGCAATGCCCATAGAAGAAATTACAAAAGGTCTGTTTGATCGAAAAAAGAACCTTCTTTGGCGGGGAGCACGCTGCCAGAGTATGGATGGGGATGGAGGTGAGCACGTGATTGATGAGGGTTATCTTGCCACCTAGGGATAAGATGGCATTATGCCAACCTTCAAGTTTCTTCCTGATTCTAGTGATCAAGTCTCAAAGATGCCAACGTTGGATCTTCCGTACACAAGAGGATAGCCGAGATAGTTGAACGGAGGATGAGCAACAGAAAAGGATGTTAAGTTGGAGAGATTGATTGCATGCTCTCTATTAGTGTTGTGGTGTGCATAGATAACGCCCTTTGAATGATTGATCTTCTGGCCGCAGCATCTCGAGTACCTCTGCAGGATGTTGTGAACCACTGCCACCGCTCCTTCATCTCTGGAGGAGAAGATGAGTAAATCGTCAGCGAATGCCAGATGGGTGATGATAGGGCATCCGCTGGATGTGTGATAGTACTGGAAGTTAGGGGTGTTGACCATGTTGTTAAGGTTCCTGCTCAGGACGACCGCTGATATGATTATTTGCCATTGATTATAAAAGAACAGAACAGTTTTATGGGAAGACTGAACTTTTAATTTATAATACAAACTCGCTCGTACAAAGAGAGCCTAGGAACAAAACCTAGAAAAAGCAATCTAAGTACAATTGTTTAGTTTTTCTGGGGGGTGACGCTAGAGGCTCGGGAGAGTGCTATCAACTCTGCCTTACTCCTTGGACGATCGGACGTAGCTTCTGCTCTGGCAAAGAAATGCTCTTTGTGTATACGGGGGTTGCTAGTCTCTATGTTCGGGCTCTGTGCATATTTCTCTGTGTGTGTCCGGGCTTTGTAAGGGAATAGCACCTTGCTATTTATAAGAATTTGTGATGAGTGGGTTGTACAATAATTGTGCCTTGAAAAGTGAGCGGTTGGGGATTGGTTAAGATTAGCCTTGATCTTCTTTGTTGGAAATCAATCTGGACTGTTTATGTTGATTGCAACAAATCTGTATTGTTTATTGGAAATCGATCTTGGCAGTTATAATGATTGCAATAAATCTGTATTGTTATAATTTGTTGGTTGCTAAATCCGAGTGGATTAGTCTTAGTCAATCTTCTGCCACGTGTCCCAGCTGTCATTTATGATGCGAGCCGCATGAACGGGGCATCCTGGCAGAGCCGTATGAGTGTGGTTTGCTAATTGAGCCGCAAGAGGATGGCCTCACAACCGAGCCACATGAGGATGGCCTCACAACCGAGCCGCATGAGGATGGCCTCCAACTGAGCCACATAAAGGTGCCTTCAACTGAACCGCATAAGGATGGCCTCCAACTGAACCACATAAGGATGACCTCCAACTGAGCCGCATAAGGGTGGCCTCCAATTGAACCGCATAAGGATGGCCTCTAACTGAGCCGTATGAGGATGGCCTCCAACTGAGCCGCATAAGGGTGGCCTCCAACTGAACTGCATAAGGATGTCCTCCAACTGAGCCGCATGAGGGTGGCCCCCAACTGAACCGCATGAGGGTGGCCCCACAACCGAGCCGCATAGGGTGGCCACCATAACTGAGCCGCATGAAAGTCTTTGTAGCGATCCGCATAATGAGCTTTAGAAATGGTGGATTGTGCCAGCCGCAATGATTTTTCACGTCTCTCTAGGGGCACGTCATTATGTCAGAGTCATCATTTTACCTTTATGTCAGAGCTGTCAATCTTTTGTATCAGAGCTGCCGTATTGCGTCAGAATATTTAATGAGCCTGCTGCACAGAGCAGTTATGGCCAGCTGTAGAGGCCTATTTTTGAAACCGTACAGAGCCACGTGGCTTTTTCTCGAGCCGCATGGAGCTATCGGGGCCTTTCGAGCTGCATGAAGCTCTAAAGGTCTTTTGAGCCGTATGAGTCTCTAAGGGACTTTTGAGCCGCATGAAACTCTAAAGGATGTTTGAGCCGCATGAAGCTCTAAGGGACTTTTGAGCCGCATGAGACTCCCTCTGTTTTGAGCTGTATGGACTTTTCTGTTCTTTTTCATGCTTCTACAAGACCCCCTTCAAAGTTTTCAATTTGTAAAATTGAAATACTTTGAATGAGAAGCATGGCTATATCCGCATAATCTCTTCTTACCGCAAAGACTCCTCTGGCCGCATAGGATGTTCTGGCCGTATGGACTGTTCTGGCCGCATGGACTGCTCTGGCCGCATAGTGGTCCCGTGCCACGTAGGCATCTCATTTAATTGCCTTTGATTTGCTTTGATTTAAAGCCATCTTTTGGGATAGGATCCAAAGAGTCAGCTTTAAATATTTAGATTGTCTTAATGATTACGACTAATCTTTACATGCAGGGGATAGAAATCCAAGAGTCGGCCTTATCTTCTAGACGGTGCGTAATGTAAAGCGTCTATCGATTTGCACGCCCCTTGTCAGCCTATAATATGAGTACTTTTGGAAGAGAGAAACTCTTTACATTCTTTTCTTTTCAACTTTTCTTGCCTTTAGTCGCCGTCTTCTCTTCCTTTTTCGATCAGCAATGGCTCCCAAAGCTTCCTCTAGCACCGCAGCGAAGGGTAAAGGAGCGGCTTCCTTGTCGACTGAGGCGCCCACAGTTCATTTCGACGTCCACCATGCCATTGAGGGTAAGGATATTGGAAGAAGTTGTATGAACTCAAAGCCCTAACTAGCATGGCTATGCCGCATATTTTATGCACGGGCCTTCTTCGTCTTCATTGAACTGTTCAAGTTCTTTGTGCTGAATCCGCATACTGTGCTGTATGTGCCGCATGTACATCTCATGTCTGAGCCGCATGGGGGTATGCCCCATGTCCGCGCCGCATGGGAGTCGTCTTGTGGCTGCATAAGCACTTTGCAAACTGGGCCGCATAAGCTTCCTTTGAAAAGGGGCGCATAAGCTCCCTCGAACTGTGCCGTATAAGACCCCATCAAATCAAAGCCGCATAAGCACTTTTAAATTGGGCCGCATAAGCTCCCTCGAAGTAGAGCCGTATAAGCTCACTAGAACTGGGCCGCATGAGACCCCGCTAAACAGAGCCGCATAAATTCATCTGAACTCGGCCGCATGAGATCCCGCTAAACAGAGCCGCATAAGCTCATCTGAACTCGGCCGCATGAGACCCCGCTAAACAGAGCCGTATAAACTCATCTGAACTCGGCCGCATGAGACCCCGCTAAACAGAGCCGCATAAGCTCATAGGAACTCGTCCGTACGAGACCCCGCTAAATCAGAATCGCATAAGCTCTTTTAAACTGGGCCGCATGAGCACCCGCTAAACAGAGCCACATAAGCTTATCTGAACTGGGCCGCATGAGGCCTCGCTAAACAGAGCCGCATAATCTCACTTTAATTGGGCCGCATGAGGCACCATCAAACCAGAGCCGCGTAACCTCTTCTAAAATGTGTCGTATAAGCACCCGCGTAATAGAGCCGCATAAGCTCACTTTAACTGGACTGCATAAGCACCACCAAAATGGAGCCGCATAAGCTCCTTTAAATTGTGCCGCATAAGCACCCGCCTAATTAGAGCCACGTAAGCTCGAAAACACTAAGCAGTTTTTCCTGGCCATCTTCTAACTTGTTTCTTCTGTCCTTTTTTCAGTGAATCTGCCAGTCAATCCTGCGGGAGAGCCTTTGGTAGGCCGAGCCCAGTCTGTTGTGGGTGTTAGGTACGACCATATAGTCGAGTATGTGGTGAACCAGCTTCCCACAGACGAACCTGTGGAGAGGCTGAGAGACATAGAAAAACCAGTCCTTCTTCTTTATCTCGGGGATGATGAACTCAGGGCTGCTGGGGGGCAAACACCTGAAGCCTGCGTTCCTCTTCGGGGGCTCCCTGACTGTGAAGAACTCCCAAGTTCTGGATATATCCGAGAGTTGGAGTTTTACTACTGACGGGATGGCAATCCATATTCCTCTGATGGAGCGTCACTTCCTACTGTCGTGGTTCAACATGTTGCCCATGGACAGGAAGATGGAGGATTCCTTGACTCTGACCCATAACAGGATATTTGTGGGTGAAATTTACTTTAACAATAACATGCGATCAGTGTACGCGGGCAGGGTACCGGTCAGCCGCTACGTGATGGGGTTGGCACCAGACAACTTCTTGAATGTACAGGGTCCCAATTTCAGGTTCTCTCAGGCTGATACTTTCCTGAACCAGCTTGCTCGGAAGGGGTCCTATCCCGTTGGTCGGTTGTCGCTGCTGAATTGGATACACCCTCTCCCTTCATGGACCAACCTATCTACGTGGATCGTACGGAAATACGAGACTCTCCTGCGCGAGATCGGACTCTACCATGCTATTCGGGGCACCTCTTACGGCTTGCCCATAAACAAGAAATTATTCATGGCTCTGTTGGAGATGTACAACTGCCGTATGGGGACCTTCTTTACACCCGTAGGGGAGATGGGGCTTGCTCTCCATGAGATGCATGACGTCTCCAAGCTACCTTTGGGAAATGAAGTCTTTGAAGTATATACCCCGAGGAACGAAGAGTTCTAGGATTTGGAGCAACGGTTCCCGGGTTTTGTATCTGTCTACCGAGAATTGTTGTGTCATCACAGCACATGCCAGCAGATGTCGAAAAGGAAGAACAACAGCTCGGAAGGGAACCTTCCGCATACAAAGGCCCGGCTCACTTATCTTTTTAAGCTCGGCATCTCAGGCCGGGTTTCTCCTCGAAGTCCTCGAACTCGAGAGGAGGTGCAGGACCAAGTGTCGACTGCCAAGAGGGTAAGAACCACCGGCGATAGATTCGGGAGTCAGTCTGACTCTTTTGCTTATTTTTATCAAGACACTCAGCCGTTGTCCGAGAAGGCTCTTTTGGCAGGCTTTCTGATGGTATGGCTACGGAACTGCATGGTCTCAGGAGGGGCTGGTTCTATTAAGAGGATCAGCCGTAACTTTATCCTCCCTGCTGTGAAGCTGGTCTTTATGGTCAGACTAGCTGTTCTTCTGGCAATGGTGTGCAGCATACATCAAGGCCTTCATGCCTTCTCGTCCAAGGTCATCGCCCGTGACACGATGAAGGACTTTGAACGCATTGAGCTACCCTATCATTATCTAATGGGGTGGCTGTTGATGCATTGCCGGTCTTTGATGAGGCCTGGCCCTAATGATGGTGTAACTGCCGAGGATGCTTTCATCTTCCAGTATCGCCGCATGCCTTGGGATTGCGAGACTATACGTGCCTATCGGATGGCACTGGCGAGAATTGACAGATACACTTTTTTCATACACTTTTTTCGTGTCTGTTCCTCAATTTACTGCTGAGGAAGTGAGGGCCGTACATCTTGATGGTATTGGGCCTCCCCACTTCTTATCTGACAAGATGCTCCTTTGGTTGCTTAACATTCATCCCTCCCATCTGTTATACCGTAACCGTAATACTGTCCACTTGGAGCCTTACTTGCCAAGTAGGTTCTCCCGACAGTTTGGGTATAGCCAGCTATTCTTGGACAGTCCCAGCTCTTGCCTGAGCTTTGAAGGTAGCATCCTTGACGGCATCAGGGCCTGACACTATTATAATACGGTTCACACACGTACCAGCTTCTCAGTTTCTGATACTGGAGAGTCAGGGGAGATCTTGTATTTGGCGGCTCTATATCATGTCATGGCGAATAAGCCTCCTATTGATTTTGACTCGAGTACCAGCTTCATTGTTGGTATCGGCTTGGAGGAGAAGCCCAAGGGGTCCAAGGCGAGAAAGAATAGGGAGAACACGGTTGCTGTGTCGGACTCGGAATCTGCCAACGCGGACGAAGAGGATGACGAGCATGATCCCGATAACTCTCTCCCTTCCGCAGAAGATGTGGTGACGGATCAGCCGCCTGTCGTGCCTGGTCCTTCACGCAAGCGAAGCAGGCATGAGTCCGCTGATCACGGTTGTTTGCCCTTGATTATAAAAGAAGAGAACAGTTTTATGGAAGGACAGGACTTTTACTTCACAACACAAACTCGTTCGTACAAAGAAAGCCTAGGGACGAAAACCTAGGTACAACAATCTAAGTACAATTTTTTAGTTTTTCTTGGAGGTGACGGTAGAGGCTCGAAAGAGTGATATCAACTCTGCCTTACTCCTTGGACGATCAGGCGTAGCCTTGGCTCTGAAGAAATGCTCTCGGGATGCGTGGGGAGATTCTTCTGTGCGCCGTCGCTCTCTTTGTGTATTTTTCTCTCTCTGCGTCTCTCCTCTGTATGTCTATGTGCTCCTCTTTTAGCAAGGGAGTGGCATCTTGCTATTTATAAGAGTAAGGTGTGGTAAGTAGGGTTTGTATTGATTGGTCCTTGAAAAGTGGACGGTTGGGGATTGGTTGCGATTTGCCTTAATCCTGTTTTGTTGGCAATTAATCTGGGCCGTTAATCTTGACTGTAACAAATCTGGGCAGTTAATGTTGATTGTACCAAATTTGTATAAGCAATTAATGTTGATTGCCACAAATCTGTATGGGCAGTTAATATTGATTGCAATAAATCTGCCTCATGATGATTTGTTGATATCAGCAAATCCGAGTGAATAAATCATGGTCAATCTTTTGCCACGTGTCCCAACTGCCTATTATGTTGATCGCCATAAATCTGAATTGTTAGGATTTAATTAATTCCTGCCACCTGTCCCAACTGTTGCAAGTTGCATGAGCATGGCCTTTAACCGAACCGCATGGGAGTCCTTTGATCTGAGCCGCATGGAAGTCCTTCACTCTGAACCTCATAGACGTCCTTTAATTTGAGCCGCATGGACGTCCTCTAATTCGAGCCGTATGGACTTTCTTTAGTTTGATCCGCATGGACGTCCTTTAATTTGAGCCGCATGGACGTCCTTTAATTTGAGCCGTATGGACGTCCTTTAGTTTGGGCCACATGGAGACCCTTGCGACTGAGCCACATAAAGGCCCTTGTAACTGAGCTGTATGGAGACCCTTGCAACTGAGCTGCATAGACGTCCTTGAAACTGAACCGCATAAAGGGTTTTGGAAATGGATCGTGCCAGCTGTAAAGAGTTTCCTCGTCTCTCTAGGAGCACGTCGAGGGTCATCATTTCTACTTTATGTTAGAGCTGTCAATCCGTCATTTTCAGGGCTGCCACTGTGTTAGGGCAATTAATAAGCCAACTACTCAGAGCATTTATGGCCCGCTGTATGAGGCCACGTGGCTTCCTTCATTTTCGTGAGTCGCATGAAGCTCTCGAGCCTTTTGAGCCGCATGAAGGCTCCTTCAGCTATGAGCCGCATGGGACCGATTTCCTGGCCACATAGGAGTTTATTTATATTTTTCCATGCTTCTACAAGACCCCCTTCAAAGTTTTCAATTTACAAAATTGAAATACTTTGAATAAGAAGCATGGATATGTCTGCAAAAAATCTTCATGTCGTATAGACTTTTCTGGCTGCATAGGATGTTCTGGCCGCATGGATCGCTCGGACCGCCTGGATCGCTTTGGCCGCATGGACCGCTCTGGCCGCATTGGATGTTCTGACCGCATGGATCGCTCGGACCGCATGGATTGATCTGGCCGCATGGACTGCTCTGGCCTTATGGATCACTCAGCCGCATAATGGTCCTGTGCCACGTGGGTGTCTCATTATTGCTCTTGATTCGTTTTGATTAGAAGCCGTCTTTTGGGATTGGATCCCAAGAGTCAGCTTTAAATATTTAGATTTTGCCTTAATGGTTAGGATTAATATTTTTTGCTTGCAAGGGTTAGAAACCCAAGAGTCGGTCTTGTTTTCTAGGCGGCGCGTCATGCGAAGCATCCCTTGATCCTCACGCCCCCTTTCAGCCTATAAATATGGGGTTTTTGGGAGTAAGAGACTCTTTACTTTTTTTTCTTGCTCAAGCTTTTCTTGCCATCGTCTTCTCTCTCGATCACCGATCAACGATGGCCCCCAAAGCTCCCAAGGCTTCCTTTGCCGCTTAGGGTAAGGGAGCGGCTTCTTCGTTGACTGCGACGCCTGAAGTTCATCCTGACGTCCACCCTTCCATTGCTGGTAAGAATTATGTGGGGGATCGTATGTTTCAAAAACCCTTAACAAAGATGGCTCTGTTGCATATTTTATGCACAAGCCTTTAATGCGTCCTTCATCTTCGTTGAACTGGCCAAATTTAGTATGAGGAAGCCGCATATATTTGTATGGGCTGCATGAACTTCTCATATCCGAGCCGCATGGGGTACACTCCATGTTTGAACCGCATGAGAATGACTGGGCCGCATAAGCACCTTTAAAACTAAACCGCATGAAGCCTCACTGAAATAGAACCGCATGAACTCTTGATGTACTGGGCCGCATAAGCTCCAACGGATTAGAGCCGCATAAGCTTATCTGAACTGTGCCGCACAAGCCCCACTAAACAGATCTGCATAAGCTCATCTGAACTTAGCCGCGTGAGACTCCATTAAACAGATCCGCATGAGACTCCGCTGCACAAAGCTGCATAAGCTCATTTGAATGCGGCCGCATGAGACCCCACTAAACATAACCGTATGAAGCTCCGCTAAATAAATCCGCATAAGCTCTTCTGAATTCGGCCGCATGAACTCCTGATGAACTGGGCCGCATGAAGTCTCTTGAACATAACCCATCTAAGTAGAGCTGCATGAATACTGTTAAAACCGAACCACATAAGGATCCATCAGAACAAAGCCACATAGACTCTATTGAAACTGAGCCGCATAAGGTCACATCAGAACAGAGCCGCATGAGCTTATGTAGACTAGGTCGCATAAGCCTGAAAACACTAAGTGGCATTGTTTAACATTGTTTCCTTCATCCTTTTTTAGTGAATCTGCCAGTCAATCCAGCGAAAGAACCCCTGGTGGGTTCGGCCCAATCTGCTGTGGGTGTGCGATTCGACCACTTAGTCCAATATGTGGCGAATCAGCTCCCCACAGACGAGCCTATGGAGAGGCTGAATTCTATCAGGAACCAGCCCTTATACTTTCTCTGTGCTAAGATAAACTCCGGGCAATTGGAGGAAAAATACCTGAAGCCGGCGTTCCTCTTTGGGGATGCCCTTACTGTGAAGAACCCCCGAGTGCTAGATATATCCGAGAGCTGGGACTTTACTCTTGACGGGGTGGCGATCCATATGCCTCCGATGGAGCATCATTTTTTTTTGTCATGGTTCAACATGTTACCGTTGGACAGAAAGATGGTGGACACCTTGACCCCGAGCAAGTCGGGGATGATTGTGGGTAACATCCATTACAACAGGAATTTGGGGACAGATGGGACTGGCCCCGGGTACCTTCATAAATGTATCGGGTCCCAACTTTACGTTTTTTCAAGATGACACCTTCTTGAGCCAGCTTGCTCGGAAGGGGTCCTATTCCGTCGGCCGGTTGGCGCTGCTGAATTGGATAAACCCCATCCCTGCGTGGGCCAACTTGACCACATGGATTCTGCGGAAGTATGAGACTCCCCTGCGTGAGATCGGCCTCTACCACGCTATTCGGGGTACCTGTCATGGTCTACCCATAAATAAGCTGTTGTTCATGGCTGTCCTAGAGTTGTACAACCGGCAGACGGGAACCTTCTTCACACCTGGAGGGGAGCTGGGACTCGCCCTCCACGAGATGCACATCTTTTCCAAGCTGCCCTGGGGTGACGAAGTCTTTGAAGTGTACACCCCTACGAACGAAGAGTTCGAGGATTTTGATCGGCAGTTCCCGGGCTTTGTTGCTGTATACCAGGAATTGTTATGTTACCACAGTACCTGTCACCAGGCGTCCATTAAGAATGATGGTAGCTCGGAAGGTTGTATTCCTCATACCAGGTCCTGGGTCTCATATCTTTTTACATTAGGCACCTCAGGCCGGGTTTCTTCCCGAGATCCTCAAATCCAGGAGGAGGTACAAAAACTAGCATCGACTGCCAAGATATCGAGGTCCACGGGCGACACTTTTGGGAGTCAAACTGACTCCTTTAGTTATTTTTATCATAGTACTCAGCAGCTGTCAGAGAAGGCACTCCTGGCAGGATTCCTGATGGTGTAGCTACGAAATTGCGTGGTCTCAGGAGGGGCAGGTTCCATTGAGAGGATCAGCCGCCACTTTATCCTTCCTGCCGTAAAGCTGATCTTTGGGGCCAGACTGGCCCTTCTTCCGGCCATGGTGTGCAGCATACACCATGGCCTTCGCGCCTTCTCGTCCATGGTCATCGTCCGTAAGACGGCGATGGATTTTGAGCGCATAGAGCTGCCATATCATTATTTGAAGGGGTGGCTGTTGATGCACTGCCGGTCTTTGATATGGCCTGGAGCAGAAGACGGCATTACAGCTGATGATGCTTTTATTTTCCAATATCACCATCATCCCTGGGAGTGCAGCACTATGCCAGCTTGTCGGAGGGCGTTGGCGAGAGTGGACGGATATGACTTTTTTGTGTCTGTTCCTCGTTTTATCGCTGAAGAAGTGAGGGGCGTACATATTGATGGTACCGGACCTCCTCACCTCTTGCCTGAGAAGATGCTCCTTTGGTTGTGTAATATCCGTCCAACGCACCTAGTATGCCGTAACCGCAACAATGTCTACCTGGAGCCCTACTTGCCCAGCAGGTTCTCCCACCAGTTCGGTTATAGCCAACTATTCTTTGATAGTCTCAGCTCTTGCCTGGGCTTTGAAGGTTGCATCCTTGACGGTATCAGGGCATGACATTATTATGACGCAGTTCATACCCGAACCAGCTTTTCGGTTCCTGAGGCTGAGGCGCCAGGGAAGATTTTGTATATGGCGGCCCTATACCATGTTACGGCGAGCAAGCCTCCCGTTAATTTTGACCCGAGTACCAGCTTCATTGTAGGTACTGGCTTGGCGGAGAAGCCCAAGGGGTCTAAGACGAGGAAGAAGATGGCGAATACGGTTCATGTGCCTGACTCGGAGTCCATAAATGCGGACGAAGAGGATGATGAGCACAATGCCGATAACTCTCTTCCTCCTGCGGAAGAGGTGGTGGTGGATCAGCCGCCTGTTGTGTCGGATGAGGTGGTGGCAGATCAGCCGCCTGTTGTGCCATATGAGGTGGTGGCAGATCAGCTGCCTGTTATGCCCGGCCTTTCACGTAAGCGAGGCAGGCGTGAGTCTATTGGCGACATAACCTTCTCCGTGAAGCGGGCTGCGGTAAGACGTCGCGGGTTGCTCATTAAGGAGAGAGACGAAGGTGATGACACCATTTTGGAGGTAAATTGAATTGCGACCATCTCCTTCTTTAGCCCTTTCTCTTCCTGAACTACGATCTAATTATTTTTCTCTTCTCTGTAGGCATCAGAAGAGTCGGACTCTCGAGAATCGACCGCTATTTTTGAAGTCAATTCGGCCCTGACCACTTTGATTAGTGACATGTGTGACGAGATTATTTCTGCCGGGGTTCTTTCTGCGACGGCTGAGGGATCTCACGTTGCTGAGGTCTCGACCCAGGGCGACGGTGGCTCCTCTGATCCAGTCGTATCTTCTTTCGGGATGGCTGGGGCAGAGGAACCAGCTAAATTTGGCTTGGAGGTCGCTGGTGAGGGACGAAGACGGCTGTGAGCGAACCTCAGCCTCCATAACCCTCCCCTGGTAAGATAAGCCAAATCTTGACTAGTAAGGAGGCTCATTTGCTCTATCATCACATCCTTCGGGTTAGGCTGATTGATGGTTGCTCTAGACATACATGTCCTGTCTCTTCACTGCCAATGGCGGATATTGTCAGGATAGGCTCTGCCAACGGGGATCTGGTGGAAGGGAGTGTGCCCCCTCCCCTTCTGACTTATATTGAAGGGCCTCTCGCTGTATCGAGTTCGGGAGGTCAGATGGCGGCACAGCCGGGGCAGAAAGCAATGGTCCCTGCATCTTCCTCTGTTCATGTGGCTTCGGGGGTCGACCTTTCCGCCTTGCCGAGTATCCAGATTCTTCGGGCCGCGGAGGAGGAGTTAGCTGCTATCCAAGCATCTTTTCGCTCGAAATTTGTTTCCCTGGTGGCAGGGGTAGCAAGTTCTGGTGCGTCTCCTTCGACACTGCCAGCTACAATTCCTTTGACCCCGTTCTCTACGGATGTTCTGGATGAGGCGTCACAGGATGTGGTTGACAGTTTCTACCGCCACTTGAAGAAAGGGGTCGAAGCTGCTATGGAGCGGAGGACCCCCTTTGCCTTGGCCCGACAATGCGCTCATGGATAAATTGAAATTCTTAAAACCCTCCGTGGTGGGGCAGAGATAGTTGCGCTTCTGGAGCCCAAATTGCTAGAGGCTGATCAGCTCGTGGCCCAGTTTCAAGTGCTGCGGTAAGCTGATCTGTCTGCAACCATAGATCAAGAGCGTGACTTCCTCACCATTGCCCTGGAGAAGGTAAGGGCTGCCCGAGATAAGTCTAAGCCGGTTATAATGAAGGACCTCGGTGACCTATCTCTCCAGTATGACCAGCTGAGCCGCAGGAGCGAGGATTGCATGGCTCGGGAAGCGGCCGCCTCTCGCAGAATAATTGATACAAGGGAGCAGATCCTCGAGCTCCAGCGAAAGCTGGCTTTCTTGGAATCTGAGCTCGAAGCTTCCCGTGCGGATAAAGAGATGATCGTTCAGGAGGCCGAAAAGGTCACCCGAGCTTCTGCTAGCCTGAAAAGTGCTCTGAAGAAGCTTGAGGATGGATGGCGGGCTCATGCGCATCTGGAGGATGCAGAGCGGCTGACTCAGGAAGCCGAGTACCGGGCCAAGCAGAAGTTTGAGCGGTCGACTGTCTTGCTGAGGGATCGTCTCATGGAATTATGTATCGTCGAACCATAGTCGGCCTTTTCCTTCTTTTGTTTGTGTTCTTTTCCTTTCTTTTTTTTGAGAATGACGTGGTCCCAGAACATGTAGTACTTTTGACTTTCAAATAAACGAGTATATTTTATTTTACCCTTCATTTGTATTGCTTATTGAGTTTGTGGTGTTGTAGTATTTGCCTCACTGGGGGACTGTTTGTGGACTTGTTACCCTTGCTATACCTTTGTTTTAGGTATGGATAACAAGTTTGATGGGGATAATTAGAACAATTCCACAGTAAGGTGGCCATGGACTTTTCTGGTATCGCGAGAAAGAATGCCATAGAGCAGCTGGGCTCCCGGGGCATGATGAAAAATGAGGGGCATGTACTTAGTACAGCATTTGTGGTCAACAGAGGACATTTGTCGGCCTATTATCCTTGGCGTACTCCGGTCTTGGGTACGGATAATAAGTCGAGAGGAAAACTAACATACTTACTCATAGGTAATGAGGACGTGGTAAATATGAGGGTTTCTTCGATGGAGCCTTCCTACTCAGAGGTAATGAGGACGTGGCAGGAGTGGGCTCCTTGAAGGGTACATAGAACAACTCAGAGGTAATGAGGACGTGGAAGTTCTACGTGAGGGGTAGTTTATTTTTGATGGAAGTGAAAACAACTCAGAGGTAACATCGACATGGTTGTTTTAGAAAATTTGTGGATCTGTTACCCTTTTTATGCACTAAAAGTACGGGCATTGGATCATGAGGAGGGGGCTCTTTTAGGAAGAAAGTTCAGAGGTATGCTCATACATGACTTACTACCTAAAAGATGTAATACAGATTCATCTGGAGTGACTAGAGTGTAAGTTCAGCGCTACCTGTGGGTACATAACTCAACAATCTGGAAGATTTGGAGTCGTAATCCGAGTCCAGTGGTACCAGAGGGTACATAACTCAACAATCTGGGATTTGGAGGATGTCATTTTAGACATAATACTTCTTCAGGAACTTACCGTTGATGGGCAACATGAGCAAGTCTCCGTTTTGTTTTGTGAGGCGGTAAGCACCATTGGAGAATACAGCCTCGATGACAAATGGGCCTTCCCACTTTGGCTGGAATTTGTCGTCGATTTTGTGAGTCATAACCATCGGCCTCCGAACTGCCAGAACGAGATCGCCCACTTGGAATGTTCTAATTTTAACCTTCTTGTTGAAAGCTCCGGAGATTCGTGCTTGATACAACTCAATTCGTTGTTGAGCTAACAGGCGCTTCTCATCTAGGGCCTCCAACTCTTGTAGTCGGCGATGGTGATTATCATCTATCGTCAGTCGGTAGGTGAGAGCAACATGGAGTGAGAGGATTTGAGTCTCTAATAGGTGAACTGCCTCACTTCCATATACCAGAGAGAACGGTGTGTTCCCAGTGGCCGTTCGTACTGTAGTACGGTATACCCATAAGCATTCGCCAAGCTTCTCATTCCAGTCGTGTTTGTTGGAAGACACGAACTTCTTGAGCAGCTTGATTATAGTTTTATTGAATGCTTCCGCCAAACCATTCGCCGCTGGATTGTACGGCGTTGAAACAACATTCTGGATTCGATGTTTGTCACAGAATCAATAGAAGACGTGGCTTGCAAACTACGGACCGTTGTCATGGATGATCCTTCTGGGCAGTCCAAAGCGATAGATGACGTGATGCTTGAGGAAGCTGATCACGTTTGAAGTCTTGATTTATACTAGCGGAATAGCCTCCGTCCATTTAGAGAAGTAATCTGTGATTGTGAGTATGAAGCGATGTCCTCGGGATGAAGGCGGAGTAATCGGACCGATGATGTCCATTCTCCATACTTCGAATGGCTAGCATGCTACCGTCGGATGTAGAAACTCGGATGGCTGGTAGATGAAATCTGCGTGGACTTGACATGCTTTGTATTTTCACGCATAGTCTATTACATCAGCAACCATCGTGGGCCATTAATAGCCCATTCGGCGAAGGCGGTCTTGCAATTTTGGGCCAGGCTGATGGGCACCGCAGACGCCGTCGTGAGCTTCGCGTACAGCTTCCTTGGCTTCTGTATTTGACAGACACCGAAGCAGTAATCCATCGTATTATCACCGATACAGCATTTTTGTCTTTGTATCGTAGAAGAATCTGAGGGAACGTCTTCTGATAGAAGTAGCTTCCTTTGGATTCTCTGGCAGAATGTTGTAGACTACGAAGTCGATGAATGGTTGTCTCCAATCTGGTGCTTCGTTGACTGTCAGAGCGGAGTAACTCTCAACACATTGAACATTATTCTTGGGACAGACCAATTCATGGCCTATTATGTCAACCAGATGATGAGCATAATTTGGCACTGATAGGGAGGCGGCCAGGCCTGCTAGGGTATCGACCTCAATATTCTGGAGTCTGGGAACATGTTCTATGAAGAATCCTTCCAAGGACGAGATGATGTCGATCGCTATTTGGTGATAAGGGATCATATCTTCATGGCAAACTTTGTATGAACCCCGGATCTGATTGACGATTAACTACGAATTGCCGTATGCTTCAAGATACTCTACTCCCAACTCCTTTGCAAGTCGGAGGCCAATGACCAAAGCGTTGTACTCGGCCATATTATTTGAACAGGGCTCCGTGAGGGAGTAAGCCCGATTGATCACCAGCCCGGAGGAAGAAATCAGCACCACTCCGACTCCAGCGACGATGTTGCCCTTGGGCCCTGTTCTGGAAGCGCCGTCGAAGAACATTCGCCATACGTCATCATGAGAGGCCACATTTTAATTGGCGACCTCATCTGGAATCTCTTCATCTATTCTGGTTGACTCCGAACCTGGATGAGCTGCTAAAAAGTCTGCCAGAGCTTGATCTTTAACTGCCTTCTGTGGGACAAAGATCAGGTGGTAGGGTGTCACGACCTGCACCCTAGAGTAAGGGCACGAGAAGTGGGTACGTCCAGCCTACGCCGCAGTGTCGGCGGTAGAACGTTGTCCTATGTCAATCATCTAATAATATAAAAATACCTGTACAGTTTATACTCTCCGAATGGAGGTGACATAACAATATACATCTCAATCACATCTAGGGTAGAAGAATGAAAGATAGATAGATAGACAGTAACTCAAAGAGAACAGTAGAATAGATGAAAATGTCCAAGTGTCTAGGATAACATAACACCAGAATGTCAACTCATAATACAATAAGTCTAAGAGTCTATATATCTCAACATCTCAAAATACAACTCAGATGTGAGACAGAAAGATAATACCAAAAGACTGTCTAGCTAAACTAGCCTAGACTACCGGGGCAACATCCTCAGCTGCAGGTGGATCCTGCTGAGGGTCCACAACATAAGTATCATCTAGTCCTGCTCCATAATAGGTGGTCACCAGGGCCTCATCCTCATCCTCTGTAATATTTTCAACAGGTCCAGTCAGGACAGGAACGAGCACAATACATCTCACGCAGTGCATAGTATGATAGGAAATATAAAGCATGCAATAGAGTAAAATACAGGAAACTCTGAAGGAAGATACATGTAGTAAAAAAGATAACTGTAATGAAATATCTACTATAATAGAGAACTAGCAGTGACTAGTGAGTCAGAGTAAAATATAGACATGTGAATGGCATAGGAGATTCATGACTACAGCTGAAAGTGATTCATGACTACAGCTACTGGGGTAATATCCACATGACTATTTCCACTCCCCCATCCCCAATCAATACACAAGGATCCGTTCAAGTTATGTTAAGATTCGTGATAAGCCCATAAATGGGTGATATATGAGTGATTTATGAAGATTCATGAAGGCTCGGTGATCATGAGAGTACATGAGTCACTAGCTGATACATGAAGATTCATGATAATAGAAGCATGAGATACATGATGATTCGTGAAACGTACAACATACTATATCTGATGCTCCCGAGAGGGATAACATCTCATGAAAAGATCCATATAGTACCAATCCGTGATAACAATCGTGTCAGCATCAAGTAAAGTAATCTAGAGCAAGAATATAAATCCTGGCAAATATAAAACGGTCATAGAATATACTCGCCTGATAACTGAATGTCTGAAGAGGATATACTGTCTGAGGAGAGGTGTATGGCTCCTAATCAGAGCAATACGAGTCACAATGTATCCACAATGGTAAAAATAAAGTATACAATGCATACTACATGATTCTAGGTTAATCTGGTCAAAAGTCAACTCTTGGTCAACTCAACAGTCAAACTAAGTCACAGGAAGTCATACTAGGTCACAGGAAATCAAACTAAGTCAATTAAAGTCAAACAAGGTCAAATAAGTCAAGGTTAGTCAAATCTAGGTTAAAGTCAGCTCCTGGTCAACATTCTAATCAAACTAGTCAAATACTAGTCAACATGATCAATCTGGGTCAAGTCTAAGTCAAACTTAGACCAACTAAGGTATTGGTCAAACAAAGACTAGTCAGCAAGGTAATTAGGTCAAACATGGTCAGACTAGCTAAACTAGTCATTTTAGGTTAGTCCTAGTCAATCTAGGTCAATTAGGTCAAGGTTTGACCTAAGGTTGACTTTGGTCAACCCTTAGTCAACAAGGGTTAACTTGTAGGTGTTTAGGTCCATTAGGTTAATTGGGTTAGCCCCCAAGCCATAGGCTAGTCACCTTGGCCATAGGCTATTGACTTAGATTTCCATAGGCTAATGGTTATAGGTTTCTATATAAACCTATACTTAGGAAGTCATATATATATATATATATATATATATATATATTTTTTTTTTTTTTTTTTATATATATATCTATATATATAGATATACCCATGTCTATTTACTACCTATATATATATATATCTATATATGCCTAACTATATACAATACCAATCACCCACATATATATAAAATGACACTATATGTGATCTATACAAATATATATATATCATATATTTTTTTTTATATATATATCATATATATATATATATATATATATATATATATATATATATATATATTTTTTTTATATATATATATATATATATATATATATACATATATATATATAAAATATATATTTTTTTTTATTTTATATATTTAAAATATATATATATATATATATATATATTTTATATATATATATATATATATATATATATATATATATATATACAACAACCACATAGGCCTATAGTGTGCCTATATATAGATACAAGGGTGTATGGAAATTACATAGGCTATAGGCCTATGTGGTTGTTGTATATATATATATATATATATATATGATATATATATATTTTTTTTTTTTTTTTTTTTTTTTTTTTTTTTTTTTTTTTTTTTTTTATATATATATATATATATATATATATATATATATATATATATATGATATATATATATATATATTTTTTTTTTTATATATATATATATATATATATACATATATATATATATATATATATATCATATAAAAAAATATATGTAAATATATCATATATATATATATATAGACTAAACCTATATATATAAACATATATATAGAGAGAGGAAAGTGAGAGAGAGACATAGAGTGAGAGAGAGAGTGAAAGAGAGAGAGACTGAATAGTGGACAGGAAAGGAGAGGGGGGGTGGTTCCTGATTTCCTGGAACCAGGAAATGGGCTCCCCAACACACACGCACAGTTCAAATATACATATATATGTATATACACACACAACTACCTATACGCACAACTATAAAACCTCAAATCTCACCCACACTCACACATACATATATACTACGTATATATATATATTGAAAATACACTTATCCATGCATTAATCATATTAAAATTAAGTTTGAAATTCATTTTTACAAAACTGGAAATATCCTAAAATCAGGAAAATAATGGACTGTGCACTCAAATCAGGGTAAACCCATTCTCACTCACAAAACCGAGCTATGGCTCGAATCCCAATGTTGGTAACTGATGCCCTATATGTACCCTAGTGTCCTAGGTACCTGACACGATACCACGACACGAATTTATGTGTCCAAACACTCTAAAACTCCACTCGGGTAAACTAGGATACACAAACACGTACACAGCGTCGTGCACGTGTTCACGTGTCTCGTGGACACACCACGAGACACGATACGTCTCGTGGTCACACACACGTGTAGCCCACATATAGGGCTACACAATGGACACACTGTTACGTGTCCACATGTCCTACAACGTCGACACGAGAGCCGTATCAGTCGAGAAAACTCGACTGATACGCGCGGTTTTCACTGCATCGTACAGAGATGCACACGCCTCGTGGACACGACACGAGCCACGTAGGGCCTCGTGGTCATGCCCACGTGTAGCCCACGTGTAGGGCTACACACGTGCAAACACGAGGTGTCCTCGACTCGTGTCCATGCGATACGAGTCGCGTGTCTAAGTCGAATTTTTGACTGGACTGTGCTCGTGTGTGGCCAGTGCGGCCCCGATTTCGTGTCCGATACAAAACGACAAGTCGTGAAACATTGGGGGCATGTTCGCAGACATTGCCCCCTCGTGTCCACCAATTTTGGTGTGTCCTAGTGGCCTGTGCAGTGCGCACGAAGGGTGTGGTAGCAGGGCACTGTGCACGTGTATCGTGCAGTGAGTTCGTGTCCGTTTTGGACACGGACACGACTCGAAAATGTGTCCAGTAAGTTAGAGTTGTGACCTAGAAGTCTAGGGCTACCAGAAAATATAATTTGTTTTACATTCTAATAAAAACATATCCTTTGTGGCATTTCATCAAACAAGGTTTCCTAGTCTAGGATACGTGTCCGATACGGACACCAAACCAATCCTATTTTTCACCAAACTTGACCCACAGTTCCCTAGTACCTAGATGCATGCAAATATGAAGAGAAAACACAATATTAACAAGGTTTATGGGCATTTACCTATTTGTGTATTTCCAATGGAAATCAATGAAAGAGGGGGGGTGTCCTTCCACTTGGTGATGCCCAAAGCCCCTCAAATCCTCAATAGCAGGCCCTAACTAGTACCCTCTAGTATAGGGGAGTCCAATGCAAGAAACTAGGGGTGATTTGGATCAATATTGATCAAGTTGTGTAGGTTTAAAGAAATAGGAATTTTGTGGGATTAAAATTCATGTAAAATTGTTCATGAATGATTTGATGAGGTTAAATAGGAATGGTGGCTGCTAAGGGGGGGTGTTTTGGCCGGCCATGGCAGGGGGGGGGGGTCTTGGCCTTTCCTTCATGGTGAAGGCAAGGACTTTAGGTAAAGGGTTGAGATATTTTGAGTAATTCATGGTAAATATCCCATAAAGTAAATATCAAGATATTTTCCTTACTTTAACCAATGTAAATATCTATCCCCTTATCATTCTAGGTTAGTAACTAATCTCTAGATTAGGCTAAACTAGGTTAGAAGCTAACATGACACTAATCAACTAATTAAATAATAATAAATCACATAAATCCAAATAATTCCAAATAAATCCTAGAAAATTACCAAAATACCCTTTAGGCTAAAAAGTCCTAATTTGATGTTCTAAGCCTATGGCTAGGCTCACATGATCATGGTTAGTCTCTAGGTTATGGAATCTCTAGGGTTTACACTAGGGTTATACCAGTAAAGTCACAAAGTCATAAGTCATGACTTAGAAAATGGTTTTAACTAACTAGAAATCACCAAAAATCATATCATGACCAAAATACCATTAATAAATAATAAAAATAATAAATTTTCAAAAATACCCTAATTTCAGAAAACTGGGTGTTACAAGTCTACCCACCTTAAAATAATTTCGTCCTCGAAATTTAGATGGTCGTACACCTCCTAGGTCAGACCTCCAACAATCAGGGTCGAAGCTACTACCTAGCAACATACAAGGTCAACAAGCAAAATTTGGGTAGTAGACCTATACTGGGTCATGTCCAAAAATTAGCTGGCAGTTTTAGGTCATAAGGTGTCCTTAATCCAAATCGAAATCAAAAGTAACTCCATGGGATAAATCAGGATGGAGCCTCGGGTCAGAAAAATCGTACTAAGCAAATGAAGCACACGATGGTATGCCTGAGTGGGACACTAAGGTCACGGGTGTAGTATGTTATGTCTAGGTTACGTATGTGAAATTAGTTTTGAGAAAACAACTAGTCTTGTGCTCTTAATTTAAAAGTCACGGTAACGTGCCTACGATGATCACAACTTAGAGTGGGAAAGGTCTATGGCCTAAATTGAACCAAAAATCATGATGAAATAGTGGTACCAGGGGGACAGGTTAAATGGGACAGTCTGTACTCTCATCTAGGTGCACTAGTCATTCTAGATCAATACTGTCCTATGGTATCAAAACGTACAAGCAATCTAAGGTGTCCTAATTGGAAAGGTAAGGGAACGACAATCATCAAGGCTATAGGGCCGTCTACCATCCTATATGAAAATTGGTTATTAACAAGTAAGTGAGAAATCATTAAAAGTTACTATTCCATAAAATGGTAAAAGAAAATTGAAAATTTAGGCACAAACAATCACAAATAGATTTTAGTCTTGACACGATCTAAATTGATCAATTTCAGGATAAATCGAGATTTGGGCAAGATAGGAAAATCAATGAAATCAAGTATGAGCACGAGCATCCAATGATGAAGATCCAGGTCATGATTAAATTAATTCAACTGGATACGAATACGAGGTTCATAGGCGATAAAATAATTCCAAGGAGAATTGTCAAGGCTGTTGCGGATAAAATTCTAGGGCAAGTTTAACTGTGTCTCCATCCACGTAGATTAATATATAAAAAGCGAACCAAAATGCAATATGTTGATCAGACCATCATGCACCGGTTCTGATTAGACGATATGTTAGTGGGTGCGCACCCAATAAAATATATCATGATCAAGCTCGAAGAGGATAAGCTTGTAAAACTAAGGATAAATTTGTAGCATAAGATATAAGTAAGGGTGGAAATGATGAAAGAAGATACATAGTCCAAGATCCTTAACCAATCGGGTCAAGCATTCAAGATAAGGTACAAGGTTAAGTATTCAAGGATTCAAGTAGAACACCATCACATGTCAGGTCGAAAGAATTGAACCAAGGTGGATTTCTAATTGAAATAAGAATAAATTTAGTATCACGGTAGAGGTTATAGTTTAGCCATTTGACCAGAAAATCATATCAAGAAAATAGAGTAGAAGGAGACGGGTTTTAGTAGGACATGGAATACCTACATGAAGGTAGGCTAGTCTAGGTCTTACATGTGAAGTTTGTTGGGAGGTAACAGCTAGTATTATACTCTGAATATCTAAGTCACGGTAAAGGACGTCCAATGATCTAAAAATAGAAAGTGGGAGTTCAAGACGTGACAATTGATGCAAAATTAAGGAAGATCAAATTAACCTATGGAATAAAATTAATTAGGAATCCAGTAAATAATTTAGGAACACAGCCCTAGGGATAGATAGGCTACTAGATGAATATAGTTAGGGTTCGATCAATCAAGGGTCAAGGTTAGAAGGTCTCAATTAAGTCTTGATTTGAGAAAATATCGAGTAAGTCAGGTTTAGGATATAGTCACATAAATTGGTAGAAAGAGTTGAGCAAGATGCAATAAATAGAGGGGACAGTTCATTTCAATGGAAAGCAATTAGCAAGAGAATTAGATGGCAAGAAATAGATGAGAGTTTTCTCATAAATGTGATTGAGTACCTTAAAATAAAAGATATTAATCTAACACAAAGAAATTAAAATCAACAACTACAAAAATTTCAAAATCATCAACTAACACCAGGATTCAAAGTTCTACAGCGAATCCTCCAAAATCTAATTCAATCAAGGGAAAAGGAGTTTAAATCGAAATTTCAAATGAGATTCTCAAGGGTCATCCCAGGAATCTCTCAAGATATCCTAACAATGATTGAGTATCCTCTCCCACTAAGCCTATTCTTCAAATCCTACCGCAGGCTGTAGTGATACTCTAGTTCGAATACCACTACATAAACTCGACCTGCATGGGCCACCACTAAAAACGTGTCACGACCCGCACCCTAGAGTAAGGGCACGAGAAGTGGGTACGTCCAGCCTACGCCGCAGTGTCGGCGGTAGAACGCTGTCCTAGGTCAATCATCTAACAATATAAAAATACATGTACAGTTTATACTCTCTGAATGGAGGA